>CM035139.1:99751350-100341350 GCA_020205605.1 Panax ginseng
GATATCCAAGAATGTTGAGAATAGTAATGGAGCACAGGAGACCGTTGAGTCACCACAGATCAATACCCAGGATAATGTGCAACAAGAAGACAATAATCCTCAGGTAAACAACGACACCGATCAAATGATGAACGATGAGATATTTAGAGGCTTTGTGAAGTTCATGCAACACCAAACGAGAGAGACTCCTGTTCATAATGCAGGTGGAAACAATGGCAACCCACAGTTGGTCACCGCTAAGAAGTTCAAGGAGCTGGGACCACCGGAGTTTTTTTTTTGGGAAAGCCAGAACCACTTAAGGCAGAGATGTGGATAAAGCAGATCACCAAGATATTTGATGTCTTGGAATGCTCAGAGGAGCAAAAGGTTCTATTCGCCACCATTATGTTGCGCGAAGAAGCAGATCATTGGTGGGAATCTGTAAAACGTACCCAGCTTGGCGCACTCAAGATATCTTGGGAGAAGTTTCAAGAATTTTTCAACGACAAGTACTTTTCTGAAAGTATTCGTCACATGAAGGAGGTGGAATTCATCAAGCTGGAGCAAAATAATATGATCGTGTCGCAGTACGAGGCTAAGTTTGCAGAGTTATCCCGGTTTGCATCCCATTTGGTAGATAATGAGGAGAGAATGACGCGAATGTTTCTGCGAGGTTTGAAACTCGAAATACGTCAATACCTCATTTCTCATAAACTTTGTTTATATTTAGATGTTGTGAATAGGGCTCAGTTATTGGAGCGCGATAATGAGTCAACACAACCAAAAGGCAACGACCAACAACACGATAATAATCGTACATGTGGCAACGGCCATCGGAACAATGATAACCATCGTGGGGGAAATTATCATGCCAAGAATGGTAACCACTTCGGTGGTAATCATGGCCAAGATAATAGAAGTGGAAATTTCAAGAAGAGAAGGTTCAATAATGATGGAAAGACAGCAGCATCAGCACTCGTTTCAAAGGAAGAAGAACGACCGCCAGTCATATGTTTCAAATGCGGACAGGAGGGACACATCCGTCCAAACTGTACATAACAATCGAAAACGTGTTTCAATTATGGAAGAGAAGGTCACCTAGCTCGATTTTATCGTGTAGTGAAGTCAAGTCCAGCTGGGATAGTGATGTTAAAGGATGTCTCAGACAAGTCAAAGCTGGTAGTTTAAGTGAGAGCGTTTGTCGAGGAACCTGAACGAAGTTATCACGGGTAAGTTAATCATAAATTCTAACGAAGTCTATACCTTATTCGATATCGGTTCTACCCATTCTTTTATTTCTCCTACTTGCGCTCAACGTTTAAATTTGACTCCAGAGAAATTAGACTTTAACTTATCTGTTGAAACTCTGTTAGGAGAAACCTTCATTTCATGTGTTATCCAAGTCTTGGATGAGAGTCACAATTTTTAAATGATATTTTGATTGTTAATAAATTTTCTGATGTTTTCCCTAAAGACTTCTTGACCTACCCCAGAGCGTGAAATCGAATTTTGTATTGACCCCAGTACAAAACCCATTTCTAAAACTCTCAAATATTTTCTTCATCCAAAACGAACGTTACATGCGCTGAAGATGTTGGCTCGAGCTGTTAAAGATTACGACCATACCATCCTAGAAAAGCAAAAGAGGTAGCTAACGCATTGAGTAGAAGATCAAATGCATGCGAATATATGAACCTACATGAAGATAGCGAATATACGATTAGAACCGACTTTAATCAATAAAGTTAAAGGCGCTCAAGCTACAGATTCAGAGTTGATGAATGTGAAGAAGAATGTTCAAGAGGGAATTATTCTAGAAGCAAAAATTGACGAAGAAAGGAATCTCAACCCTCGACTTTATTGGCCCATTTGAAATCCTCGATCGAGTAGGAACTGTGGTCTATACACTCGCTTTACTGCCAAGTATGTCGCCTGTTCATAACGTTTTTCACGTATCGATGTTACGTAAATATGTGGATGACCCGAACCACATTATTGAATTGGAACTAGACGAGATAGCAGAAGATTTAATGTATGAGGAGATACATGTTAAAATCTTGGATAAGAAGGATCCTATTCGACACTCATAGGTTATACCTCAAGAGTTAGAATCTGAAATGAAGTCAAGGTATCCTCACCTCTTCGGCATACCAGGTACGTACGTAAATTTCAAGGGCGAAATTTCATAAGGGGGGAAGATTGTGAAACCCCAAATTTTATCAATAAAGATTTAATTTTTCTCGAAATAATTTTTTAAATATTAAGGTTTGGATTTGTTATAATGTTATAGTTGTGGGTAATATTTATAAATTTTGCAAAGTATACAAGTTGTTATATTATATTAAATTGGTCGGGGAATATTCTTTGTGTCGGGGAATATTTGTACAACGGCACAATCATTGGTGGACCCCACAATGGAATTATTGTCAGAATGAGAAAATGACACAAATATTTTTATGAAAATAACGACGAAAGTTTTACCGTTAAAACTGTTGAACTACCCGGTAGTAAAAGTATAGTAATACGCGTGGTTTCATAGTAGCACACTGTATTAATTATTGATGCTTCCGTGAGAAGTCACTCAGTTTTGTTCAATTATTGCTACAGTAATTGATGCATAGTATCTGATGAGTGAGTTTTATATACATGAATTGGATACATTTGCGCTTAATTTATTGTTGTTCTCAAGTCTTTTAGATTAGTTTTTATGTCTATTCAAGCATGTTTTATGTTGTTTTGTAGGAATTGGGACAAAAGTTACATGGATCGACGTTCGGGGTGGCTAGATTCGCGTTTTCGGCTTGCCATTTACACAACAGTCACTTCAGAGCCAATTTGAGTATTGCTACAGACCTTATTTCGAAAAACTCAAAGAATGAAAGTTTTAGATCTACTTTTCCTCTTTTCGAAAAATCTTGAATCATCGAAATCGGAGTTCGGACGAAGAAGTTATGGCCATTTTCCCAAAGGACGTCGGAGCAGAAAATGTCAGAACTTGTAACAGCGTCGGGGCGCTATTCTTAGTTCATTTCACGTTATTACTGGGCGCTATAAGGCAAGATGAAGCGTCGTACCCAAATATTTGGTGACTGAGGGAAGAGGTTGAGTGCTACTGGACGCGCTTTTTTAGCGTAATTTTGACACCTTTTGACTCAAATTGGATTGGGTTTGTTCCTAAGCTCAAAATTAGACTTGTAATCTATAAATACATGATGTAAGGCATAAAATAGAGGGAGATTACATAGATTAGCCTAGATTAAACACTCCTTTAGATTAGAACATAACCCTAGTTCTTATTAGTTTTGGAGATTGAAGCAACTTGGAGACCATTGAAGATTCAAAGCAGGAGCAAAAGAGGACTCTCAAGGCTACTGACAATAGATTATATTCTCTTCTCTTCTCTTACTTTTATCTTTCAATGTCTATTCAATTGTGGATTCTTGATTTTAATTCATTAATTATGAACTAACTCTTTCCTTAAGATTTCAATTGAACTTTTTATGATTATGAATTGATTATTTGATTTATTCTAATTATTTATGTTGAAGTGAATTGTTCATCTTGCTTTGTGCTTATTGATTAATTATCTGATCAGTAATTACCTTGTTACTCTAGAAGGAATTGAGAAAGGAATTCTAGGGTTAGAACTGGGCATAATGACATGTGATTTAGTTATTTGCACAGTGAATAATTAGGTTTGTGAATAGAATGAGAATATCTATTTGCCGCATGTAACACATAAGGAATTGGGATTATAACGAGTTTAATTCAATTATTTTGCATAGAGATATAGCAAAATTAATCTTGGTTAAATAGAAGGCAATTGATCACTCGAGAGAGGGCTTTTGGCATTTGAGAATTCCTGTTAACAATTCAGTAGGCATAATACTTGGGATAATTGGATAATTAGTTTATAGTTCATAATTGGGGATATTTGAGTCTTAATCTTTATTTATCTGAATTCATTCGTTAAAATCTTAGTTTTAATTGATTAATTTAGTTTTCATAATTAGAAAAATCATAATTTGCGATTGTTTAAATAAAATTGATTTGGTTAAGAATTAATAATTGGTAATTTGTATTAAATAATTCCTCGTGGGAACGATACTCTACTTTCACTTTATTACTTGTTGACCATGTATACTTGCACGTATTCATTGATTGCGAAATCGATTAACAGTATCTCACGTTATTTGATTCAATTATTGTCGATATTTTATATATTATTAAATCAATAATTGCGATGACAAGTTATTCATATTATTATTTGCAATATTGATGATGTCTAGAAGTTACATCGAGGAGGTTTGGTCACCTAATTGCGCGCCAATAAAGAGAAATCCTTATCGAAAGCCCCTCTTCTCGGGGAACGACCTAGTTGTTAAATATTGCGAATTATAATAATGATCATATATGTTGTTAAAAATATTGAGGGGATTTTTATGAAGTATTTGTCGTAAATGTTGCTTATTTTATGGACCCCCATTTACCTATTTTTCAAAATAATCGGTAGAAATTTGTTCGGTATAATAAAGGTGGGGGCCCACATGTTGGAAGAATAATAACTTTTGGGGGTGGGATTATTTGTTCACAGATATGAGTATATTATATATATATATATATCATATGTTATATATATATATATTATATAAATTTTGTTTTATTATTATAATAAAATGTAATAAAACAACAAACTTTTATATAAAATGTAATACTTTTTATAAAGTTTTATTTTATTTGATTATAAATAGAATATATTATATTTTATTATGCATAGTGTTTGTATAGTATTAACATAGTAAAATCTTTTTATATAAAATAGAATACTTTTATAAAGTTATTTGTTTTATTAGATTATAAATAGAATATATTATATTTTATTATGCATAGTGTTTGCATAAGGCTTACAGATAGTGTTTGCATAGTAAAATCTTTTTTATATAAAAATGAATACTTTTATAAAGTTATTTGTTTTATTAGATTTTAAATAAAATATATATATATATATATATATTATAAATAGAATATATTATATTTTATTGCATAGTATCATTTCCATTCTCCTATAAATAGGATGCTTAGTTAGAATTGAAAACACACCAGAAATTCAGAGAATTCTTCTTCTATAATCTTGAGCATATTTCTTTAGAGTTTTAAGAAGCTTTGAGCATAGAAAATAATGCAAGTTTTCTTCAAGTATATCCCCGCCCTACCTGTCGGAATACTCTTCTTCTTAAGGTAAGGGGTATTATTCTTTCATATTCATGAAGAGAGTTATTTTCTTTCAATACTCGTATGGTTTGTTATTCCATTCTTTATTATTATGTTGGAATAACCTGTCTATGCGAAGTACCGCATACATGGTGAAATTCTTCTGTTATTTCATTCTTTATTATTCTGTTGGAATAACCTGTTTATGCGGTCTATCGCATGCCTGGTGAATTCTGTTCTTATTCCATTCTTTATTATTCTGTTGAACATCATGTCTGTGCGGATTATGCATGACCTGGTTTCATTCTTTATTATTCTATTTGAATATCTTGTCTGTGCGGATTACGCATAACCTGGTTCCATTCTTTATTATTATGTTGGGAATACACTGTCTGTGCGGTCTATCGCATGCATGGTGAATTCTTCTGTTATTCCATTCATTATTATTCTGTTGGAATAACATGTCTATGTGGATTACCACATGCATAGTGAATGATCCTTTGTATTCATTCCTTACTAAATTGTGGAAATGATCCGTCTACATGGATTACCGCATGGCGGGCAAAAATCCATTTGCAGTTTCATATATTCTATTATACTCAGTTGGTTAAAGTTTTGGCTTCTATACTCCATGAAATTAGTAGAATATCCTGGATATTTGCGCTTCATCCAGTATCTTTTCATGAAAATATTCTTTTGAGCATTCTTCAATTTTACTCCACAAAGCAGTATCATGTTGACAATTTGGACGTTATTGAGTTCAGGATTAATTAACTTATACATCTTTAAAATTTATTCTTGAACTTGTTTTATTGAATTGTCATCATCCTCATGTTTATATTATGTTGAAAGTCATTTGTGGCCTGTAGTGCATAGATGGACTTGGTATGATTATGACCAGGGATTATTCGGTATAATCATGGCTGTAATGTTACAAATGATGTGGAAAAAGTCCTCATTGGCCCGTAGTGCATTGAGGGATAGTTTTTGGTATGATTATGGCTATGGATTCTCTTCAGCCAAGGGTGCAAAGATGAATTGTTTTATGGCATGATCAGGACCGTTGATAAAAACACGATTATCTTTGGCCCGTAGTGTATGGATAATTCGTGGTCGTGATACTAAAGAATATCCTTGGCCTGTAGTGTAGGGATGATTTGATAATGTGGATTATTTATTAAGTTGAGTCTCAGCGATAAAAGTGATGAAAACCCTTTTAAATCATAGAAGATAGTATATTTTGTTCTCTACTTGAATTTTCTAATGGATTGCTTGTTCCGCTGCAGTTAAACTTGATGTTTGTTATATTGTATCAGTTTAACACCGTTGAAGGCTAACGATAGTTTAACACTGTTATATAGTGTGATAATAAATATATTGAGAACTTATTTTGAGTTTGAATATTGTCTAGAAGATAATATTTGTATTAAAACTCACAGCTCATGTTGTATATTTAAGGTTGTATTTGTATTCTGTACCATGTATTTGGCGACTCAGAATAGGTGATGTATACCTGTTTTGGGGGCGTCACATATTATAACGTGGTCAAAACAGAATCGTGTTTGGTGGTTAGTCGTTTCAAAGTTTCAAATGATTATAAGCTATGAACGTGTTATGTTATAACTTAGTTTATATAATGAATGTTAGATAAGTGTTGTGATGTTAAAACTTGGAAATTCTGAAGTGTATATGGTAGTATAAGACTGTTATGGAAATAACAAGTCTAACTAAAAATGCATATGTTGTGGTATTTTAGTATGTCTAAGAGATATTGTGGTTCTAAACCTATGTGTAAGTGAACGTGAGTTTAATATTATAGCTTACGCTCGAGGCAAGTTTTCTAACTCGACATTTACGTTGAGCAAGTTTCTTAATTTAAACTTTCATTAAGCCAACTCTTGTATTCCTAATCATTATTTGAACAAGCTAGATATGACTTTAACTTTATTCGAACAAGTTTTGAATTCCAATATTTATTGATGTATTCTAACTTGTTTATTGTTAGACAAGTTTCTTTATTGCCCTTCATGTACTATGAACGCAATTTTCTTGAATTCTAATGTTGAATTATCTTAGTTCAATTACTTGACACAAGTTATTCTCATAATGAGCAAGCTTTATTTTCAGCTTGCTATTACTTAATGTATATTCAAGATTTCATAGTCTTAGCTTAATATTATTCCAGCAAGGTTTATTGTCATTCAATACTTATGCTTTGTAGTTGTTTCTAAGCATGAGTTTAAGATATAGTTAGTTCGCTTACACTTATTCATTGTTCTATATTATATTATTATTGATCAACTGTTGTGTTATTAAAAACTATTGATTCAACTAGTCCTCTAGTTGATGATATAGTTAGTTCGCTTACACTTATTCATTGTTCCATATTATATTATTATTGATCAACTGTTGTGTTATCAAAAACTATTGATTCAACTAGTCTTCTAGTTGATGATCGTTAAACTTCAAATTACCCTTGAAAGCTTATCCAAACCAAACTTTCTTTGGTGCGGACTTGTACTCTAAATACTGAGATGAACAACCCTATTATTAGGGGATAATTTACGCTTAGCGTTGAAATGTTTGTGCATAATACATTGTACGAAGGGATGATCCCCCTAAGTACGAGGAATCCTTATAGTCTTATGACTGTTAAAGTTGGAGTTGAAAGATTACTTGCAACTGTGGACATAGTTCGTGGTCTTATGACCCTCAGATATTTATATTCCATATTTTGATTCCAGTCTTTGGTTATCATTGATAGAGTACTACTCAGTTTTGATGAGCCTATTTATGGGCAGTTATTATTATCTTGTTGATTCATTTCTATATCTAGTGAGCAATTGTTTTGCTCACTCTTGCATAAATATTATTATTGCAGCTAAAGTTGAGAAGGTAGATGAACCTACAACTAGCAAAGAAAAGGAAAAAATGTACAAGTGATGAAGACTTGTAATTTTGATTATTGTTATGATGTTAGACTTTCAATTTGATGATAGACTTTTACTTAATGATGTGATGTAATAATTTTATTTCCGCACTTGAATGATGTTTAAGGTTAGACAACCTGGGAAGATTTTTATTTAATGATGTAACCCTTTTTAAAGGGAGGATTTATGATTAAATTTTATTATACTTGGGTAGATAGATATGAATGAATGGTTCGTGAACACCAAGTCTTTAGGGAATGAAGTACCTAGATTTGGGGGTGTCACAGGTTGGTATCAAAGCTTTAGGTTATGAACCTTAGGAGGGGAAAATCCTTATGAAGTAACCTTTGAAAGATTGTGATGATTCTTATTGAGTTTTAAGTAATAAAATACTCATGTGCTTATGTGGTTACAACTTATGTGCTCGTGAGTGTCAAGTAGTAATGATTAGTAATTAAAACTTAAAATTTGGTTGACAGGATGGCTAATGTAGGAGGATCCAGTCAGGATAGGGAAGAAGGATCCTAGATGCCTAGAGAGGAGGAGCCTCGAGATATTCAGGTGATTTGGGAACAACTACTGCCACGGGAAGCAACTCCGTTGGTCATAGTAGTTGAGCAGGAGAGAATACCTGATGAGGATGATGAGATAGAGACGAATGAGGAGGACACCATTGAGCTGCCACAGTCGGAGGATGAGGAGAATGAGGAGGAAGAGATTCCACTTAATTCGATTGCTGTCCGTATATACGATGAGGTGTATGACAGCAATGTGGAACTTCAAGATACCATCAAGGAGTTGCAAGAGATAGTAGCTGAATAACATACCTCGATGGCACAGAAGGAGGACGAGATCCAGGATCGAGAGGAACGTCTGAATAATGTTGAAGAGAAGCTGGTCCACACTGAAGGAGAGAATGAGAGAATGATAGCAGAGATTATAGAGTTGAAGAAAAAGTTGAAAGAAGAATCTACGAAGAGGGCAAGAGCTGAAGATGCGTACAATGAAGCTTATCAACCAGCCAAAATAGCAGAGAGAGACGCACAAGCAAAGAGGATGAAGATGGAAGAGATGAATAACGTATTCAACACCGTGATTAATTGAGCTCAGGATCGGGTCATGTGTTATCCAATTCAGTTCGAGATGTTTCCATCGTATATATTAGATCGCCGAACAATGTTTCAAATTATGGAGGAGGAGCGTCGTAAGGCTACGCAGTATCTTAGTAGGATATCGTAGGGAATGTACTTGATATGTAATTATTATGTGATTGATGAGTAAATAAGATGTAAATCCCGGGTATGATACAACCAATGGGATGTGATGATGATGAAGTAATCCTGCAACTTCTGTAGTTCAGGGGAGTAATGTAAATAGCAGTGATGCTATTGTGTTGATGTTTTTAAAAGATTATGAATGAATAAAAGTTTTTATGTTATTCCAGAGTGTTATGTGATATGTGATTATTCCCACGTTACTTCTTTAGCATTGTGGTTTGTCCATAACACCTTTACTGAAGGTATTACCTTATTTCTTAAAACGTGTTCCTTCCTATCAATAATTTGAATCGGAAGTTCCTCATATGATAAATCTTTCTCTATCTGGATAGATTCATACTCTATTACGTGATTATAGTCTGGTTTATAAGGACACAACACAGACACGTGAAACATATTATGAATGCGTTCCATTTCTGGAGGTAAGGCTACTTCATAAGCTACCTCTCCTACCCTTCTTAAAATCTCAAAAGGTCCTACAAACTTTGGACTTAACTTCCCTTTCTTTCCAAAACGTATCTTTCCTTTCCAAGGCGATACTTTCAGAAAGATAAAAGATCCTACATCGAATTCTCTCTTTTCTCTGTGAGGATCTGCATACTTTTTCTACCTATCTTGGGATGTAACTAATCGAGCACGTATTATCTTCACCATGTCCACCATTTGTTGTGCCATCTTAGGTCCCAACATTCGACGTTCACCCACCTCATCCCAACACAATGGAGTTCAGCACTTCCTTCCATACAACGCTTCGTAAGGCGTCATGCCTATACTAGTGTGAAAACTATTGTTGTACAAAAATTCCACCAACGGTAGATAGTCGTCCCAACTCCCTTTGAAATCCATAACGCAAGATCTTAACACATCTTCAAGCGTTTGAATTGTCCATTCACTCTTACCATCCGTTTGAGGATGATACGCCATACTCAATCTTAAATGCGTTCCCATTTGCTTTGGCAAACTCCTCCAAAAGTTCGATGTGAATCGTGGATCACGATCTGACATAATCGAAACAGATACTCCATGTCTAGAAATAATTTCCTTGACATACAACTTAGCTAACTGTTCTAGGTTATACCTAACTCCCTTTGGTAGAAAATGAGCCGATTTTGTCAATCGATCCACTATCACCCAAATATCGTATCATTTCCTTGTTGTTGGAAGTCCCACCACAAAATCCATTGTGATGTGCTCCCATTTCCACTCTGAAATTTCTAACGGTTGCAACAACCCGCTAGGTCGTTGGTGTTCAGCCTTAACTTTTTGACAAGTTAAGCACCTACTAACATATTCTGCTATCTCCCCTTTCATGTTTAGCCAACAAAAGTTCTAACGAAGGTCTTGATACATCTTCGTACTACCGAGATGTATCGAGTACCTCGAACTATGAGCCTCCGTCATTATTTCCTCCTTTAATTCAGGATTATTTGGAACCCAAATTCTTCTTTCAAAATGAAGTAATCCCTCCTTATCGAGGTTATACTTAGTCTTTTCTTCTTCTTTTATCCTCTTTTTCATCTGCTCACATTCCTCGTTACTCAATTGTACTCCCTTAACCCGTTCCACTATGGTCGGTTGGGTTTCCATGGAAAATAACATTTCCACCGCTTCCTCCGGTAACTTAACTTCTAACTCCATTCTTGCCATCGCTGTTATCAACTCATTCTGAGTTGTTAACATTGATAGTTTCTCTCTACCCTTCTTACTTAGCGCATCGACTACTACATTTGCTTTCCCCAGATGATATAAAATAACACAGTCATAATCTTTTACTAACTCTAACCACCTTCTTTGTCTCATGTTCAACTCCTTCTGTGTGAAGATATATTTCAGACTTTTGTGGTCCGTGTATATCTCACATTTCTCACCATATAGATAATGCCTCCATATCTTCAAGGTAAAAACTACATCTGCCAATTCCAAATCATGAATAGGATAGGTCTTCTCATAATCCTTCAATTGACATGACGCATACGCAATGACCTTTCCATGCTGCATGAGCACGCAACCCAGTCCTTTATTCGAAGCATCGCTATACACTACAAAGTTCCCTGTATTGTCTGGTAAGGACAATACAAGTGCCTCACTTAATCTCTTCTTTAGTTCCTAAAAATTGTTCTCACATTTTTCAGTCCACACGTACTTCACCGACTTTCTTGTCAGATTTGTCAATGGAGTAGCTATTTTAGAAAAGTCCAAAATGAACCTTCTATAATATCCCGCTAACCCCAGAAAACTCCGAACCTCGGTTGGTGTTTTCAGTTGCTCCCACTCATTAACTGCTTCTACTTTTGCTGGATCCATGGAAATGCCATCTTATCAATAACATGTCCTAGAAACTGCACGCGTTCAAGCCAAAATTCACACTTTGTGAATTTCGCATATAACCTTTCCTTCCTTAGTGTTTCTAACACTATCCTTAAATGTTCAGCATGATCTTCTGACGTCTTTGAATAGACTAGAATATCATCAATGAACACTACGACGAACTTGTCCAAATACTGTTTGAACACTCTGTTCATCATATCCATAAATGCGGCTTGTGCATTAGTCAACCCAAACGACATCACCAGAAACTCGTAATGACCATAACGAGTTCTGAACGCCGTCTTAGGTACATCCTCCTTCTTCACCTTTAACTGATGATACCCCGTGCGCAAATCTATCTTAGAAAAATACTTTGCCTCTTTCAACTGATCAAATAGATCATCGATCCTGGGCAACGGGTATTTATTCTTAATCGTTAACTTGTTCAACTCTCGATAGTCGATACAAAGTCTTAACAACCCATCCTTTTTCTTTACAAACAATACCGGTGCTCCCCAAGGAGACACACTCGGGTGAATGTACTTCTTATCTAATAGTTCCTGTAATTGAACCATTCACTCCTTCATCTCAACTGGCGCCATTCGATATGGTGCCCTTGAAACTGGTGTTGTACCCGGTAACAGATCAATTACAAACTCAACCTCCCTATCCGGTGGAATACCCGGTAACTCCTCTGGAAATACATCCGAGAACTCTTGAACTATAGGTATCTCGTCCAAGGATGTTCCCACTCTTTGGGTATCCACAACATGGCACAGGTAACCTACACACCCTTTTCTCAACATCTTCCTAGCTTGTGTCATCGATAGA
This sequence comes from Panax ginseng, assembly GCA_020205605.1. Taxonomy (NCBI): domain Eukaryota; kingdom Viridiplantae; phylum Streptophyta; class Magnoliopsida; order Apiales; family Araliaceae; genus Panax; species Panax ginseng. The sequence goes on from CM035139.1 coordinate 99,763,886, forward strand.
CAACAAGAGCGTCTCGGTGATTTACTACCGAAGAAAACTACCTTGGTTTTCTTAGAAAGTCGAAGGTTCACACTTTTCCTATGGAAATCTATTATCGCCTTATGGTTAATCAACCAATCCATACCAAGAATTACATCGAATTCTTTTAACCTTATCGGTACTAAATCTACCGATAACTTATTACCTCTAATATCTACACAACAATCCTTATAAATATGTTCAATGGGGATTATCTCTTTGTTCGCTACCTTAACGTCTAAAGGTATTGCTAACTTTTTAGGGATTAAACCTAATCACTTAGCAAATCCACATGCTATAAAAGAACAAGTAGCACCCGAGTCAAATAACACATAAGCATTTATTTCATTGACTGGAATGATACCTGCTACCACATCCGTTGATGCAACCGCATCTTGGACAGTCATATTAAACGTACGGGCTGAGGGTCTACCCACTGATGGTGTTGGTCCAGTAATGGCTAATTTACCACTACCAGAACCCTTATTTTCCTCTAACCCTTTTTTTGGGAAATTTCTTGCCATGTGGTCCAATGATCCACAAACAAAACGCCCTTGGTTTTTTTTAGGGTTAGGACAGTTGGGTGGCAAATGTCCCTCCTGCCCACAGTTGTAGCACACTGATATCCCCTTTAGGCAGACTCCCATGTGAGTTTTTTCTCATGTCTTACATGCCTCCGTCCTACGCTTAGGATCTCCTTGTTTTACCCTAGTATTCCCAAGGTTAAAACTCTTTCTCTTAGGCATTTTGCCACTCTCGCTAGCAACTTCTGCCTTACTACCTCCCTCAACTTTATTCTTGTTCTTCCTCTCTTTGTGGTACTGAGACAATGCCTCACCACCACCTTCTGCTATTATCGCCTTTTCCAGAATGGTCCCGTACGAAGCACTCTGAAAAACCGATATTCTACTATAGAGCCAGGGTTTCAAGCCCTGCTCAAACCTATGCGCCTTCCTCTCTTCCGTGTCCACCTGATGTGGAGCAAACCTCCCCAATTCATTGAATTTGGCGGCATACTGGGGAACTATCATATCCCCTTGCTTAAGTTCCAAGAACTTAATCTCCATCCTACCTTGCATACTAGTAGGGAAGTAGTTCTCGAAGAACACCTTTTTGAACTGTTCCCAAGTAACTACTTCTGTCCTAGCCCCACCCTGGTGAGCCTCCCACCAGTAGTTGGCTTCCCCCTTCATCATGTAAGTCACAAAAGAAGTCTTTTGCGCCTCACTTACGTTTATAATCACAAACGCCTTCTCAATCTCTTTCACCCATGTATGGGCCTCTAAAGGGTCCGTTGTTCCTCGGAACTCCGGAGGACCCACACTCTTAAATTCCTTAAAGGTAGTTGTTCTTACTACCCCAGGAGCTATAGAAATCCCTCCCCCAACTTGGTTAAATGCTGTCGTTAATAAATTAACGAACTCTTGCATAGAGTTATTAGGACCCCCCTGATTCTCATTATGAGACTTGGCCTCTTGGTTACGTTGTCTCCTTCTTGGCGGCTTAATTCTGATTAAATAAATAAAGTTTCATTATTATATATTTAACTGCTTAGTTATCATTCTCAAATAACAACTTATACCACAACAAGCACATTAAATAAAAAACTTCCTTATATAAATATGCTTTCATAGTCAAAAATATTTACATCATGTTTCCATAGCTAAAAAGCTATTACATAACTATTCCTCGATTGACTTCTACACAAATTGGGATTTACAAAAAGACTACCCTTTAATAATACAAAAGAGGGTTTTACGTCACTACATATATACAAAAAGATCTAACGATCTACTAACACTGTCGTATGGCATTCTCATGTTTTTGATTTGCTAAAATCGAAATAATATCTCGACTTATAGTATGCCGAGTCTGCCCGGACTCAATGGAATAACAAGCAATTTTCAGCTTGAAATCCTCATGAGGGCATTCGTGGATGTACAACATCCTAGCTATCTTCTGATCTTTCTCGACCAGTTTCTTTCGAAACTCAACGGCCTCTTCCTTATAGTCTCTCGCCTTATCCATCATCAACACTTTCTCATCGTGCTCTGACTCAAAATCCACCTCTGCAGATTCTTTCGCCTCATATAGGGCGATTATCTCCTCATTCTATGACTACACCACAGTGCGCAGATGCACATTCCTATCCAACACAACCAGATACTATGATCTCATTGCATCCGGAGGTGTTGGCTCCTAAGTAGGTACCACCGTGTTAATCAATGTTACCTCCATCTCCTCCTCCACGTCAATCATCATATTAAGATATGACGATATCCCCATTGTCTCCTCGGAGTATTGCTCCTCAGAGATGTACTCTTCTATATCCGAGTCTTCCGTAATTACTTAATCTGTATTCTCCGCCCATCGGCATCGGTACTATCTCCACTTGGTTCACTGACTGCTCACTTATCACTTCAATGTCTCTAAACATCAAGATATCGTTTGACATCTACAAAACGCATAACACGTTGATTAGTACACAATACACAATAGTATAAGCACAAATCACATTTAATTTATTTAAGATTAATTTCCATCTTTTAAATCTTTTGGTACTGAGTTTTCTCAATACATTATTAATTCATCTGACTTGAATTTCATTCTTTGGACTTTACCTTCCTTACGAGGTTATTAGCCTAAGGTTCTTCCCCCTTAAGTTTTATAACCTAATGCTTTGATACCAACCTGTGATGCCCCCAAATTTGGGTATCTTCCAACCCGACACATGGTGCTACACGGTACTCATAACTATACAATCATTCCATTGAAATACAACATAATGAATGTAATTACTATCTTTTATTACAATCAAAGTATAATCTTTCCCAGGTTCATAAACTGATTACATTGATTGTTGTTCGTAATGTATAATACATACAAACATACTAATCTATTACACAATGGTTAACTATCCATCTTAGCTTTGCCCTTATCTCTCTTAGCATTCTCAGTACGTTCATCCTTAACTGCAATCATATAATTCATACATAACTGAACAAATAGTTATGAAGTATTATGGAACAGTAATACTTTAATCAATTCATATCATCAATTCCCAAAGTATAGAGTAGATTAGGAATTCTGAACCGGTCAATAGACCATGAACAGTAGCTTTCTGTTTTCATACTTGAAAAGGATATCACAGCACTAAGGCCATACATCCGCATTACTTACGAGCACTTCTAGGTGATCAACCTATAGTACTATATGTTGATCCACACTCATTCGTTAAACGCATTTATGTTTATATTTTGGCAAACTCGCGTGCCCATCGAATAATCGATGAAAAATACTTTTGTTTGTTCATAGACAAACCTTAACTTCACATCCGTACCAATTCTTGGCATAGGATAGCGTTAACATTTCTATACAGAAAGATATGTATACAAATCAATCTATATCTTACGAGTAGTCTAGCCGAGTTAAAACTGGCATTGACCCTTTCTTTAAAACCCTTCATACAATTCAGTATAATGAATCACATAAAACTTGACTAACTTGAAAGTTAGAAAAGCGTTAAGAAAACTTTCCTTTCAGCGTCTTCAAATAACTTAATCGATCGACTACACGGCCTTTTACAGTAATCTACATGATATATTCACATAGCACACTGTAATTAGCTATCAAATAATTACTCACATTGTTTCTACCAACTTCTTTCTCTTCTATGTCTTTGTTAACTTTATTTCATTAATAAAGTCAATCTGACTTATTACCCTTCGTCCCGACTTATTAACCAACTTACGTTTATTAACCGGACTCTATCATCATTGGTGAAGTACCAATGCCGTTCACCGATTATGGTTCATTGATAACATTTTATGTTCTTCATTCATAAGTTACTAACATGCATTCAATTCCTAAGTTTCATTACCATATACCTTAGTATATGTAACACATGAATAGTTCTAATACACTTATTAAGTGTGTAAACTTAACTCTTATAGGTCTATGAACATCTGAAGTTTAAACCTAAATTATCTAACAATTACTCTGCCTCGGCACCGCGGCGTGACTTTCCCATACAAGACTGGCGTTGCGGCGCGATTTCTGATACCAAGTCCGGCCTCTAATGTGGCTGCTGAGACTCCTTCATTCGGTGGTCTTTGCAAAGACCACTTTCCAAAGATGCACAGAATCTGCATTTCTAAGGTCTTTCTTGGCGTGGCACTTTAAAGCATTATCTGGCACCGCGGAGCCAGACCTCAGCACCAGAAAATTTCAATAGTTAAAAATTTTGGTGAGTTTCTCGGATTCATAACTTCTTCGTTATAAGTCCGAATTGGTCTGTTCAAAAGCCTACATGTTATAAATGACATACTCTACACGTTCATATAAGAATTCTACACTTTTGAATCTGTTAACTCTAAATTCACTATTAAGTTCATTTTTAAGCGTTCGTAAACGTTAATGAGTGTTCAATACTCGTTTTCTTTGTTTTAAGTCGGAATCCGACGACTCTCGAGTCCATGACTCTTAAATACCCTATCTCACGTGTTGACATTGAAAAACAACATTTTCAAGTCTCACGACAACCTTTCGACCATCAATCCGAAATTTCTACATTTTCGACGTTTAACGTCTATTTCCGTGAAATTCGCCATAACTTCGTTACTAGTGTCCTCTAAGACAAATCACTTGTACTTAGCGAAAAAAAAAGAAAAAAAAAAGAAAAATCACATGGAGTACTCCATGGATTCATATCTACATCCTAACCAAGCAAGATGCACATATTTAAGTATTGATGGAGTTTAATTGTTCATCAACAATCAAGCTCAACAATCAATATTTTCATGATTTAACCCTATATCAACCTTTATGATTTCTATGTCTTAATGACTTATAAAGATTGTATAAATTACAAGTCATCCTTATTCCACCATAATAGACATACACCACCCATTTATGATTCTTCATACTTAAAGAAATCAAAAGAGATGGAACTAGTATTAAGGAGTATTACCTTAAGGAACTCTTTGGTGTTCATGAAAAACTCTAAAGCAAACTTCAAAGTAGATTATTTGATTGAGTCTAGCTCTTTCTCTCTCTCAAAATATATGTTGGCAACTTAAAAAACCCTCAAATAACCAACTCTAGCTTTCTATTTATAAGCACTTGAAATGGAGGGCAAAATAGGCATTATCCTCTACCTCCTTACTATTCCTCACTTTGTCACCAAGTAAAATACTTGGTGACCAAGTAGTTTTCTTGCCTTGCACCCCAAGTGGCCTGCCCACCATGCCCATGGGTCATCCCCATGGGTTGCCCCATGGGTTTTACCCATTCGGTGACCCACCTGTTCAATCCACGGTTCAGTTTTCTTGGATTGGGCTTAATCATTCTAATATTGGGCTTTAGCTTAGGCTTAACCAATTAATTCATTGGGCTTGCTCATTCAATTGTTTGGACTAAACATAATCCAAATCAAATGAATTCACATTAAGTCTTAACTTAATTCCATAATACCACTCGTATTCTATACGTATAATTCACGTATTCTTTATGTATAATACTCGTACGATAATCGTATTGTACTTTGTATTATACATAGATACTAAATTGTATCATACTTGTATAACACACGCTTTAACAATAACGCAATTTCTTCTACGCATTTCATTTCCTTCTCGGAAATCATTTCACTCAACCCTTAGGTTTTAGGTCCGCAGGCAAAAACTTCATTTGCCATAAATGAAATATTATTAGATATTTTATCTCATCTCAATATTCTATCATTACGCGTTTCTCGGAATTTCAAAATAATTTCCCGAGCAGAAACGAATGAATAGTGTTTTTACGGGAATTTCTCGGAAAACATTTATTTTCATCTTGGAAATTCAAAATAAATAATTCTAGAACGTAGCCAGATTACTAACCACATTAGCACATTCTAGGTCATAGAATGACCTTCACATAGCTTACTCACAAAATAAATCAATTAAATTCATTTAATTCACATAATCAAATAAAAATTTAATTATCATAAAAATCCGATTTTCTCGGGCGTTACATAACTTATCAAAGAGATCATCGATCCTGGGCAATAGATATTTATTCTTTATCGTTAACTTGTTCAACTCTTGGTAGTCGATACAAAGTCTCAATGATCCGTCCTTCTTCTTCAAAAATAGTACTAGTGCTCCCCACGGTGAAACACTCGGTTGAATGTACTTTCTATCCAAAAGTTCTTGTAATTGAACCATTAACTCCTCCATCTCTACTGGTGCCATACGATATGGTGCCCTTGAAACTGGTGCCGCTCCTGGCACAATATCTATTACAAATTCGATCTCCATATGCGGTGGAAGACATGGTAATTCGCTTGGAAATACATCCACGAATTCTTTGACTATAGGTATTTGTTCCATCGTTGCTCCCACTCTCTGGGTATCAACAACATGACATAAATAACATATACATCCCTTTCTCAACAATTTCCTAGTTTGTGTCATGGTAAGACAACACGAACGTCCCGATAATTTATTATCGTAAAACACTACATGAGGCTGTCTTAACGTTCTAATGTTTACACATTTCTTTTGACAATCTATAATTGTGCCATGGTTAAACAACCAATCCATCCCGAGAATTATATCGAATTCTCCCAACTTTATCGGTATCAAATCTACTGATAATTTATAACCTTGTATTTCTACACAACAACGCCTATTTTCAACATGAATTATTTATTCATTGGCTACCTTAATATTTAAAGGTATAGGCAATCTTTCGGGAAGTAATCCTAATCGTCTAGCAAAATCACATGCTATAAAGGAACAAGTAGCACCTGAATCAAACAACACATAAGCATTTATATCATTAATTGGGATAATACCTGCAACTACATCCCCTGATGCAACTGCATCCTGGACCGTCATACTAAAGCTGCGGGCCATTGGCATACTCGTCTGAGCTGGACCACTAATAGCTAACTTACCACTATTAGTTCCCTTATTCCCATCCATCCCCTTCTTCGGGCAATTCTTCGCCATGTGATCAGTTGATCTACACACGAAGCATCCGTGATTCTTCTTCGGACTTGGACAGTTAGGCGAAATGTGCTCCTCATGTCCACGGTTGTAACACACCGCTTTACATTTGAGACAGACTCCTAAGTGAGTCTTCACACAATACTTACATGCCTCTATCTTCCTCTTAGGATCTCCTTGCTTAACCCTGATATTCCCAAAGTTAAAAGCCTTCCTCTTATGACTGTTGCCACTCCCACCGGCACCCTCGGGTTTCACTCCCCATCTACTTTACTCTTGTTCTTCTCTCTGTGGTATTGGTTTAAAGCCTCATTACCACCCTCGACGATTATCTCCTTTTATAGAATGGTTCCAAAGGAATTACTTTGAAACACTGATGTCCGGCCATAAAGCCAGGGTTTTGTTGAAGCTTGATTTAAACGCACAAATGAAATTAAAATTTTAAAGCAATTTTGAAACCCTAAAGCAGGATCCATGCAAAAATCAATTAATTCGAGAGGTTTAGAGATTATACAGGATATAAACAAAAAACGAGAATCAAACCATTGCGCCTCGAATCTCCAACGCAATACAAACCGATTGCGCCTCTACGGTATTCAAAGCAACGCCGCACTAACCAAATAAACGATTTCGCAATAAGAAGGACTTGCGGTACTAGCCACCAAAAGGAATGGATTTTTGAAACTGTTTTCTCTCTAGTCTCTCTCTAAGAGCGGCTAGGGTTTTTCAATTATGATCTCTTACCCTAAGTAGCTGCTATATATCATATATATAGTAGTTAAAAGGAATTAATCAAATCAAAACCTAATTTTATAAAATCCGAATTTATATATATATATCTCTTAATTAAGTCTTACTTAATTAATATACATATATACAAATTATCCTTTTAATTTAAATTCATGATTTAAATACTATTAATCATATTAATATATTTAAATCCTTAAAATTTAAATTAATTCCCTTTAAATAACGTTACTATGTGTGTGACTATATAGGTTATTATTACGTTGGCAATAATTTTAAAATCATATTATAAAATTATAAGCGAGTGAGCTGAGCATCTAGTAATGCATCACCGCTACCCAAGTAATAATAAGATCGATGATTCGATGCAACCTTTTGTGACCAATGTTTCAATGTAATTTAATCCTTTTAACCTTAATATCCTAGATTAAACTCGAGTCATGGAATGTGTCATACTCTTCATAATTTAATCTGAGTTTTCTTGATCAATGAGTAGACTATATGAAACAAATCACTATTTGAGCATGGCCATGCATTTCATAGTCCTACTCAATCAAGAGGCCTATGGATATCACCCATAATATATAGGATGGTTAAATTCCATCTAGATCACTCATATTTCTCACACGATTAATGATGAACCCAATAATCACCTTTATAGTCCACCCTATTAAATGTGACATTTGATGATATCAAAGTACATAAATTCTCGTGTAGTAATATAGCGATTTCGTGTCGGAGGACCATTACATCATTATCCTTATGAGAATTGCTAATGACACTTCGCATAATGCTCCATATAGAATTCTCATGGTGGGAGTGCATAGTACATCGTTCTCTAACATGTACCTATGCATTGACTTAATATCTCATATAGTTATGACCAATGAGATTTGGTCATCATCGATCCACATACTAGTCTCAATGCATCATTGTTGTCCCATCAACAATGATACTCGATTAAGGACATTTAAGAACAACGATACTAATGGTAATATATAATCTCATGTTCAAGTCACATACTTGAAACTATATAATTTGTATCACTATTCTAAGGAATTTTATTATGTTAACAATTATATTACGCGATAAATAAAACCATAATAAAATCATATATTTATTCAATCAAATATAATATCAAAACGTTAAGCAATTATATCAAATAATTGGCCTACAGGGCATAAACTCTAACAGTCTCCCACTTGCACTAGAGCCAATCACTCATGTATCTAATACCCATGGAACTAGTGTGACCGCGTGTAGCCTCTGCTGCGACAAAGCCTTGGTTAGTGGATGCAACATTATCATCTGTTGGCACTCTTCCTATATGTACATCTCCTCTATCAATGATTTCACGGATGAGATGGTACCGCCTAAGTATATGCTTGGATCGTTGGTGAGATCTGGGTTCCTTAGCTTCGTGCAATGGCTCCATTATTATCACAAGATAGAACAGCCGGATCAACAATGGTTGGAACAACACCAAGTTCGATGATGAACTTTTAATCCATCTGACCTCCTTGGTTGCCTTTAGAAGCGACAATATACTCACCACCGTTGTAGAATCGCCCATCATCTCTTGCTTGAACTTTTCCATTAATAAACACCACCATTAAGGTAAAACACAAAACCCGGTTGAGACTTATAGTCATCATTGTCGGTCTAGAAACTAACATCTGTGTAACCCTTCTTTTCGCTAGTTCGTCTTCACCTCCATATACCAAGAATGAATCCTTAGTCCTTTTCGGTACTTGAGGATATTCTTGAGTCTTTGTCGATGACCTTCACTGGATTCGATTGGTATATACGCTTTCGTCATGCTCAAAGCATCTGAGACATCCGAGACAGTACATATCATCATTGCATACATGATAGATCCAATTGCCGAAGCATAAGGGATCTTTCTCATACGCTCCTCATCATCTTGTGATTTAGGACATTGGGCCTTAGAGATCTTTACACCATAAGTCACGGGTAAGTTTCCTCTTTTCGCCTCTTGCATGCTGAACCGTTTCAACACTTTATCAATATATGTACTTTGACTTAGGCCGAGCATTTTTCTTGATCTATCTCTATAGATCTTGATACCTAAAATGTAGGCAGCATCGCCCAAATCTTTCATGGAGAAACATTTTCCTAACCATGTTTTTACAGCATGTAAGGAAGGAATGTCATTCCCAATAATTAATATGTCATCAACATATAATACTAGGAATATAATGTGACTCCCACTAACCTTCTTATATACACAAGGTTCATCTTCATTTTTAATAAAGCCAAATTCTTTGTTGCTTCATCAAATCGAAGATTCCAACTCGAGAGGCTTGCTTCAATCCATAAATGGATCATTGCGACTTACATACCTTTCCAACATCCTTTGAGTGACAAAACCCTTAGGTTGTGTCATATACACATCCTCAAGGAGATTTAGTTAAGGAAAGCGGTTTTGACATCCATCTCGCGATTTCGTAATCATAAAAAGGCTGCAATAGCAAGTAAGATCTCGATGGATTTAACCATTGCCCTTTGGAGAGAAGGTTTCATCATAGTCAACACCTTGAATTTGTTTGAAACCTTTTGCTACCGATCGGCCTTTATAGGTTTGTACATTACCATCCATATCGGTTTTCTTCTTGAAAACCCACTTGCACACCGATTGGTTTTACCCCTTGGTGGATCAACCGAGTCCATACTTGGTTAGTATACATGGAGTCCATCTCGATTTCATGGCTTCAAGCCATTTCTCGAGAATCTGGTCCATTCATAGCTTCTTGGTAGGAAGCGGGCTCATCTTGATCTATGAGCATCACATCGCAGTTTTGAGTCACAAGATATCCATAATATCTCTCGTGCTCTTGGCGTGTCCTACCAGATCTCTGAATGACTTGTGTAATTTGATGAGTTCACTTTCCACAATTTCTTGTGGTTCCTGCTCATGTTCCAACTCGAGTTCAATGATATTTTGTGGTTCTCGAATTTCTTGAGTTCTACTTTCCTCCCAATCGCTTCCTTTAGAGACAAATTCTCTTTCTAGAAAATACCATTCGAGCAACAACCACTTTGTTCTCGGAAGGTTTGTAGAAATAATACCCTTTTGTTTCCTTTGGGTATCCCACAAAATTACATTTGTGATTTTTGGGTCCGAGCTTGTCGAATTCGAGACGCGTTTCTGAACGCCTCATGACCCCAAATCTTCATGAAGCGACATACTAGGGCGCTTCCCGGTCCACATTTCATATGGTGTCTTGAACTAGTCTTTGTAGGAACACGGTTAAGTGTGAACTGCCTCTCTGGGCATGACCCCGAAGCTTATTGGAAGATCTCTGATGACTCATTATTGATCGTACCATGTCCAACAAGGTTCGATTCCTCCTCTCGGATACACCATTCCATTGCGGTGTTCCGGTGGAGTGAGTTGTGATATAATACCACACTCCTTTAGAAGGTCATCAAAGTCTTGGCTTAAGTATTCACCTCCTCGATCGGATCGAAGGGCTTTTATGCTTTTGCCAAATTGGTTTTGAACTTCATTCTTGAATTCTTGAACTTTTCAAAGGATTGATTTGTGTCTCATAAGATACACATATCCATATCTACTAAAGTCATCGATAAATGTAATGAAGTAATAAAACCTACCTCTTGCTAACGAACTCATGGGTCCATATACATCACTATGTATAAGTCCCAATACATAGCTTGGTTCGCATGTCCTATGTGAAAGGAAAGGCTTTAGTCATCTTGCCTAATAAACAAGACTCGCATTTCTCATATGATTCAAAATCAAATGAATCCAAGAACCCATCTTTATGGAGTTTGGATATCGTTTCTCATTTATATGGCCTAAGCGCGATGCGAGGAGATATGTCGGATTTGAATCATTTGATTTAAATCGTTTTGTATTTATGTTATAGATAGGCATTTCTAAATCAAGAATATAGAGACCGTTAAACAATTGTGCAACACCATAACAAATATTATTTAAGTAAAACAAACAACGATTGTTTTTTATTATAAATGAAAAACCTTTCTTGTCCAAACAAGAAACATAAATAATGTTTTTGCTTATAGCAGGCACAAAATAACAATCTTCTAATTCTAAAACTAGCCCAGTGGGCAAAGATAAATGATAAGTTCCTACGGCCAGTGCAGCAACTTTTGCTCTATTTTCAACTCGTAGGTCAACCTCTCCTTTCGCCAAAGTTCTACTCCTTCGGAGTCCCTGCACATTAACACAAATATGAGAACTACATCCAGTATCCAATACCCATGATCTAGAAGTAGATAAGTTGACTTCTATAACATATATACCTGAATCAAAAGTCGTACTTCCTTTTCTTTTCTTCACTTCTTCCAGATAAACATGACAATTCCTTTTCCAGTGTCCAGGTTTTCCACAGAAGTGACATTCACCTTCTTTAGCCACCCCACCTTTAGGTTTTAAAGCCTGTTTGGTTTTGGAATTGGGTTTGGCAAAAGATTTAGATCCTATCTTCTTCTTGCCTTTCCAATTTCCCTTAGCATTCCCCTTTTGCACCATCATTATGGGGAGCGGGTCCCGCCTTTTCATGTTGTTCTCGGCAGTTCTTAACATGCTCAACAACTTCGATGAGGGTTTCTCAATTTCATTCATAAGATAGTTCATAACAAATTGAGAGTGGCGATGTTCAAAGATTGCAAAACAAGGTCGATTTGGGCTTAGGAGTGATTGAAAACCCAACCTATCAAGGTACTCAATATACCCAATCATTTTCAAACACATATGGACCAACTGGATCACGTTCACCCATTTTGCGTTGATACAACGCCTTGCTTGTATCATACCTCTCTGTCGAGCATGCCCTTGAACAATTTCTTGAGATGCTCGATCATCTCATAAGCATCCATCAACTCATGTTGTTTCTACGAAGCTCGGTGTTCATGGTTGCTAGCATGACCTGACAACTCACATCCGAGCATCATCTTGATGCTTCTTGTAACCATTATGCTCCTTGCGTAGTGCGATGGCAATTTAGTCTTTGCGCAGGAATGGGCCCATCAGGACATATAGCTTACGCTCTTGTTTGAGGACAATCCTCAAGTTCTATGCCGGTCGAGGAAATTAATTCCACTTAGCTTGTCCTTTTCAAGGATGATCGTAATGAAAGACTATTTGTGTTGTTGTTGTTTGCCATTTGATATCTACAATTTATAAGTGCAACAATAATAAGTCAAATTACTGAGTTGATATTATATAATTGATAATAGTACATTCAAAATATACCTCCCACTATTTTATTCAAATTAATAGCCCTCACCATTAATTAGGAAAGCATTTTCTATTAAATCTTTCTAGTGAGCCAAGATCCATATTTCATTATGCCTTAAGTTAGCTTTGGCTATTCTCTCAAAACAAAATTATTTAGGTAGACAAACCTTTGTCAATTATATCATATATAACTCACGGATAGTTTGGTAAACAACATTTGTTTCTAGTCCATCTAATGGTACCAACCAAACTCTATGCCTCTAAGTCCACAATCCTATTGAGATAACTTAGTTAAGTCGGGCCCAATGATTTTAATAGTTTGGATATCACAATTATCCTATCGCATCTTACCTAGATAAATAGGGTACTTTGCTTTGGAAAACCTACATCTATTGATCAAGGTCTAGATGAGTGTTATTCATTGGAAGGCATCTGATTTAGACTTAATAATTTAATGAGGGATTTTATTAATTTAGATCTCACCAATTTTAATCTTGTTAAGCATGCACATTATTAATCATATCATATCATATACAAGCATAAATAAAGTGCAAAATTAAATGTGTCACGATTATGGCCCAATCCATCATCAATCTTTTCAAGCTAATGAAAGATTGAAGGTCAATCTAAGGTGGTAAAAGATCTTAAAATAAATAACATCCTTGGATCTTCCTCTAGCATCGCCTCCTCTCCATCATCATCTTTCCATTGTGTTCTCCATCTTGACATCTTCATCAATTCTGATTATTACATGACATAAAGAAACCTCGAGTTACATTCGAGGGGATTTAGATGAGAAGAGAATATTACATTAGAATTTAGAAAGGCACGACATGCAAGCCGTATTTCAAAACCAAAAACCACTAACCTATGGGTCAAAAGGCCATAAGCATGCACCATGCATATCACAATAAGCACATAACAATTTATATATAATTAAAGAAAACTATATATAAAATATAGGGGACACGACCATCGCGCTTCTGACTGAGGGGGGTCAGGGGGGTCTCCCCACAGCGGTGGTCTGGCTGGTGATCATTAAATAGCGGGTCAAGTGAAATACCTGAAAAAAAATTTCAAACTACATTACGTATTGCAGATTTTTCCATCTGAATCTAAAGCAGTTTGAGAATCATACATTTTAATCCACCAAAACACCCATAATAACAAATCATATATGTCGATTCGATTTAATCATATTAAAAGCGAATAACAAGACACCCGTAATTTATCATATATTTCAGTTTGATTAATCATATTAAAACGATTCTTCATGCTTCTAATCCAATTAGAATAGTTATATTGTTATTCCAATTTAGATTAAATAATCGATTAACGGTATCATCATATATATTACCCGAATACACATACAACGGAATATCATATATTCAATTTTATATCGGTAAACATGCATCATCATATATCATATATATCGAATACAATTAAAACACGTAATCTGAATTAATCTTTTCAAGAAGTAGATCCGATACCTTTGTTGGGCTTTGACGCGAACGCACAAATGAAATTAAAATTTTAAAGCAATTTTGAAACCCTAAAAGCAGGATCCATGCGAAAATCAATTAATTCAGAGGTTTAGAGATTATACCAGATATAAACAAAAAATGAGAATCAAACCATTGCGCCTCGAATCTCCAGCCTAATACAAACCGATTGCGCTTCTCACAGATTCATCCACACGAGCGCCGCGAGAACCGTCAAACGATTTTGCAATAAGAAGGACTTGCGGTACTAGCCACCAAAAGGAATGGATTTTTGAAGCTGTTTTCTCTCTAGTCTCTCTCTAAAGCGGCTAGGGGTTTTCAATTATGATCTCTTACCTAAGTAGTCTGCTATATATCATATATATATAGTTTAAAAGGAATTAATCAAATCAAAACCTAATTTTATAAAATCCAATTTATATATATATATATATATATATATCTCTTAATTAAGTCTTACTTAATTAATATATATATATACAAATTATCCTTTTAATTTAAATTTGTGATTTAAATACTATTAATCATATTAATATATTTAAATCCTTAAAATTTAAATTAATTCCCTTTTAAATAACGTTACATGTGTGTGTGACTTATAGGTTATTATTACGTTGGCAATAATTTTAAAATCATATTATAAAATTATAAGCAAGTTGGCGACATCTAGTAATGCATCATCGCTACCCAAGTAATAATAAGATCGATGATTCGATGCAACCTTTTGTGACCAATGTTTCAATGTAATTTAATCCTTTTAACCTTAATATCCTAGATTAAACTCGAGTCATGGAATGTGTCATACTCTTCATAATTTAATCGAGTTTTCTTGATCAATGAGTAGACTATATGAAACAAATCACTATTTGAGCATGACCATGCATTTCATAGTCCTACTCAATCAAGAGGCCTATGGATATCACCCATAATATATAGGATGGTTAAATTCCATCTAGATCACTCATATTTCTCACACGATTAATGATGAACCCAATAATCACCTTTATAGTCCACCCTATTAAAGGTGACATTTGATGATATCAAAGTACATAAATTCTCGTGTAGTAATATAGCGATTTTGGTCGGAGGACCATTACATCATTGTCACTATGAGAATTGCTAATGACACTTCGCATAATGCTCCATATAGAATTCTCATGGTGGGTCCATCGATTACATCGTTCTCTCAACATGTACCTATGCATTGACTTAATATCTCATATATTTATGACCAATAAGATTTGGTCGTGATCGATCCACATCTTAGTCTAAATGCATCATTGTTGTCCCATCAACAATGATACTCGACTAGGGACATTTAAGAACACTGATACTAATGGTAATATATAATCTCATGTTCAAGTCACATACTTGAAACTATATAATTTGTATCACTATTCTAAGGAATTTTATTATGTTAACAATTATATTACGCAGTAAATAAAACCATAATAAAATCATATATTTATTCAATCAAATATAATATCAAAATGTTAAGCAATTATATCAAATAATTGGCTCTAGGGCATAAACTCTAACAGGTTTCAAGCCCTACTCGAATCTCCTCGCCTTTGTCACCTCTGTATCCACCTGATGTGGACCAAACCTCACAAGTTCATTGAACTTGCTAGCATATTAGGGAACAGTCATTTCCCCTTGTTTCAGTTCTAAAAACCTCATCTCCATCCTACCCTGCATACTCGTGGGAAATTATTTCTCGAAGAAAATCTCCTTAAACCGTGTCCACATTAGGTTTTCTATCCCAACCCTAGCCTGGTTTACCTCCCACCAGAAGTTGGCCTCCCCCTTCATCATATAAGTAGCAAAAGAAACCTTCTGCCCCTCTTCGACATTTGCAATAACAAATGGCTTCTCAATTTCTTTTACCCAAGTCTGGGCTTCTATAGGGTCTGTAGTTCCTTTGAACTTCGACCGGCCTACACTCTTAAAATCCTTAAACGTAGTAGCCCGTACTACCTCAGAATTTACAGGTATATTCGCCCTATTTCTATTAAAAGCAGTCGTTAGTAAATTAATGAACTCATGCATCGGATTAACCGCTCCCCCTTCCAATTGATTAACATCCGCTTCTTGATTTCGTTATCTTCTTCTTGGCAGTATCTTTCTGTTAAAATAAATAACACTTCATTATTACTTTCTTCTTGTTAATTAGTTATTATTCATTATTAAACAATAACTCAAACTCATTACACAACATGTTCAATAAAAGGCTTATATTGATATGCTTCTTCATTGTAGTATAATAATATATCATTCGTCTTTACACAGCCTTAGCTGATTACATTACTTTCCCGTAATTGCTTTCCAAAAATTGGGATTTACAAAAGACTACCCTTTGATATACAAAAGAGGGTTTTACGTCACTACATAGATACAACATATTTACATATCTAACTCTACTCTAGTTACTAACTAGGTTACATTTGCCTTATGGCATTCTCATATTTTGCATTGGTAAGATTGGCTATCACATCTTAACTGATAGTATGGCTAGTCTGCCCTACCTCTACAGGATACTCAGCAACTTGCCGCTGATAATCCTCGTGAGAACTCCTATGTATATAGGACATTCTACTAATCTTCTGCTTCTTGGCCTTTGGCATCTCCCTAAGCTCAAAGACCTCGTGTTTCAGCTCGTGGACCATATCCTTTGCTAAAATCTTCTCATCGTGCTCTTCTTCCAACATCGTCTCCATGTCCTTCTTGTTTACAAAGATGTCATGAATCTCCTCCTTTAACTCTCTCACCTCTTTCCCCAACTGGATATTTCTATCCAACACGGTCATGAATAACGCCTTCATTGACTCCCCCGGAGTCATCTCTTCTGCAGGTGCTACCTTGTTAAATGATACCACCTCCACATCCTCCTCTGACATGCCATCAAATAAGGATGTAAATCCTAAATTCTCCGAGTCTTCTGACTCAACCACCGCCACTTTTGGCAACTCAGCTACTGGTGTCGATAAAATCTCTACTTGGTTTATAGACTCTTCACTAACCACATGTATATCCCTATACATCACGTTATCTCCTGACATTTACAAAAAAACAAATTAGTTTGATTAGTACACATCATTAGAATATTAAAAACACACATCACATTTAATGTATTTCTAAGGTTAACTTCATCTTTTAATTCTTCAACTCTTCTTAAGGTTTTTGCCTAAGGTTCTTTACCCCCTAAAGTTTTATAACCTACGGCTTTGATACCAACCTGTGACGCCCCCAAATTCAGGTATCTTCCAACATGACAGATGGTGCTACATGGTGCAATAGTTCACACATACATTTAATTAAAATACCTCAAAAGAGTGAATATGTCTTTTATATATTACAAATTAATATTTCCCTTCCCAGGTTCTTTATAACCATTACATATGTTCTTTGTCATAATATCAAATAAATACAAAGTTCATACTATGCTATTACAAAGATAACTTATTTATCTGCCTTAGTCTTCCCTTTATCTTTACTAGATCCTTCAGTCTGCTCGGTCTTAGCTGCATTCATATGGTTCAAGCAAGAGTGAGCATAACTAGCTCAGCAAGTATGACAATTTCATTTAAGCAATAGGTTTAAATCATATGAATCGTATATCTTCTATAACTGAATCAATAGTTATGAAGTACTATAGATAATTCAAAATACCACTTCTCTTTTCTTTAAAACATTTAACCATGCACAATATACGTTAAACATCAATTTTGGTCCAAGACCTTGAGCATTTCATTCTTTCTTTGAAAAGGACAACCCGACACCAAGTCTGTAAGTCCGACATATCTTACGAGCACGTCTAGGTGATCAGCCTATAGTACTCTATGTTGTACAACACTACTTTATTAAACGTATCTACGTTTAAGTTTTGGCAACCTCATGTGCCTGTCATTTGACAACAAAATATTTGTTTATTTATACTCAATCTGTCTTTGAAATCCATACCAAAATAGTTGACAAAAGATAACAACATTGATAATATTTTGATAGATTATAAGGAAATCTACAAAATACATTAAGTCTAGCCGAAGGAATTGGCTTCGACTTCATTATACATCAATTCATGCGCAAGATACATGAATCATAAAGCTTGTCCAAAAGAACATAGACAAGGGTTTAGAACACTTGCCTTCAGCTTCTTCTACAGTGAATTCACTTTTCTTTTGAGTCTTTAAGGATTCTACAATTCATAAGTAAATAACATACCACATTAGGTCATAAACAATCCAATATGGTCACTAATTTATCTTCCCCTTCTTCACAATCTAATCATTCATTAAATTGGTTAACGTTCATTAAGGTTTATCGTATTACTTTGTGTTTACATTCTCATAACCTTTTGTCAATCTTTTAATTGTTAAACTTAAGGTTATAACTATCCGTAATGAGTTTACTTTAAGTTTATTAAGGTTATAATTCCCCTTCAATGAACTTATATTTTCCATTATTTTCCTAGTGTTGGCGCTGCGGCGCCAGGTTCCTTTGTATGGCTCGCACTGCGGCGCGAGTTAGCAGTGTCCGGGTAATAGTTTTGGCGTAGCGGCACCACTCTCGTTACTATGGGCTACGATGTGGCACCACTTAACATTGGGTTTGGGGCTCGGTCTGGCTCTGCGGCGCTAGATTTATAACCTTGGACGGCGCTACGCCGCCGACCCTACCTCAGAGAAATTTTTTTAAGTTTTCTATTGCAATCTTTCCCGGGCTCATAACTTACTCATTATATGTCAGAATTGGCTCGTTCAAAAGCCGTTAGCTCACATATCATGTGTACTACGATTTCATTAGAAAATCTTACATTTTCGAATCCGTTAACACAGAATTCACCTATTAAGTTCTTTATTACGCGTTCGTTAAATGTTCGTGAACGTTTATAGCTCGTTTCTTCGTTTTAAGTCGCAATTTGATCATTCTCGAGTCCGCAACTCTAAAATGCAAATTTATACTATATTCCATCGAAAACCAAGGTTTTTGAGTTAAACGGTGACTTTTTACTTTCATTCTGAGAATTTCACGATTTCGACGATTATCGTCTAATCTCGTAAATTTTTCCATAACTTCGTTACTTGAGATTTTTACAATATTCAAAATGGATTCATTCCATCATTCTATTATCTTAACCAAGCATATATCATCTAATCCTATACACAATGGTTTTAAACTTGTCCATCAACAATAAAATGACAATTCTTTATATATTCTTCATTAGTTTATAATTCTATGATTATGATTCCACTTGTAACATGATTTATTAAGGTTCAAGTCCATTAATAGCCATCCTTGTTCGTCCTTATGATACATGCTCCACCAATAATCACTTCTCTATCAAACTAAAAATGAAGAGATGAAGATTAGTGGTTTAAAGGTTCATTAACTTTGAAATTCGAGCTTTGTTTCTTCTGCTTCTTGAATTAACAAAGTCTTGCTCTTAATTTTCTCTCAATATAATTGCTTAGCTCTAAGATGTTGGTGGAAATGAAACAAGGAACAAATGAACCAACAAGCCTTCTATTTATAGATTTTCCAAAATGAGGGCATAAGGGTCATAATCCCCACCTCCTTACTATTCCCACCTCCTCTAAAATCCTATCTCTTGCTTTGCCACCAAGTTGGTCAGTCATGACTCACTCATGGGGGGGGCCCACATGGGTTGCCCCATGGGTTTTTCTCACCCGGTGACCCATTGGTTAGATCCACGGGTCTGATTCTTGGCTCGGGCTTATGTTTAATTAACTTTGGGCCATACATTGGGCTTGCATTATTACTCTTTGGGCCTTAATAAGATTGTACTTGGGCTTTCCCAATTCCTACACAAATTCTATTAGTACATTACAATTGGCTTAAGCTTTTTAACGTATAATCTTTGTATTCTACTCATATACTAATTCGTATAATCATTCATCATATACGTTAGGCTATCTTTCTTATATACTTGTACAATACTTCGTATCATACTCGTATTCATTGCCTCGTATAATACTTTCTTATTATACGATCGCCATTCATTCAATCTTTACTTTCCTTAACATTCTCGGACTTAGTACGCAGTCAAAAAACTGTGTTTTCCATAACTGAATTATTATTAAATAATCCATCTTTCCTTATCATTCTATCATTACGTATTTCTCGGAAGTTCAAAAATAATTCCCGAGCAGAAAAGGATGAATAGTGTTTTTTGGAGAATTTCTCGGAAAGCTTTTATTTTTGTCTTAAAAATTCAAACACCTTAATTTTATCATATAGCCAGAATACTATGACATTATTCCACTTTTAGGTTATAGAATAACCTTCATCACGATTACTCATTATAAATAACGTATAGTATAACTTTATTCATTATTTAATCAAATAAAATAATTTTACATAATATTCAATTTTCTCGGTTGTTACAGTCATGATATTCTTTACTGGGCTATTTGTGCTCACCCTGTTGTTTTACAATCCCTTTCAGGTAATAAAAGTGTAGCTAGGACTAGCGGAGAGAACATGGGTATAAAGTGGTGTTTCAAATTAGTCGCAATCCTAATCAAATTACGAAATGGTATGACATAATAATTGTATTGAGAACTTAAAATGTGTGTGACATATTTTATACATCATTTAATAGTTATATTTGGTGAACAAAATAGGGGAATGCAAACTCAAATTTGAAAGCGTCATAATACACTCCATTAGAATGAGGAGGACAAAAATCTTCTCGTGTTACTTTGGGGACTTGAAATATTTACTGTTATATTTTATATAGCATTATAATAATTTGAGTATGAATATTGTCGTATTATATATGCAACAATATTTGTATTGAAACTCACAGTAAATATATTTTTGTATTTTGCACGATAGTTGTATAAATGAAGTTGTCTGTGGTGTTATTTCTGGCGACCCAAGATGGGTTGTGTGGACCTAATTTGGGGGCATCACATTTGGTATCAAAGCTTATGGATATGATCTGTGGTAGAAATCCGGGATTAGAACTAGGAGGAGAGAGACGAGTAATATCCTTCACTAGTGTGTGTCCTACCTAAGCTGAATTTTCTTACTTAAGTTGACAAATTGTGATATGTCAATTAACCTTTATTTTGAAGTTGTATTCTAGAATGATATCTGAAATATAGGAGACGAGCAATGGATGAATCATGAAACAGAGGAAGTAGCCTGTGAGATAGAATTTGAAATCCTTATCTCTTTAAAATTCCAGGTACGTTCGTAAATTTCGAGGATGGAATTTCATAAGGTGGCGTGATTGTAAGACCCCGACTTTTATGAAATAAAAGTGTAATTTAATTTATGATTATTATTCTAAAATTATAAAATGTTAAATTGATAAATGGTCAAACGAACATTTAATCGGATAAAGGAGCTAATAAAAGAGGGGAAAATTTAACTATGATTGGTGTGGGCCCATGGGAGGCTGAGTGGTGAATGTTACGGGGGGGACAAGGGATGTGGGAGACAGAAAAGAAAATAAAAGAAAGAAAAAGAAGAAGAAAAGAGGGAGAGAGAAAAGGATAAGAAAGGGAAAGAAACAAAAGGAAAGGAAAATGAAATAACCTCATCCACTTCTCCATTCCCTCTCGGTTGAAATCAGAAGAAAGAAGAGAAGAGAAGAGAAGAGGAGAGAGAGAGAGAGAGAGAGGAGAAAGAAGAAGAGAATGAAGAAGAATGATAAATGAAGAAGAAATTAAGAAAAGGTATGTCTAAAAATCTTTGATTTATTCTTAGATTTAAGTTTTTATGGATTTTATGTAAAGAGTACATATTTACGTATCTATTGAAAGATTTAAACTTGAATAAACATGAATTAAATGAGAGAAATCAAGAAATCAAATAAAAAGCAAAATCTAAAGTTTCAGAAAAATTAGTTTACTACTTGATTTTGTAAAATCCATAACTCTTTGAGTATAATGAGTTAGGGGATGAGCTATATATCAAAAGAAAGCCCTGGAAATAAGAAAACGCAGAAATTAGAATCACTCAAAAATTCCTTGTGGATTTATTGCCGGTGATTGTTTGAACAAAACTGGTACGAAGGAATCATAGCCCAAAAAATAAGTGTTCTTAAGCTCTATTGCGTGAGTTATAATTTTTAATCCGACTGTTGGATCGTTGCAATTTTTAGATATGTTATACATATATAAGTCGAGTATATTTTTACAAATTTTGAACCGTTAAAGATTAACGTATGATTTGTTATGAATTTTAAGAGGTGACTAATTCAGAAATTTTTGTAGCAGAATTTTCGGTAAGCCTTTCTCTCTATGTTAGAATCAGAATTTGGAAAAACTCTCTTTTACAAAGTTGTATAGAATTAAATTTTATATGGAAAGTACATAAGATCCGTATTTTTCTGATAAAAGGCTAATTTTTATAATTATTGAAATTTCTGAATATTGGAATTTATAATTAAATTATCAGAAAAATTATTTAGGCTGAAATATTTTTACAAAATTCTTATAATATCATCTTAGAATTTCTGTAAATTTTTGATGAATTATGGAAAAGAAGAAGTAATTATTGAATTTTTAAACTATTTATGGTTAGTTTAAAAATAGAGAAAATTCATAGAAAATTTTATGAATGGTTGAAAATTATGAAATTTGCTAAGAAATATTATAATAATATAAGATTAATATTGATGATGTTTTTAAGATATAAAAGTATGCGGAGTTAGTATTTCTATTTTGAAGCCATTAAATTATAGTTTTTATAAATAGAAATAATTATAGAAAATTGTTGGATAATCCGAAAAATGTGAAAAATATATGAAGTGAACAGTTTGTCAGAAAATATTTGTTTTGTCGATGAATATTCTTTTTGTCGGAGAATATTCGTACGACGGTACCGATATAACCAATCATTGGTGTGCCCCATAACCGAATAACTATAAGACCCCAAATTATATGAAATGAAAGTATCCAATTTTCTTATAATTATTATTCTATTTAATAAATGGTTTTATTGATAAAAGTTTAAGTTAAGGGTGATATTTGAAAATATTGCAAAGTAAGCAAGTTGATATAAAATATTCGTTGTGTCGGGAAATATTCGTTTGGTCAGGGAATATTCTTTTTATCAGGGAATATCCGTACGACGACACCATCATTGGTGGACCCCACAATGAAAGTATTGTCGTAGTTAGAAAAATGATAGAAATATCTTTTTATAAAAATAACGGCGAAAGTTTTACCGTTAAACTGTTGAGATACCCAGTGGTAAAAATATAGTAATACGCGTGGTTGCATAGTAGTACACTGTATTGATTACTGATGCTTATGTAAGAAGCCACTCAGTTTACTCAATTATTACTACAGTAATTGTTGCATAGTATCTCATGTTATTTGATTCAATTATTGTCACAGTATCATCTGCATAATATTTTTTATTATTAAATCAATAATTGAGATGACAAAGTTATTCATATTATTATTTGCAATATTGACGATGTCTAGAAAGTTCTGTCAAGGAAAGGGGTTTGGTCACCTAATTGCGTGTCATAGGGAGAAATCCTTATCGGAAAGCCCCCACTTTCCTGGGAATGATCTGGTTGTTAAATATTGTAAGTTATAATATTAATGATGAATAATTGTTGAAGTATTAAGAATGTATTTATTGGAGATAAGTGAATTACAAAAGTTAGAGGGGAATAATGTAAACTTGAAAAACTTTAGGGGTACCAAAGTGCAATAAGTTAAATCAATCTGGACCATTGGTGGTGGTTTTAATAGTAAATCAATCTGGACCATTCATGGTGGTTTTAATAGTCAATTAATATGGACCGTCGGTGGTGGTTTTAATAGTAAATCAATCTGGACCGTCGGTGGTGGTTTTAATAGTAATCAATATGGACCATCAGTTCTAATAGTAAATCAATCTGGACCGTTCGTGAATCAGTTATTATTTAGTCCATTCTCCTATAAATAAAAGCTTAATTCTTCTTTCATTCTCACCAATTCACTGAGACTCACAAGAGACACTATAGAGAGAGAAACTATAGAGAGCAAGAAGAAGAGTATTTTGTTACTTCACTATTGCAGTAACCAGTCTTCTACTAAGTTAAGGGGTATTATTTCTTTCGTATTCATAAGGAATACTATTTTTCGTATTCATCCTATAATATGTCAGAATAATCTGTCTACGCGGATTACGTATCGTATGACAGGTAAAAACCCATTTGCAGTTTCGTATGTTATTTCTTTTCATATTCTTAAATCTAAACTTACTATGATAAGTATTGCTTCTATAATTCTTGAAATTAGTGGAATATCCTTGAGTTTTTCGCTTCATCCAGTATCTTTTCATTAGAATATTGATCTGAACTCTCTTATTAAATATCAATATTTTCACTGGGGTACTATTCATGGGTTACTATTCACCCGGTTATTATTCACTAAAATATTATTCACTCAGGTATTCGGGGCAGTTTTCATGCCGGGGTACTATTCATGAGTTACTATTCACGGGTTACTATTTACATAGTCACTATTTACTTAAATATTATTAACTCGGGTATTCAAGGCACTTTTCATGTCGGGGTACTATTCACGGGGTACTATTCACCGAAAAATTTATTTCTTTTCTGTCTAAATTATTTTTGATACATGGATATTATTCTTGAATTTTACTCCACAAAGAAGTATCATGTTGCCAATTTGGACATTATTGAATTCTGGATAAATTAAATTATAAATCTTTAAAATTTATCCTTTTCTTTCTTTTAATTGAATTCTTATATCATTGTCATCATCCTCATGCTTATATTGTGATGAAAGTCATCTTTGACTTACGTGCATAAATTGACTGTTGATTGGTATGATTATGACTAGGGATCATTCGGCATAATCATGACCCATAATGTTACCAATGATGTGGTAAAATTCCTCATTAGCCTGTAGTGCATTGATGAACAATTGTTGGTATGATTATGACCAAGGATTATTCGGTATAATCATGACCATTAATGATTACATGAATATCCTTGGACCGTAGTGCAGGGATGATTCGATGATGTGGTTTATTTATTAAGATGAGTCTCAGTGATAAAGTTGATGAAAAACTTTTTAAATCATAGAAGATAGTAGATATCATGTTCTACTTAACTCTTCTAATGGATTGCTTGTTCCGCTGCAGTTAAACTTGTTGTCTATTATATTCTATCAATTTAACATTGTTGAAGGCTAACGATAACTTCTTCTGCATTATCTTAGTCATAATATTTCTTACTGGGCTAGTTGAACTCACCCTTTTGCTTTCATTGTTCTCTTTAGGAAATGAGAACGTAGCCGGAACTAGTCGGGGAACGGAGTGATGGTCCGAGATAG
Organism: Panax ginseng; assembly: GCA_020205605.1. Taxonomy (NCBI): domain Eukaryota; kingdom Viridiplantae; phylum Streptophyta; class Magnoliopsida; order Apiales; family Araliaceae; genus Panax; species Panax ginseng. Next base: position 99,789,726 of record CM035139.1, read on the forward strand.
TGTTATAGTAGTCCTCGTTATTCTATAAAATACTGTGACAATAAATGTAATGAGGACTCTAATTGAGTTTGAATATTATCTAGAAGACAATATTCGTGTAAAAACTCTTAGCTCATGTTGTATAATTAAATTTGTATTTGTATTCAGTACCATGTATTTGGCTACCCAAGATGGGTGATGTATACCTATTTTGGGGTCGTCACAGTTGGTATCAAAGCTTAGGGATATGATCCCTAGTTGAGATGTGAGACAAGAACTAGGAGGGGAGAGACGGGGAATTCCTTCGCTAGTATGACCTACCTAAGTTTATTTGGTATTTAATTGGTCAGTCAAAGTATAGGGATAATATATGACATATCAAGTAACCCTTGTTTTGTGGCAGTGTTTGAAAATGGCATATGAAAATATTGAGATCAGCAATGAAGCGCATGAGACCGTTGAGTCACCAACGATCAATACCCAGGATAATGTGCAACAGGAAGACAATAATCCTCAGGTAAACAATAACACCGATCAAATGATGAACGATGGGTTGTTCAGAGGCTTTATGCAATTCATGCAACATCAGGCGAGAGCGGCTTTTGTTCAAAATGCAGGTGAAAACACTGACAACTCACAGATGGTCACTGCAAAGAAATTCAAGGAGCTGGGACCATCGGAGTTTTGGGGAAAGCCAGAACAACTTAAGGCGGAGACGTGTATAAAGCGGATCACCAAGATATTCGAAGTCTTAGGATGCTCCGAGGAGCAAAAGGTTCCCTTTGCCACCTTCATGTTGAGAGGAGAGGCAGATTACTGGTGTAAATTAGTAAAGCGTACTCAGCCTGCCGCACTAAAAATGTCTTGGGAGAAGTTTCAAGAGCTGATCAACGACAAATACTTTCCCAAAAGTATTCGTCACATAAAGGAGGTGAAGTTTATCAAGTTGGAGCAAAATAATATGACAATGTCGCAATACGAGACTAAGTTTATCGAGTTGTCCCGGTTCGAATCCCATTTGGTTGATAATGAGGAGAGAATGATGCGAATGTTTCTGCTAGGTTTGAGACCGATGATTCGGATGTTGTAAAAGTGTATTTTATATAATGCGATTTCATATCTAATTCATGCTTATTTCGTTGTTATATTCTTTTGATCATGAGCATTTTCACTTGTTTTATGTCATTTTATGTGTAGGTTGATGGTTGTGGCATTGAAAGCGTGTTATTGGAGATATTTGGTGCATTTGGAACTTAATTGGAGCATATTTGGAAACATTTTCACTTGTTTTATGTCAAGTCATTTTAGGTTGATGGTTGTGGCATTGAGCGTGCTATTGGAGATATTGGGCATGAACTTAAAGCCTTGAAACAACCGGTCTTTGCGAAAGAAGTCATTTAGCAGAGGATCTTCAATCAACTAGCATGAACAAGCCTTAAGCCAGGTGGGAGGCAGAGGCAAAGCCCACACATGGCGTTTACACACACCCAAAGTGAAGTGGGGTCTACATTAATTCAAGATGAGAGCACAAGCACAAGCAAGGACATCTAACATCTAAACATCATACCCCCGTAGGAAGGAGGTTAGGAAAAATTGAGGTGTCTGTTGCGGTTATACTTTCTTTTGGACTCGAATTTTAGTTGTTTGTATGGTCTTATAACTCTATTGGATAAAGATTGTGGTTTGGAGTGTTAAATTTGGATATATACTACTCTATCAAACACAAAAAGAGGGATTTAAGGAGATTATAGAGATCAAAGTCGATTTTGTGAAGAGCAAAAGTGGAGGAGTATTTGAAGAGTTTTTCAAAGGCGATTGCAATTTTAGTCTACGTAAAGGGTGTTTTCTAATATTCTTTGTGTTAGATTATTATTTGTAATTGAAAGAATGATTTCTATGATTTATTCGGTGTTTATTTCATTTATTATGAACTAATTCATTTTTTAGGCTTGTGATGGATCCTTAAGTGAATCGATGGTTTTGTAGCTTTGATTCCCAATTTAATAAGTTATCTCCAGTTTATCTATATTAATTTTTGCTTGAATCTATGAATTGCCTGATCAACAATTCTTTGTGGGGTTGGGTGGAATCGAGAGAGGATATTCAATTCTAGACCTAGTTAGTATAGCATGTGTTCAGGATTTTGTTAGTAGCTTAAACTTGATGAGTGTTAAGGTAGAGATATGCTTGACACGCATGTAATCGGATAGAGAACTTATTCTTCAACCTTCTTTAATTGTAATTCACATAGAGATATAGTGGGTTAGTTGATTAAGGTGTTTAGCAATTTCTATCTTAATTGTGGATTGAAGTTAATATGGTATTAGTGCATCGAGAGGTGGTTAATCTTTGCGTTCGTGTTCTTGATTAATAAACTGAGATAGTGCGTTAAATTGGGATAAAAGTGTTAAAATCAAAGTGAAGCTTAAGGTGAAATCATAAGTTTAATTCTCCATCAATTGTTTGAAAATTCAGATTTTGGTATTCGTGATTGTTTTATGTTAATTTAATTATTCTAAATTTTAGTTTTGGTTTTGTTAATTTTAATCGTTGAATTTGATTTGTTTAATAAAATTAGGGTTAATAGAAGATTGGTAATTGTGAGTTAAGGTATTTGCTAATTTATCTCTGTGGGAACGATACTCTACTCATCACTCTATTACTTGTTGACCACGTATACTTGCGTGTTGTGCGTATATAGATTTTACCCAACAAGTTTTTGGCGTTGTTGCTGGGGATAACATTAGTATAATTCTTAATACTTTTACAATATCAGTTTAATTAATCTAGTTTTACTTAGACGTTTTTATTTTTGTTTTCTGCTTCTTATTTCAGGTGTTGGACATAGTTTATGCAAACTCGGTCTAAAAATCCGGACTTTCTTTGCTTTTGACGGCGACATCGAGAGAAGGTTTAGAGGTTGAGTAAGTGGATTAAAAAAAGCGAGGCAAAATTGAAAACACCGAAAAGGAAGAGGAAATAGTGATGGCGGTAGAAGATAGGAAGCGTTAAGGGACTTCACAATACCCAAATAATGAAGGCGCATTCAAGTATAATGAGACCCGACAATAGCGACAAACACGTTTGAAATTAAGCTGGGATGATACAAATGATTGAAATTGATTCGGTTTGGGGATTGGCAAGCGATGATCGAGCGAGCACTTAGTCGGTTTTACGGAAATGTGCGATACTTTTAGGTTTAATGGAGTTTGGATGAGGCGGTGAGACTTGATTGTTCCCATTCTCTTTTTACGGGACAAAGGCGAAGAGTTGGTTGCATTCCTTACCATCGGTTCGATAACAACGTGGGAGGATTTAGCTCGAAATTCCTTGCAAAATTCTTTCCACCGTGAAAAGCTACGAAGATGAGGAATGAGATTACAATGTTTGAATAACATCATGGGGAGTCGTTATATGAGGCATGGGAGAGATACAAAAAGAACTACTAGAAAATGTCCACATCATGGATTGCCCAATGGCTACAAATGAACACCTTCTACAACGGACTACATGGGAATCTTAGGACAAGATATCGATGCGACATCGGGCGGGCGTTTATGGCTAAGAGTTCTGAAGAAGCCTCTGAATTGATTGAAACCATGGTGCTAATAACTACCGGTGGCCCACATTGAGAATGACCACGAGCAAAAAAGCGGTTGGGGTATTAGAAGTCGATAATATGACAACAATACAAACACGGATGGATTGCTGATGTCAAAGAAGTTGGAGCAAGTGGTAGCGAAGCACAAACACGACAAACACAGCAAAACCACTGCAAGTAGCAATAGTATGTGAGTTGTATGCGGGAGAACACCAACGGAGCAATGTGCAATTAACCTGCGGTATGCGGTTCATTGGCAATTACAATAGAATTCCTCAAAACACATATCGAACACATATAACCGAGGAAATCGGAACCATCCAAATTTTTCATGGAGCAACAACCAAGCGAGAATCAAGCTTCACGACAATCATATCCTCCAGGTTTCCAGAATCAACAACAACTAGTTCAATATCAAGTTTTGGAGGATAAGTTAGATAAATTCATGGCTACTACCCAGTTGGCGATTAAGAATCTAGAAATTTAGGTGGGTCAGATAGCAAGGGAATCGAATAGTAGACCACGAGGAACTTTGCCAAGTGACGAGAAAAATCCTAAGGGTAATCACGAAGCGATTGTCAAGCCATTATGTTGAGAAGTGGAAAAGCGACTTGTGGGTCGAAAGAGCCAAAATTTGATTACAAAGGAAAGTGCAGAGAGGCGAGAAAATACGAGGGGTGAGATAAAGCGAGAAGCGAGAACCAAAGCGGATAAAATCAACCCGGTGAACAAACCGGTTGTTTATCCTCCCCACCATTCAACAAAGAGTTCAAAAACAAAAGTTAGATAAGCAATTTTCAAAATTTTGGAAGTTTTCAAGAAACTTCAAATTAACATACCATTTGCTGAAGCCCTAGAACAAATGCCTAATTACATAAAATTTATGAAAGGATTCTATCAAGGAAAAAGAAATGGGAAGATTTTGAAGCTGTGGCATTAACGAGAGGAGTGCGATGCGTACTACTGATGAAATTACCACCAAAACTCGAGGACCGGGGAGCTTTACGATTCCATGCACAATCGGTGAGAGGCATTTTGATAAAGTGTACATGTGATTTGGGGCAAAGTGTAAACCTTATGCCGTTATCGGTGTACTTAGAATTAGGTTTGCAGATCCAAGGCCTCTGAACATCTCCTTACGGTTGGCGGATAGGTCGGTCACATATCAAGAGGCATAGTAGAGGACATCTTAGTGAAAGTGGACAAATTTATATTCCCATGGACTTCATCATTACGGATTTTGAGGAGGACAAGAACATACCAATTATCTTAGGGAGACCATTTTTGGCTCTGGGAAGAACTCTTATAGATGTTCAAAAAGGAGAACTCACGATGAGGGTTCAAGATCAAGAAGTGAAATTCAATGTGTTTAAAGGCCATGAAGTTCCCTACGGATGAGGAAGAATGTTTTGAATGGATCTAATTGAGCAAATCATTAGTGAGGATATGAGCAAAAGTTTGGTGAATGATCCTTTAGAAACAACATTAGTGGGAGATGAAGAGATCGACGATCCGAATTGGTGGATTACCTTCAATTGCTAGACTCATTGCCACAGTACCAAGATTTAGAACCCCATTTGAACCATTGCACACGGAGGAGGTAATTGCGAGAAAAGTTGAAACCATCATTGGAAGAGCCACCAAAAGCTGGAACTTAAGCCACTTCTAAGCACCTCGGTATGCCTATTTAGGCAATTTAAATTCTTTACTGTTATTATTTTAATTTTGCTTAACAAATTTTAGGAAGAAAAAGTTCTTTGAGGGTGCTTAGGGAACACAAATCGACCATTGGATGGACAATTCCGACATAAAAGGAATCGACCCTTCATTTTGTATGCACAAAATATTGATGGAAGATGAGGCAAAACCAGCGGTAGAACAACAGAGAGGAGACTCAATCCGATTATGAAGGAGGTGGTAAAGAAGGAAGTTCTAAAATGGTTGAATCTGGCATCATCTATCAGATGTCAAAGCGATAAATGGGTTAGTCCGATCCGGTGTGTATTAGAAAAAAGGAGGAATAGCGGTGGTGCGAGAATGAAGACAATGAGTTAATCCAACGACGAGCGGTGGCGGGTTGGCGGGTTTGCATGGATTACTGAGAGAAAATTGAACAAAGCTGACGAAAAGACCATTTCATTTGCCCTTTATTGACCAAATGTTAGATAGATTAGCGGGACATCAGTATTACTGTTTGTTGGATGGGTACTCGGGATACAACCAAATAGTCATTGCTCCAGAGGACCAAGAAAAGACCACATTCACGTGCCCTTACGACACATTTGCATTCGAGGAGGATGTCATTTGGGTTATCTGATGCACCGGTGACTTTCAGCGGTGTATGATGGCAATTTTTTCGAATTTGGTGGAGAAAAATGTTGAGGTCTTCATGGATGACTTTTTCGATTATATGGGGATAGCTTTGATAATTGTTTGAAGAATCTGGTAATGGTCTTTGCAAAGATGCGAGAGAAGCGAATCTCGTTACGAGCTGGGAAAAATGCCACTTCATGGTTGAAGAGGGCATAATTTTGGGCCATAAGGTATCGGACAAGGAGTTGGAAGTTGATAAGGCAAAATTTGGAAACAATTGAAAAATTGCCTCCACTGACCTCGGTGAAGGGTATTAGGAGTTTCTTGGGACCATTTGGGTTTCTGAGGAGGTTTATAAAGGACTTCTCAAAAATTGTGAAACCTCTATGCGATCATTAGAGAAAGATCGACATTCGACTTTTTTGATGAAGATTGCAAGGCAGCGTTTGAGTTATTAAAAGGAAATTGACTCTGACCCGAGTTATAGTTGCCGGATTGGAGCATGCCATTCGAGCTTATGTGTGATGCAAGCGACTTCGTGATTGGAGCTATTTTGGGTCAGCGTAGAGACAAGGTGTTTCACGCTATATATACTACATAACAAAACACTTACGAAACTCAATTTAACTATACAACCACAGAGAAGGAGTTGCTTGTTAGTGGTATATCGTTTGACAAATTTCGTGCCTATTTAATCGGAACTAAGGTGATAGTCTATACTGACCATGCTGCAATTCGGTACTTGATAGCGAAAAAGGATGCTAAGCCACGCCTTATCAGGTGGATTCTCTCTCTGCAAGAATTTGATTTAGAAATAAAGGATAAGAAGGGGACGGAGAACCAAGTAGGCGATCACTTGTCGAAATTTGGAAAACCACGAGGAAAGAAAAAAGATGACAAATGTGAAATCAATGAGTCATTCCGGATGAAGCGACTATTTGAGATTTCATTGAGAGATTACGTGGTATCTGCGACTATGCAAATTTTGTTGTGAGCAACATTCTACCCACGACCTCACAAGGCAACGAAAAAAAAGAAATACGCGCGATGTTAAATGGTACATATGGGATGATCCATACTTGTTTAAGCGGTCTTGTGCAAACAAGGTGATTGACGGTCGTCCCATACAGTGAAGTGAAGAATATACGCATGAGTGCCACTCATCGGCATATGGTGGGCATTATGGAAGCGAGAGAACAGCGATAAAAGGTGTTAGCAATAAAGGTGCTTCATAATGCGGTTTCTATTGGCCCACATTATTCAAAAGCGCCCACCAATTAAATCGAAACAATGTGATAGGTGTCGAAAAGTGGGAAACATATCGAAGCGTAATGAGATGCCCTTACAAGCGATTACGGAAGTGGAACTTTTTTTTGATGTATGGGGTATCGATTTCATGGGACCATTTCCATCGTCCATGAATAATCAATACATTCTCCTCGCGAGTGGACTACGTATCAAAATGGGTTGAAGCAGCATGACTCTACCAACAAAGCGATGCGAGTGGTCCTCAAATTTTTGCAAAAGAACATATTCACGAGGTTTGGCACACAAGAGCAATTATAAGTGATGAAGGTAGTCACTTACGCAATAAAACCATTTCTTGCTCTTTTGGCCAAATATGGAGTGAACCACAAGATAGCCTATGACATATCACCGCAAAAAAAGTGGACAAGGTGAGGTATCGAACGAGAGAAGTTAAAAGATATTGGAGAAAGTGGTGAATCCGAGTCGGAAAGATTGGTCACTTAGATTGGATGATGCTCTATGGGCCTCCGAGCGCATCTGAAAACACCAATCGGGATGTCACCATATCAATTGTTTATGCGGAAAGCATGTCATTCTGGGGTGGAACTTCTGACCTATAAAGGCATATTAGGCGGTGAAAAAGCTAAATTTTGATCAAAAAATTTGTAGGAGAAAAAGACTACTTGAGTTGAATGAACTAGGCGAGTTTCACCTTCAGAGCTATGAGAATGCCAAGATATACAAGGAAAAAGTCAAAGCGATGGCACGATCTGAAAATTTCTGCGTCGAACATTGAGCAGGCCAATCGGTCCTATTGTTTTAACTCAAAAATTGCGTTTGTTCCCCGAAAAGCTCAAATCACGATGGTGGGACCATTCACGGTCAAACAAAGTTTTTCCCCCAGGCGGTTGAAATTCTGATCGTAACCCTCTCGAAAGCGTTCAAAGTCAGCGGACACAATTTGAAGCATTCTTTGGGGTGGAGAAAAACACAAGCGTGATCGCCATCACGTTGGTAGACCAACTTAAGCGAGAAGTAGTCGAAATTTGAACGACTTAAAATCAAAGCGCTCATTGGGAAGCAACTTGACTTTTAGTTTATTATCGTATTTTTCATTCGCATTTGCTTAATCATAGTTTTAGTAACTCACTAGATAGAAGAATAAAATAAAATTCTCGTGATACTCCACACAACATACCATACATCAATACTAACTAAAGTCATGTTTCATACCATGCAATTTGGGAAACAAAAGCATCATTGGAGTACAAAAAGCAAAAAAAAAAGGAATAAGCAGGGGACTAAGCTTGGTAGGAATGAAATCTCTAGTACAACACCCAGGGACTGAGGGTCCTTCACCAGATGCGAGAGGCAAGTCCAGATACTCTGACAGTGCGGACCAACAACCGAGGAAATGCCAGGGTGACAATTCTAATATAATACCCCGTAGGGGGTGGTCTGAGAAGATGAAGGGACTTGGCGGTTTTTATTCTTCTTATCATACCCAATAACCCCCACTCTTTCATTAACCCACTACTCCATAACTACCACCCACTTTCCCCACATTCCCAAGACCATTACTACCCTCCACCTTCCCACCTCCTCACTCCACCAATAATAGACTAATCCCCCCATCTATAAATACTACACCAATTCATCCAACCCCATTCACCAAATTTCTTAATAGACATACAAATTGCATACTTGTGAGCTAGAGAGGTCCAAATCCAAGGTTTGTGGGAAAGTTAGGGTTCTACAAGCTCTGAGGAGGAATGGCTTCATCATCATCTAAGCATGCCCAGCGGGGAGAGTTCACGCCCATCCCAACCAACTCGCACCTTGATCGTCGAAAGTTTTGAGTCTTGCATGCTTGTGGTGCCGGTATGATTACATACTCACCAAAGCCCTTACACGGGCGGGGTTTGGCACGAGATGGTAACGACGGAGAGCTTATGCCACAAATTTATCGGAAAGGATGGGTGAAATTCACGAGGACCCGGAACCAGCCGTCGTGAATATTGTCAAAGAGTTCTATGCAAATCTTTGAGGACAAAGAGCCATTAGAGCTTTTTGTGCGAGGGGCGGTTGAGTGCCATTTAGTGCGGAGGCCATCAATACGTACTACCTGTTGAGGGAACCTCGCCATTGCCGATCTGAGCATCTCCGCACTACGATCCGGATTTTGATGAAGTTATCATGACATGATGAAAGCCGAACACGTCATGGATGAAAAGCGAAAGGGAGCACGGTGTTCCCAGCAAGAACCTCGGCCTCTATGGAAAAATCTGGTATGCATTCCTCTGTGCAAAATTGCTTAGTCCCAACACACTTGAAGCGTCACCAAGGAGAAGGCGTTGCTTTTATTCGCCATTGTGCAAGACTTTATTATTGGCGTCAGGCGATCATACACTTCTCTCTATCATCATGGGGTGCCTACGTGGGAATTTTTGGGTGGCTTGCCACACCCATCACTCATATGTGGGTTGTCCAGTCAGCGGGGAGTTAGATAGTGCGATGATGAACCCACACAAATGCCTCTCGCCTTTGCTTGATTCACGAATGATTGCGCGATACTACTGTGTGTGGGGGGGGGCGAAGTCGCACCGCGTGGAGTGGGTTTCATTTTTCGTCATCATCGGAAGAAGAGAGGATCTTCTGAAGCCTCGGGGATGAGGATGATGACATGGCCGATCGAGGGGGAGAAGCGGTAACAAGGCCGACGCTATATCCGGATCTCAATTCCTTGATTTCCAAAATCAAATGACGGAAAATGCCAAGGTAACTCGTCGAGAAATCGACGATTGGCAATGAGGCAAAACACATGTTTGAGGCTATGCACCTCTTTTGCCTCATTGAACACAACTCTCAAATGTTTCAATCCAGTGAGGGCAATTTCCATATCTTGACTGACCCTTTGCCCGAGTTCCCCCGAAAGTGACTTCGGATGATGAACAACAACAACCACCTCCTCAGACTTAAGCATCAGCAGGGAAGTCCTCACAATTATTTTGCTATATCATACAATGCGGACATTGTTCATCTTAAGTTTGGGGGATTTAAATACATGTTTTGCATGCATTTTAGTTAGGATGCATATTTTTTTTATGTCATTATGTCATTATAATTATGTATATCATTTTATGTTTGGTATGGTAGCTTAGGTTTGCATAGTAGAGATTAGTATAATGCATTTTGTCAATTGCATTTTGTTATGTCTCTAAATATATAAAAAAAAATAAAAAAAATTGTTAGTTAGTAATTATTGTGTTGTTTTAATCCTTTAATGTTGTGTTTCATGTTATTATGGCCTATGATGTGATCGTCAAATAAGTAGTAAATCTGATAATGAATATTAGAACTGTGACCTGATGATCGTTTATGATTCGAATCTTGAGTTTGTTTGAAAGCTGGTATACAAGGATATACGCTTAACAAACATCTGTGTTAATTGGTTAAGTTCAAGCCGATGCGTAAGTGGTCTCTAAAGGATAATGTTAGAGCGATTGCTAGAATGACAAGGATGGTGGTAAAGGCTAAACTTAGGCAAGAACCTAAGTTTGGGGGAATATATATAAGGTATATAAGCTAAAAAAAAAAAAAAAAAAAGAAAAAAAATATGAATAAACAAGTGGCGTGCTTGTCTAGTTTTGTGGCCTTTGTTACTTGAGTAAAGTAAGCAGGGGATTGTCTTTACACCTAAGCGCCCTAAGGTCTTAATAGTGCAGGAGTCGTTGGTGAAAGCTCGTTAAGGTAGCATTGAAAAGCCTAAGGGAATAAGACATTGCCTGCCTTTATGTGATGAAAAAAAAAAGGAATAAAATGGGAAATAAGAGCAATAAAGCCCCGTGAATGGAAATAAAGCATAAGTACCTCGAGTGAACCCTGGCGATTTGTGATTGCTTGATTTTTAGTTGGATCTAGCTATTTTTGAAGTTTTGAAGTTTGTTCTGCATGATTCCTTCTAAGAGATTGGTTAGGTATTGAATTTGGGTTTATATCAGTTGTCATGGATGTTACACACACACTATATCAGTGATGATAGCTTGAGATTCGAGGATTAAAAGTGATTTGTAGATTGGTTTTGATGGTTGATATTGTATAGTTGCTTATTTTCGCTGAGGCCATTAAGATAATTTTGATTACGCAATATTGTTGGATTGAATAGCATAAAAAGTAGGTCGTAGTCATATCATTTGCATTTCATGTAGTTGTCTTGTGCTCGAGGACTATACGGTTTAAGTTTGGGGATTTTGATAAGTGTATTTTATATCGCGATTTCATATCTAATTCATGCTTATTTCGTTGTTATATTCTTTTGATCATGAGCATTTTCACTTGTTTTATGTCATTTTATGTGTAGGTTGATGGTTGTGGCATTGAGCGTCTTATTGGAGATATTTGGTGCATTTGGAACTTAATTGGAGCATATTTGGAAACAACTCGAGTCTTTCTGACAAGTCATTTAGCGGGAGGATAGCCCGGTAAATGAGCATGAACAAACCTTACACCCATGGAGAGAGGGGTCTTCAAGTCAACTAGCGAGAGAAGCAAGCCCTAGCGGGTGGCGTTTTACACATACACACCCCCAAGGCGGGGGGTCTACATTCATTCAAGGCAGAGCACAAGCCAGTAGGAAATGACACATCTAAAACATCATACCCCGTAGGAAAGGGGGGTTGGGAAAATTTGAGGTGTCTGTTTGCGGTTATACTTTCTTTTGGACTCGAATTTTAGTTGTTTGTATGGTCTTATAACTCTATTGGATAAAGATTGTGGTTTGGAGTGTTAATTTGGATATATCTTACTCTATCAAACACAAAAAAGAGAGGGATTTAAGGAGATTCTGAGAGATCGAAAGTCGGTTTGTGAGAGCAAAAGTGGAGGAGTATTTGAAGAGTTTTCAAGGCGATTGCAATTTTAGTCTACGTAAAGGGTGTTTTCTAATATTCTTTGTGTTAGATTATTATTTGTAATTGAAAGAATGATTTCTATGATTTATTAGGTGTTTATTTCATTTATTATGAACTAATTCATTTTTTAGGCTTGTGATGGATCCTTAAGTGAATCGATGGTTTTGTAGCTTTGATTCCCAATTTAATAAGTTATCTCGGTTTATCTATATTAATTTGTGCTTGAATCTATGAATTGCCTGATCAACAATTCTTTGTGGGGTTGGGTGGAATCGAGAGAGGATATTCAATTCTAGACCTAGTTAGTATAGCATGTGTTCAGGATTTTGTTAGTAGCTTAAACTTGATGAGTGTTAAGGTAGAGATATGCTTGACACCACATGTAATCGGATAGAGAACTTATTCTTCAACCTTCTTTAATTGTAATTCACATAGAGATATAGTGGGTTAGTTGATTAAGGTGTTTAACGGATTTCTATCTTAATTGTGGATTGAAGTTAATATGGTATTAGTGCATCGAGAGGTGGTTAGTCTTTGCGTTCGTGTTCTTGATTAATAAAAGCGAGATAGTGCGTTAAATTGGGATAAAAGTGTTAAAATCAAAGTGAAGCTTAAGGTGAAATCATAAGTTTAATTCTCCATCAATTGTTTGAAAATTGATTTTGGTATTCGTGATTGTTTTATGTTAATTTAATTATTCTAAATTTTAGTTTTGGTTTTTTTGTTAATTTTAATCGTTGAATTTGATTTGTTTAATAAAATTAGGGTTAATAGAAGATTGGTAATTGTGAGTTAAGGTATTTGCTAATTTATCTATTGTAGGAGCGATACTCTACTCATCACTCTATTACTTGTTGACCAGCGTATACTTGCGTGTTGTGCGTATATAGATTTTACCTCAAATCGGCAATCGCGCGTTACCTATCGATCTTATCTCTTTGAAAATACTTGCATTCGATGTGATTTTAGGAATTAATTGGTTAACTAATCATCATGCTAAAATTGATTATTTTCGTAAGGTTGTTAGCTTTCATATTCCTAACCAACCTATTATGCGAATTCAAGCAACCAACCACTAAAGTCAATCACTGTCATCTCAAGCCATAAAGCTATTTGTTTATTAAAAAATAGATGTCAAGCTTTCTTAGCTCATGTCACGGATTTAAACAAAAATACATTAGTTTTGAATGATATTTCTATTGTTAATAAATTTCCTAACCCCGGAGCGTGAATCGAATTTTGTATCGACCTTGAACCCGGTACAAAACCTATTTTCAAATCCCCATATCAAATTGTTCTTATTAAACTTCAGGAGTTAAAGACCCAACTGCAGAAATTATTAGACATTGGTTTCATTCGTCCTATTACGTCTCCTTGGGGTGATCATGTTCTCTTCGTAAAGAAGAAAGATGGAAGTATACGACTTTGTATTGACTATCGAGAGTTGAATCATGTCACCATCAAAAATAGGTATCCGTTACCTCGTATTGATGACCTATTTCACCAGTTGCAAGGCGCCAAATTCTTTTTAAAGATAGATCTTCGTTCCGGATATCATCAATTAAATATTAAAACTGATGACATCCCAAAGACTGCTTTCAGAACTCGGTACGGGCATTATAAATTCCTAGTCATATCTTTTGGATTGACTAATGCTTTTGCTATAAGACCCCGAATTTTATGAAATGAAAGTATTCAATTTTCTTATAATTATTATTTCATTTAGTAAATGGTTAAATTGATAAAAGGATTAAAGTTAAGGGTGATATGTGAAAATTTTGCAAAATAAAGCAAGTTGTTATAAAATATTCGTTTGGTTGTGGAATATTTTTGTTTTTGGGGAATATTCGTACGACGGCGCAGCCATTTGTGTGCCCCATAATAGAATAATTGTCGGATGAAGAAAACGACAAGTTTGAGTTTTATAAATAACGGCGTAGTTGTTACCATTAACATTGTTGGAATACCTGGTGGTTAAAATACAGTAATACGCATTGTTTCACAGTAGCACACGGTATTACACAGTATTTTTGAATTATTTATTCTTATGTAAGAAGGCACTACTCAATAATTGTTACAGTAATTATTGTTCAATATTTTATTTTATTGATTCAATAATTGTTGCGTTGATATTTTATATTATTGTTGCTTCAATAATTGTCACTCCACGGTATTTCCCATTATCAAATCAATAATTCATATTATTTGAATAATATTATTAGATAACATTATTGGCAATGTCTGGAAAGTTCTGTCAAGGAGAGGTTTGGTCACCTAATTGCGCGCCAGTAAGAAGAAATCCTTATCGGAAAGCCCCCTCTTTCATGAGAGAACTACGGCCTGGTTGTCATTATTGTAATTCTATAATATTATTTGTGAATAATTAATTATTAATTTATATGATAAGAAAATATTTATTTTATGTGGACATAAAAGCTGGATAGGAAAATATTTATTTTATGTGGTTATAAATGAAGGAATTAATGTTGAGATGTTTTATCAGTATTTTGTCGGATTGGAGTTATTTACAAAATTAAATTGGTGTTCTTAAGCTCTATTGCATGAGTTATAATTTTGATCCGACCGTTGGATCGTTGTGATTTTTGGATATGTTATACATATATAAGTTGAGTATATATCCACAAATTTTGAACCGTTAAAAATTAACGTATGATTTGTTATGAATTTTAAGAGGTGTTAAAAATCATCCGTTTGTAGATTTCGGATATTTTCTGTCTGCAAGTTGGAAAAACTTAAAGCTACAAAGTTGTAGAGAATTCGATTTCGTGTGGAATGGACATAAAATTCATATTTTTCTGATAAAAGGGCTATTTATTATGAATTACTGAAGTTTTGGAAAATAAAATATTTTTTATTAAAATCGGGTGGGACCCACTTTTGTTTTTGAAACTTGTGGGCTGAAATTTTTGTTCAAAGTTGACTATTCATTTGGTGGGTGGACGTAAAGATTGAAAAAAATAAAATAATAATATTATTTTATTATTTTAGTCTCCTATGGCGTTCTAGGATTTTCCTACAAATAGGCGTTTAAGTTAGAATTGAAAATCACACCAGAATCAGAGAATTCTTCTTCTATAATATTGAGCGTATTTCTTTAAAGTTTTAGAAAGCTTTGAGCGTAGAAAATAGTGAAAGTTTTCTTCAAGAATATTCCCGCTATACCAGTTGGAATACTCTTCTTTTCAAGGTAAGGGATGTTATTTTTGTTCAATATTCGCTTGAAATAATATTTTCTTCCATACTCTGTAGTATGTAAGTAATATTATTTCGTTTCAGATTTCAAATTCTATACTCGTTTTGTTAAAGTTTAGGCTTCTAAACTCCATGAAATTAGTAGAATATCCTTGATATTTGAGCTTCATCTAGTATCTTATTATGAAAATATTATTCTGAGCATTCTTGATAAGTTTTAACTTTTTCATGCTAGAGTACTATTCATGGGGTACTATTCACTCGAGTACTATTCACCTGAGGTACTATTCATGATAAAAATTGATTCATTTTGGTCCAAATTATTTTTGGTACAATATTATTCTTGAATTTTACTCCACAAAGCAGTATCATGTTGACAATTTGGACGTTATTGATTTCTGGATAAATTAAATTATAAATCTTAAAAAATTTATCCTTGAACTTGTTTTATTGAATTCTTATATTATTGTCATCATCCTCATGTTTATATTATGTTGAAAGTCATCTGTGGCCTGTAGTGCATAGATGGACTTGGTATGATTATGACTAGGGATTATTCGGTATAATCATGACCATAATGTTACAAATGATGTGGTAAAAGTCCTCATTGGCCCGTAGTGCATTGATGGACAGTTGTTGGCATAATCATGACCATTGATGAATACACAAATATCCTTGGCCCATAGTGCATGGATAATTTGTGGTCGTGATACTAAAGAATATCCTTGGCCATAGTGTAGGGGTGATTCGATGATGTTGATTATTTATTAAGCTGAGTCTCGGCGATAAAAGTGATGAAAAACCATTTTAAATCATAGAAGATAGCAGATTTTATGCTCTACTTGACTCTTCTAATGGATTGTTTGTTCCGCTGCAGTTAAACTTGATGTTTGTTATATTTTATCAGTTTAACACTGTTGAAGGCTAATGATAAATTATTCTGCATTATCTTAGTCATAATATTTCTTACTGGGCTAGTTGAGCTCACCCTTTTGCTTTCATTGTCTTCTTCAGCAAATGAGAACGTAGACGGGACTAGTCGGGGAACGGAGTAACGGTCCAGATGATAGCATAAGTAGTTCTCACTATTCTATGAAATAGTGTGATAATAAATGTATTGAGGACTCCATTTGAGTTGAATACTGTCTAGAAGACAATATTCGTATTAAAACTCTCAGTTTATGTTTTGTCATATTTTACACGACAGTTGTATTATTAAGTTGTATTTGAATTTTGTACCATGTATTTGGCGACTCAAGATGGGTGATGTATACCTGTTTTGGGGGCGTCACCGTTGGTATCAAAGTTTAGGGATATGATCCATGGCTAAGATGTGAGACTAGAACTAAGAGGGGAGAGGCGGGTAATTCCTTCACTATTATGACCTACCTAAGTTTATTTGGTATTTAATTGGTCGGTCAGAGTATAGGGATAATATGTGACATGTTAATTAACCCTTGTTTTGTGGCAGTGTTTAAAAATGGCAGCTAAAAATGTTAATAATGGAGTGAATAAGACCGTTGAGACACCTTTAATCACCAACCAGGTTAATGTGATGTTAGACGAAGAAGAAATTAGAGATATCTATGTGGCTAGTGAAGAACTAATAGTTACACCTGAGCTAGTCGCAGAGGTAGCAGCTGAAAGTGCGGAAGAAGAAGAACCTGAAGAGAATTTATTAGAAGAATTTTATGATCAAAATTTAGAATTACAAAATCGTATTCATGAGTTAGAAGAGCAGGTTGAAGAACGCCAGGTGGTCGTGGAGCAAAGAGATGCAACAATTCAAAATTGTGCTACCCGATGTGCGATAATTGAACAGAAGCACTCTTTGTCAGAGTATAATATATTAAAGCTGGAATCTAATAATGCTATGATCAAACTTCTGATGAAAGAAGAAACAACTGAACAAATGAGAATGGAGGATGCATGGGTAAAAGCTGCACGACGCGTTGATATTGTAGAAAAAGACTTCCGATCCAATAAGGCCAAAATAGATGAAATGGATTTCACTTTTTGGACAGAAATTGGTAGAATCCAACATCAAGTTCGGAATTACCCTGTGTAGAGAGGTCAAACCCAATTCCATATGGATCGGAGAGTAATGATTCAAATTATGGATCAGGAATGCGACGAAGCAATTAAGGGTGGAATGTCCTTTATAGCAAAGTCAAGTCCAACTGGGATGGTGACGCCAAAGGATGTCCCAGACAATTCAAAATCGGTAGTTTAAAGAGGGCATTTTTCGTGACGAGGAACCCGAACGAAGTTATCACGGGTAAGCTAATCATAAACTCTTGCAAAGTTTATACCTTATTTGATACCGGTTCTACCCATTCTTTTATTTCTCTTACTTGCGCTCAACGTTTAAATTTGACTCCGGAGAAATTAGACTTTGACTTATCTGTTGAAACTTCATTGGGAGAAATCTTTGTTACCTCCACTATTTATAAATCTTGTTTGATTAAAATCGGCACCCTCACTTTACCTGTCGATCTTATTTCTTTGAAAATACTTGCATTCGATGTAATTTTAGGGATTGATTGGTTAACCACTCATCATGCTAAAATTGATTGTTTTTCGTAAGGTTGTTAGCTTTCATATTCCTAACCAACCTATTATGCGAATTCAAGAAACCAAACCATTAAAGTCAATCACTTTCATCTCAAGCCATAAAACTATTCGTTTATTGAAAAACGGATGTCAAACTTTCTTAGCTCATATCATAGATTTAAACAAAAATATGTCAGATTTGAATGATATTTCTATTGCTAATAAATTTCCTGATGTATTCCCTGAAGAATTTCCTAGCCTACCCCAAAGCATGAAATCGAATTTTGTATCGACCTTGAACTTGATACAAAACCCTTAAATATTTTTTCACCTAACACGAACGAATTATGCGCCAAAGACGTTGGATTTCGTACAATACCATCCTGGAAAAGCGAACGTAGTAGCTGACGCGTTGAGTAGAATATCATATGCGGGTACGAGTGTGATATTGTCAATGCAAAGGCCCATTTTGTATGACTTGCAAAAGATGGGGATAGAGTTAAAGACTCCAAGAACCTAAGTGAAGATAGTGAATATACGAGTAGAACCGACTTTAATCGATAAAGTTAAAGCCGCTCAAGCTACAGACTCATAGTCGATGAATGTGAAGAAGAAGGTTCAAGAGAGCGTTATTCTAGAAGCAAGAATGGACGAAGAGGGAAAACTAAACCCTCAATTTTATTGGTCTATTTGAAATCCTCGATCAAGTAGGAGCTGTGCCCAATAGACTCGCTTTACCGCCAAGAATGTCGCGTGTTCATAACATTTTTAACGTATCTATGTTACGTAAATATGTGGAAGACCCGAACCACATTATTAAGTTAGAAGCGGACGAAATAGCGAAAGATTTAACGTATGAAGAGGTTCCTATTAAAATCTTGGATAAGAAGGAACATATTCTGTGACGCCCCCAAAATAGGTATACAACACCCATTCTGAGTCGCCAAATACATGGTACAGTAAAACAACTACACTTTATTATTACAATTGTCGTGCACAATACGACAACACATACTGTGAGTTTAAATACAAATATTGTCTTCTAGACAATATCCACACCCAAATGAAGTCCTCATTACAATTATTGATGTACTATTTTACAAAAATAGTGAGGACTGCTAAAACAACTGACTAGGACCATCACTCTATACCCATTTGGTTCACGATATGTTCTCGCTCTCACGAGAAGAAAAATGGAACAAAAGGAAAAGGGTGAGCTCAACTAGCCCATAAAAATATTATGACTAAGATAATATACAACAATTTATCCTTAGTCTTCAACAGGGAAAAATCTGATATAATATAATCGACAACAAGTTTTAGATCAACAACTGTAGCGGAAACAACAATTCATTAAAAGAGTTAAGTAGAGAATGAAATCTACTATCATCTATGAATTTAAAAGTCCATCATCAATATTTTATCCCTGTAACATCAATCAATATACATCTTTGCACTACGGGCCAAAGATATTCATTTGTATCACCAGTTGGTCATGTTCATCTCAACACCTGTTCATCTTTGCACTATGGGTCAAAGATATTCATCAGGTAATCATTCATCTTTGCACTACAGGCCAAAGATATTCATCAAGTACCACCATTAAGGACTAAGGATGATGAAAAACATTTTAGAGAACAAATCTAGTAAAACAGAAGGACAAATATTAGGAATTCGTATTTCGGTTTATCCAAATTCAATAATACTCCATAATAACCAAGTGTGAAGTAGAATTCAAAAATAAAGTTCAAAACATGGATACAATCAAAGATAGTAACCATAAAAGACATCTGGGACGAAAAAGAGAAAATTTCATTTTTGGGTGAATAGTGTCGATTCGTGAATAGTGTCGATATCGTGAATAGTGCCGTATACGTGAATAGTAACCAGACACAAAAGTTCCAAATTTGATTAAAAAGTTCAAACCAATATTTCTAAGATAATGATATTGAAGAAAATAACATCCCTTACCTCAAAGAATCGGTGATTTTGAATGAAAGGTTGGAAGTGATCTTTGAATGAAACTTATCTTGAACAAAGAACTCTCAAAGTATCTAAATACTCACAAAATAACGCTCGATAATATAGAGAGAAAGCTTATTTTTCGTGTGATTTTCAATTCTAACTTAGCCCTCTATTTATAGGAAAATGTTAGTTTACCAAGCAGACTTTGACCGCTACCTAATGGCTTTTTACTCGCTACTATTGTCACCCACCACATTTGAAATAAAATTCAAAGCACATTTGTTCACCAACCACAACTGGGGCCCACTCAATTCTAGAATTTTCCACCAAAATCAATTATAACCCTAATTTCCGAATCGACACACCTCTTAAAATTCATAACAAATCATTCATTTATTTTTAAACTGCTCGTAATTTGTGGACATATACTCAACTTATATATGTATAACATATCCAAAAATCTAACGATCCAGCTACGATTAAAATTATAACTCACGATAATATATCTCGAGAATAGTGATTTAATTTTAATACCTCCATTCAACAAAAACACCTCAACATTAATTCCTTTAATTATAACCGCATAAAATAAATATAACCATCAATTATATCCACATAAAATAAATATTTTCTTATCATATAATCAATAATTAATTATTCACAAATAATATTCTGAGAATCGTAACTATGATAATGACGGTAGTTCCGGAAAAAAGGGGCTTTCCGATAAGGATTTCTCCTTCTTGGTAGCAATTAGGTGACCAAACCTCTCCTTAGATGTAACTTTCTAGACATTGCCAATAATGCTATCTAATAATATTATTTAAATAATATGAATTATTGATCCGATTATGGAAAATATCATGCAAATGACAATTATTGAAACAACAATAATATAAAATATCAACGCAAAGCAATTATTGAATCAATAAAATAAAATATTGAAAAGTAAATTCTTGTAACAATTATTGAGTAGTGCCTTTTTACGTAAGAATCAATAATTCAAAAATATTGTGCAATACCAGGTGTCTTCTTTGTGCAACCACGCCGTATTCGTATTTTTAACCAACGGGTATTCCAACAAGTGTTAATTCAGTAATAACTACGCCGTTATTTATAAAAACTCAAACTTGTCGTTTTCTTCATTCGATGAGTTATTTACATTATGAGGCCCACGAATGCATTTTTGCCGTCGCATTGAATATTTCCCGACAACAAGAATATTCCACGACCAAACGAATATTCCCCGACAAAAATGAATATTTTATAACCACTTACTTATTTTGTAAAATTTGCACATTTCACCCATAACCAAAGTATTATATCAAATTAACTCCTAATTATTTCAAGATAATAAGTAGAGCAAGTTGGGGTCTTACAACCTCCCCTCCTTATGAAATTTCATCCTCGAAATTGACGTATGTACCTGGTGTTTCGAAAAGGTGAGAGTACCTCGCTTTCATTTCCGATTCCAACTCCCAAGTCATTTCCTCAATAGCATGGTTCCTCCACAGAACCTTGACTTGTGGTATAACCTTTGTTCGTAGGATATGTTCTTTCTTATCCAATATCTTGACAGGTACCTCCTCGTACGTTAAATCTTCGGCTATCTCGTCTGGTTCTAACACAATAATGTGGTTTGGGTCTTTCACGTATTTACGAAGTATAGATATGTGAAAAACATTATGAACACGAGACATACTTGAAGGTAATGCGAGTCTATAGGCCACATTTCCTATTCGGTCAAGAATCTAAAATGGACCAACAAATTGTGGGTTGAGCTTTCCTCTCTTCCCAAATCTTGTAACTCCCTTCCATGGAGTAATACGTAACAATACATGATCTCCAATATTAAACTCGACGTCCTTTCGATGAAGATCAGCATAACTCTTTTGTCTATCTTGTGAGGCCTTTATACATTACCGGATCATTTGAATCTTTTTTGTAGTCATGCGTACTAATTCTGGTCCCAACAATGTTGCTTCTCCCACCTCGTCCCAGCATACTGGAGAACGACACTTTTGTCCATATAACGCCTCGAATGGAGCCATGCCTATACTTGCTTGATAACTATTGTTGTAGGAGAATTCCACCAGTGGCAAGTACTTATCCCAACTTCCTTTAAAATCTAGGACACAGAGTCTTAATAGATCTTCAAGGGTTTGAATAGTCCTTTCTGATTGTCCGTCCATTTGAGGATGGTATGCCGAATTGAATCGTAAATCCGTGCCCATATCTTTCTGCAAGCTAACCCAAAATCGTGAAGTGAATCTTGGGTCACGATCTGAAACTATGGATAATGGCATGCCATGCAATCTCATAATCTCATTCACATACATACTAGCAAGGGAATAAGTCTCACGTATAGGCAAGAAATGAGCCGACTTGGTTAATCTATCAACAATAACCCAAATCGCATCTATACCTTGAGAAACCTTGGGAAAACCTGTAACGAAATCCATAGTAATGTGTTCCCATTTCCATTTTGGAATCTCAAGTGGTTGCAATGGACCCTTTGGCACTTGATGCTCTGCCTTTACACGTTGATAAGTTAAACACCTCGAGATAAACTCCGCGATCTCTTTCTTCATATTGCTCCACTAAAATGTATGTCAAAGATCGTGATACATTTTGGTACTCCCAGGATGGATTGCAAATGGTGTGTTGTGTGCCTCCATCATGATTCTGTGCTTCAAGTTAAAATCGTTAGGAACGCAAAGTCTGGATTTGACTCGAAGTATTCCTTCTTCATCGATTCTTGCTTTCGGAATAGCATCTTCTTGCACTTTCTTTTTCATACGCATCATCTCTGGGTCTGTGGTTTGAGCAGCTTTAACTTTATCGATTAAAGTCGGTTCTACTCGTATATTTGCCATCATCATGTGTGTCCCTGGAGTCTTCAACTCTATCTCCATCCTTTGTAAGTCGTACAAAATGGGTCTTTGTGTTAACAACATTGCACTCGTACCCGCATATGATCTTCTACTCAATGCGTCAGCTACAACGTTTGCTTTTCCAGGATGATATTGAATGCTATGGTTGTAATCTTTCAACAACTCGAGCCAACGTCGTTGCCGCATGTTAAGTTCCTTTTGGGTGAATAAATATTTGAGGCTTTAATGATCCGTATAAATCTCCACTTTCTCCCCATATAGGTAGTGTCTCTAGATTTTCAACACAAAAACGACTGCTGCCAACTCCAGGTCATGAGTAGGATAATTCCTCTCATATTCTTTGAGTTATCGCGAGGCATAGGCTATGACTTTCCCATGTTGCATGAGAACACATCCTAACCCTTTGCCTGAAGCATCGCTGTAGATAACAAATCCATCCGAACCAGATGGTATTGTCAGAACAGGTGCCGAAATGAGTCTCCTCTTGAGCTCTTGGAAACTCTTCTCGCATTCCTCGCTCCATACGAATTTTGCATCTTTCCGAGTCAGCTGAGTTAACGGAGTAGCGATTGGAGAAAATCCTTCCACGAATCTCCGATAATAACCAGCTAAGCCTAGAAAGCTACGCATTTCGGTCACCGACTTAGGCTGTTCCCAACTTTGGATTGCTTCAATCTTTGTTGGGTCAACAAATACTCCATGTTTTGACACCACGTGCCCAAGGAAAACTACTTCCTTAAGCCAGAACTCGCATTTCTTAAGCTTGGCATATATCTTGTTGTCACGAAGTCTTTGAAGTACCAGCTTCAAATGATGCTCATGATCTTCACGCCTTTTGGAATAGATGAGGATGTCATCAATAAAGACAACAACGAACTGATCCAAATATTCCTTAAATACACGGTTCATCATATCCATGAAAGCAGTAGGAGCATTAGTCAATCCAAAAGACATGACTAAGAATTCATAATGCCTGTACCGAGTTCTGAAGGCAGTCTTTGGAATATCCTCAGTTTTAATCTTCAGCTGATGATATCCAGAACGAAGATCGATCTTTGAAAAGTATTGTGCTCCTTGCAACTGGTCAAATAGGTTATCAATGCGAGGTAGTGGATACCTATTCTTGATGGTGACATGGTTTAATTCTCAGTAGTCAATACAAAGTCGCATACTCCCGTCTTTCTTCTTTACAAATAAAATAGGAGCACCCCAAGGAGATGTATTAGGATGAATAAAACCGATGTCTAACAATTCCTGTAGTTGGACTTTTAACTCCTGAAGTTCAATAGGAGCCATTCGATATGGGGTTTTAGAAATGGGCTTTATACCCGGTTCAAGATCAATAAAGAATTCAACTTCACGCTCCGGGGGTAGACCATGAAGTTCTTCAGGAAATTCATTAACAACATGAATATTATTCAAATCTGACGTGTTTTTGTTCAAGTCCATAATATGGGCTAAGAAAGCTTGACATCCATTTTTCAATAAACGAATAACTTTATGGCTTGATATGACAGTGATTGATTTTAGTGGTTTAATGGCTTGAATTCGTATAACAGGTTGGTTAGGAATATGAAAACTAACAACCCTATGAAAAAAAATCAATTTTGGCATGATGAGTAGTTAACCAATCAATCCCTAAAATCACATCAAATGCAAGTATCTTTAAAGAAATAAGATCAACAGGTAATGTGATTGTGCCAACTTGGATCAAGCAAGATTTATAAACTGTAGATGTAACGAAGGTTTCACCCAACGGAGTTTCAACAGATAAGTTAAAGTCCAATTTCTCCGGAGTCAAGTTTAAACGTTGAACACAAGCAGGAGAGATAAAAGAATGGGTAGAACAGGTATCTAGTAAGGTATAAACTTTGCAAGAGTTCAAGATTAGCTTACCCGTGATCACCTCATTCGGGTTTCTCGCGTTTTGGCCAATCACGACAAACGCCCTTCCTTGAACCACCGACTTTTTTTTTGTCCAGTAAGTCGCCTTTGGTGTCGCTAGTCCAGATTGGACTTGACTTTGCTACCAGACAAAATCGGGCTATGAGACCATCTTTTCCACAATTGAAAAACACACCTTGGAAGGCGTGAAGCAGGTTTGGACTTATGTGTCCCTCCTCTCCACATCTCAGAAGCATCTAAGCGTAAATTAGATTCTCCTCCCTTAGAATTTGTTGTTGGTGCTGGTGTTAATGTCTTTCCGTCATTGTTGAATCTCCTCTTTTTGAAATTTCCACTTGACTCACCTCTCCTATTGTCATGGCCACAATAACCACCCGAGTGGTTACCGCTTTTGTCCGTATTTTACCCTCCTCGCTGGTTATCATCGCTCCGATGACTGCTGTCACCGGTATGACCCTGGTTGTGGTCCCTCGGTTGAACATACTCGTTATCACGCTCTAATAATTTAGCCCTGTTTACAACATCTGAATATAAAGAAAATTTATGAGAGATAAGATATTGCCGAATCTTGGGTTTTAGACCTCTCAGAAACATCCGCGTCATACGTTCCTCATTTTCTACCAAATGAGGTGCAAACCTGGATAACTCTGTGAACTTTGCCTCGTATTGGGACACCGTCATGTTGTTATGTTCTAGTTTAATAAACTCTACTTCCTTCATATGACGAATACTTTCAGGAAATTACTTGTCATTGAATAGTTTCTGAAATTTTTCCCAAGACATGTTGAGTCAGTAATTTGGTGAGTACGCCTCATGATTCCCACCAAGAATCTGCCTCACCACGGAACATAAAGGTGGCAAATGGAACCTACATTTCCTTCCGTGCGACCAAGACATCGAATATCTTAGTCATTTTCTTAACCCATGTTTTCGCCTTAATCGGATCGGGCTTTCCCCAGAAATCTGGTGGTCCCAACTCCTTGAACTTCTTGGCTGTGATAGACCGTGCGTTGCTATCATTTCCACCCGTATTTTGTACACGAATATCCCTCGTCTGATTTTGCATGAACTGCAAAAAGCTTCTAAACATCGCATCATTCATCATTTGCTCGGTAGTGTTGTTTACAGGAGGAATATTGCCTTCATGTTGCATGTTCTCTTGGTTGGTAATCAAAGGTTGTTCCACGGTCTCATAGACTCCATTGTTAAAATTCTAAGCTGCCATTCTTAAAACTGCCATAAAATAGGGGTTAATTAAAAAAATTAACATATCACATAATATCCCTATATTATGACCGACCAACAAGTAAGCTTAGGTAGGACACACTAGCGAAGGATTTACTCATCTCTCCTCTCCTAGTTCTATTCCCCGATCTCCGCCAGAGACCATATCCCTAAGCTCTGATACCAACTGTGACGCCCCCAAAATAGGTATACAACACCCATTATGAGTCGCCAAATACATGGTACAGTAAAACAACTACAACTTTATTATTACAATTGTCGTGCACAATACGACAACACATACTGTGAGTTTAAATGCAAATATTATCTTCTAGACAATATCCACACCCAAATAAAGTCTTCATTACAATTATTGATATACTATTTTACAAAAATAGTGAGAACTGCTAAAACAACTAACTAGGACCATCACTCTATACCCCGACTGGTTCCTGCTATGTTTTGACTTCCTGAGAAGAAAAATGGAACAAAAAGGAAAAGGGTGAGCTCAACTAGCCCAGTAAAGAATATTATGACTAAGATAATATACAACAATTTATCCTTAGTCTTCAACAGGGAAAAATATGATATAATATAATCAACAAGAAGTTTTAGATCAACAACTACAGCGGAAACAACAATTCATTAAAATAGTTAAGTAGAGAATGAAATCTACTATCATCTATGAATTTAAAAGTCCATCATCAATATTTTATCCCTGTAACATCAATCAATATACATCTTTGCACCACGGGCCAAAGATATTCATTTATATCACCGATTGGTCATGTTCATCTCAACCTCTCATTCATCTTTGCACTATGGGTCAAAGATATTCATCAGGTAATCATTCATCTTTGCACTACAGGCCAAAGATATTCATCAAGTACCACCATTAAGGACTGAGGATGATGAAAAACATTTTAGAGAACGAATCTAGTAAAACAGAAGAACAAATATTAGGGATTCGTATTTCGGTTTATCTAAATTCAATAATACTCCATAATAACCAAGTGTGAAGTAGAATTCAAAAATAAAGATCAAAACATAGATACAATCAAAGATAGTAACCATAAAAGACATCTAGGACGAAAAAGAGAAAATTTTATTTTTTGGTGAATAGTGTCGTATTCGTGAATAGTGCTGTATACGTGAATAGTGCCGTATACGTGAATAGTAACCCCTACACAAAAGTTCCAAATTTGATTAAAAAGTTCAAACCAATATTTCTAAGATAATGATATTGAAGAAAATAATATCATTTAAGAAGAAAATAACATCCCTTACCTCAAAGAATCGATTGCCGGAATGAAAGGTCAAGTAATCTTTGAATGAAACTTGTACTGAACAACAACTCTCAAAGTATCTAAATACTCACAAAATACGCTCGATAATATAGAGAGGGAAAGAGAAAGCTTATATTTCTGGTGTGATTTTCAATTCTAACTTAGCCCTCTATTTATAGGAAAATGTTAGCCCGTCGAAGCAGACTTGACCTGCTACCTGATGGCTTTACCTGCTACTATTGCCACCCACCACATTTGAAATAAAATTCAGCACATTTTTTCACCAACCACAAGTGGGGTCCACTCAATTCTAGAATTTTCCACCAAAATCAATTATAACCCTAATTTTCGAATCAGACACCTCTTAAAATTCATAACAAATCATTCGTTTAGTTTTAACGGTTCAAAATTTGTGGACATATACTCAACTTATATATGTATAACATATCCAAAAATCACAACGATCTAACGGTCAGATTAAAAATTATAACTCATGCAATATATCTCAAGAATAGTGATTTAATTTTTAATACCTCCATTCCGACAAAAATACCTCAACATTAATTCCATCAATTATAACCACATAAAATAAATATAACCATCAATTATATCCATATAAAATAAATATTTTCTTATCATATAATTAATAATTAATTATTCACAAATAATATTACAGAATTAGAATTATGACAACCGGTAGTTCTTCGAGGGAAGAGGGGGCTTTCAGATAAAGATTTCTCCTTACTGGCGCGCAATTAGGTGACCAAACCTCTCCTTATGAGCGTTCTAGACATTGCCAATAATTCTATCTAATAATATTATTCAAATAATATGAATTATTGATGCGATAATGGAATATCTTGTGCGATGACAATTATTGAAACAACGATAATATAAAATATCAACGCATGACAATTATTGAATCAATAAAATAAAATATTGAAAAGTAATTCTTGTAACAATTATTGAGTAGTGCCTTCTTACGTAAGAATCAATAATTCAAAAATCTTGCATGCAATCTGGTATGCTCTTTGTGCAACCACGCGTATTACTATATTTTAACCACCGGGTATTCCAACAGTGTTAACGGTAACAACTAAGTTGTTATTTATAAAAACTCAAACTTGTTGTTTTCTTCATTCGACAGTTATTCTGTTATGAGGCCCATGAATGGCTGCGGCATCGTACGAATATTCCCCGACAACAAGAATATTCCACGACCAAACGAATATTCTCCGACAAAAATGAATATTTTATAACCACTTACTTATTTTGTAAAATTTGCACATTTCACCCATAACCAAAGTATTATATCAAATTAACTCCTAATTATTTCAAGATAATAAGTAGAGAAAATTTAATTTTATTCATAATAAGTTGGGGTTTACATATTCTACGCTCCAAAGTTATACCTCAAGTCAAAGTTTTGTGGAGAAACCACGATGTTGAGGAAATGACCTGGGATTTAGAATCTGAAATGAAATCAAGGTATCCTCACCTATTCGACATAGCAGGTACGTACCCTAATTTCGAGGGCAAAATTTCATAAGGATGGGAGATTGTAATACCCCGAATTTTATGAAATGAAAGTATTCAATTTTCTTATAATTATTATTTCATTTAGTAAATGGTTAAATTGATAAAAGAATTAAATTTAAGGGTGATATGTGAAAATTTTGCAAAGTAAAGCAAGTTGTTATAAAATATTCGTTTGGTCGTGGAATATTCTTGTTGTGGTGGAATATTAAATACATGGTATAAACCATTTGTGGGCCCCAAAATAGAATAATTGTCGGATGAAGAAAATGACAAGTTTGAGTTTTATAAATAACGGCATAGTTGTTACCATTAACACTGTTGGAATACTTGGTGGTTAAAATAAAGAAATACGCGTTGTTACACAGTAGCACACGGTATTGCATAGTATTTTTGAATTATTGATTCTTACGTAAGAAGGCACTTCTCAATAATTGTTACAGTAATTACTGTTCAATATTTTATTTTATTGATTCAATAATTGTTGCGTTGATATTTTATATTATTGTTGTTTCAATAATTGTCACTCCACAGTATTTTCCATTATCAAATCAATAATTCATATTATTTGAATAATATTATTAGATATAATTATTGGCAATGTCTAGAAAGTTCTGTTAAGGAGAGGTTTGGTCACCTAATCATACGCCAAGAAGGAGAAATCAGATATGAAAGCCCCCTCTTTCCTGGGAACGGCTTGGTTGTCATTATTGTGATTCTGTAATATTATTTGTGAATAATTAATTATTAATTTATATGATAAGAAAATATTTATTTTATGTGGACATAAATGATGGATAGAAAAATATTTATTTTATGTGGTTATAAATGAAGGAATTAATGTTGAGATGTTTTATCAGTATTTTGTCGGATTGTAGGTATTTACAAAATCAAATCAGTGTTCTTAAGCTCTATTGCATGGGTTATAATTTTGATCCGACCGTTGGATCGTTGTGATTTTTGAATATGTTATACATATATAAGTTGAGTACATGTCCAGAAATTTCGAACCGTTAAAAATTAACGTATGATTTGTTATGAATTTTAAGAGGTGTTAAAAATCATCCGTTTGTGAATTTCGGATATTTTCTGTCTGGAATTTGAAAAAACTTAAAGCTACAAAGTTGTAGAAAATTCGATTTCGTGTGGAATGGACATAAAATTCATATTTTTCTGATAAAATGACTATTTATTATGAATAACTGAAGTTTCAGAAAATAAAATGTTTTTTATTAAAATTGGGTGGGACCCACTTTTGTTTTTCAAACTTGTGGGCTAAAATTTTTGTTCCAAGTTGGTTGCTCATTTGGTGGGTGGACATAAGGATTAAAATAATAATAATAATAATATTTTATTATTTTAGTCTCCTATGGCGTTCTAGCATTTTCTTATAAATAGGTGTTTAAGTTAGAATTGAAAATCACACCAGAATCAGAGAATTCTTCTTCTATAATATTGAGCGTATTTCTTTAGAGTTTTAGAAAGCTTTGAGCATAGAAAACAGTGAAAGTTTTCTTCAAGAATATCCCCGTTATACCAGTTGGAATACTCTTCTTTTCAAGGTAAGGGATGTTATTTTTGTTCAATATTCGCTTGAAATAATATTTTCTTCCATACTCTGTAGTATGTAAGTAATATTATTTCGTTTCAGATTTAAAATTCTATACTCGTTTTGTTAAAGTTTTGGCTTCTAAACTCCATGAAATTAGTAGAATATCCTTGATATTTGCGCTTCAACCAGTATCTTTTCATGGAAATATTATTCTGAGCATTCTTGATAAGTTTTAACTTTTTCATGCCGGAGTACTATTCACGGGGTACTATTCACTCGAGTATTATTCACCCGGGGTACTATTCATGATAAAAATTGATTCGTTTTGGTCCAAATTATTTTTGGTACAATATTATTCTTGAATTTTACTCCACAAAGTAGTATCATGTTGATAATTTGGATGTTATTGATTTCTGGATAAATTAAATTATAAATCTTAAAAAATTTATTCTTGAACTTGTTTTATTGAATTCTGATATTATTATCATCATCCTCATGTTTATATTATGTTGAAAGTCATCTGTGGCCTGTAGTGCATAGATGGACTTGGTATGATTATGACCAGGGATTATTCGGTATAATCATGAATAGTAATATTACAAATGATGTGGTAAAAGTCCTCATTGGCCCGTAGTGCATTGATGGACAGTTGTTGGAATGATCATGACCATTGATGAATACACAAATATCCTTGGCCCGTAGTGCATGGATAATTTGTTGTCGTGATACTAAAGAATATCCTTGGCCGTAGTGCAGGGATGATTCGATGATGTGGATTATTTATTAAGTTGAGTCTCAGTGTTGATCGATTTTGCAATCAATGAATACGTGCAAGTATACACGGTCAACAAGTAATAAAGTGAAAGTAGAGTATCATTTCCACGAGGAATTATTTAATAAAAATCACCAAGTACTAACTCTTAACCAAATCAATTTTATTTAAACAATTGCAAAGTGTGATTTTTCTAATTAAGAAAACTAAATTAACTAATTACACTGAATTGCTTTATAAATAAATTCAAATAAATAAAAGTTAACTCTAATATCCGCATTTATGAACTATAAACCAATTATCCAATTATCCCAATTATTATGTCTACTGAATTGTTAACAGGAATTCTCAAATGCCAAAAGCCCTTTCTCAAGCGATCATTTGACTTCTATTTAACCCAGATTAATTTTGCTATATCTCTATGCAAAACAATTGAATTAAACTCGCTACAATCCCAATTCCTTATGTGTTACATGCGGCGAATAGATATTCTCATTCTATTCACAAACCTAATTAGTCACTGTGCAAATAACTAAGTCACATGATATCATGCCCAGTTCTAACCCTAGAATTCCTTTCTCAATTCCTTCTAGAGTAACAAGGTAATTACTGATCAGATAATTAATCAATAAGCATAAGGCAAGATAAACAACTCACTTTGACACAAATAATTGGAATAAATTAAATAACTAATTTATAGCCATAAAAGGTTCAATTGAAATCTTAATAAAAGAGTTAGTTCATAAATAATGAATTAAAACCAAGAATCCACAATTGAATAGACATTAAAAGATAAAAGTATGATAAAAGAAGAGAATAGAATCTGTTGTTAGCAAATCTGATGCTCCCCTCTTGCTCTTGCTCTTGATCTTCAGTGTTCTTCAATTTACTTCAATCTCCAATGGCTAATTAAGAACTAGGGTTTATATTCTAATCTAATGGAGTGTTTAATCTAGTCTAATCTATGTAATCTCCCTTTATTTTATGCCTTACATCATGTATTTATAGGTTACAAGTCCAATTTTTAGCTTAGGAACAAACCCAATCCAATTTGGAGTAAAAAAGGTGTCAAAATTCGCTCAAAAAAGCGGCCTGTGCCATCACTAAGCCCTTCCCAGTCGCTTCAAATATTGGGCACGACGCCGTAAACTTCTCCCCAACGTATAACCTACAAAATGAACACAAAATGCATGAAAAGTAACTAAGACACATAAATATAAGCAACTAATTCAAGTAAAAGATACCAGAGAAGTGTATATAAAATCCACTTATCACTCAACGATAAAGTGATGAAAAACCTTTTTAAATCATAGAAGATAGTAGATTTTATGCTCTACTTAACTCTTCTAATGGATTGCTTGTTCCGCTGCAATTAAACTTGATGTTTGTTATATTTTATCGGTTTAACATCATTGAAGGCTAACGATAAATTATTCTGCATTATCTTAGTCATAATATTTCTTACTGGGCTAGTTGAGCTCACCCTTTTGCTTTCATTGTCCTCTTCAAGAAATGAGAACGTAGCCAGGACTAGTCAGGGAACGGAGTGACGGTCCAAATGATAGCATTAGTATTCCTCACTATTCTATGAAATAGTGTGATAATAAATGTATTGAGGACTCCATTTGAGTTGAATACTGTTGTAAAATCCCAAATTTTACGAATAAAAATTTAAATTTCTCGAATTTTTTTTTTGAATATTATGGTGTGGATTTAATATAATGTTATAGTTGTGGGTAATATTTATAAATTTTGCAAAGTATGCAAGTTGTTATATTATATTCGATTGGTCGGGAAATATTCTTTTGTTCGGGAATATTCGTATTGACGGTACAATCATTGGTGGACCCCACAACGGAATTATTGTCGGATTGAGAAAATGACAAAAATATTTTTATGAAAATAACGGCGGAAGTTTATCGTTAATACTGTTGAACTACTCGGTAGTAAAAGTACAGTAATACGAGTGGTTGCATAGTAGCACACGGTATTGATTATTGATGCTTACGTGATAAGTCACTCAGTTTTGTTTTATTGATATTATTAATGTAATAAAACAGAAAAACTTTTTATATAAAACAGAATACTTTTATAAAGTTATTCTATAAATAGAATATATTATATTCTATTATGCATAGTATTTTGCATAGTAAAATCTTTTTATATAAAACAGAATACTTTTATAAAGTTATTCTATAAATAGAATATATTATATTTTATTATGCATAGTGTTGCATAGTGCCTGCATAGTGTTTTGCATAGTAAAATCTTTTTATATAAAATAAAATACTTTTAGAAATTTTTTCTATAAATAGAAGATATTATATTTTATTATGCATAGTGTTGCATAATAGTGCTCAGATAGTGTGTTTTTGCATAGTAAAATCTTTTTATATAAAATAAAATACTTTTATAAAGTTATTCGTTTTATTAGATTATAAATAGAATATATTATATTTTATTTAAAAAATTTTGCTTTAAATTTGGACCGTTCGATTAAAAGTAAATCAATCTGGACCGTTCATGAATTAGTTACTATGCAGTCCATTCTTCTATAAATAGAAGCTCATTCCTTCATTATTTCTTAAATTCACACTGAAACTCTAGAGAGAGAAACTATAGAGAGAATTCTTCTTCTGTAATCTCGAGCGTATTTCTTTAGAGTTTAAGAAAGCTTTGAGCGTAGAAGATAGTGCAAGTTTTCTTCAAGTATATTCCCGCCCTACCTGTCGGAATACTCTTCTTTCAAAGGTAAGAGATATTATTTGTTGTACTCATAAGGGATATTATTTCTTTTGTATTCATGAAGAGAACTTCTGTTATTCCATTATTTATTATTCTGTTGGAATAACCTGTATACGTGGTCTACCCCTATACTTGGTGAAATTCTTACATTATTCCATTCTTTATTATTACATTGGAATATCACATGTTCATGCGTTTTCTTGGGACCGGTTAAAATCTTTATAATTCTGTTGGAACATCCCATCGGCATGTAATTTACGCTTTGACACGGTTCCGTTATTTATTACATTGGAATAACTTCATCTATCTGAGTACCACATGCATGGTGATTTACATTGTTATTCCATTCTTTATTATTACATTGGAACATCCCGCATCGGTGCGTAATTTACCGACACGGTTCCGTTATTTATTATTCTCGTTGGAATAACTGCCATCATGCAAGTACCGCATGCATGGTGATTTATGTTGTTATTCCATTCTTTTTATTACGTCGAAACATCCCGCTTGGCAAGTAATTTCGCCACCGACCTAGTTCCGTTATTTATTATTCATTGGAATAACTTTGTCTATGGCAATACCGCATGCATGGTGATTTCTGTTGTTATTCCATTCTTTATTATTCTGTTGGAATATCCTGTCGGTGCGTATTACGCCTGACCTAGTTCTGTTATTTACTATTCTATTAGAATAACCTATCTATGCGAAGTACCGCATGCATGGTGATTTCTTTTGTTATTCCATTCTTTATTATACTCAGTTGGTTAAAGTTTTGACTTCTATACTCCATGAAATTAGTGGAATATCCTTGATATTTGCGCTTCATCCAGTATCTTTTCATGGAAATATTCTTCTGAGCATTCTTGAATTTTACTCTACAAAGAAGTATCATGTTGACAATTTGGACGTTATTAGTTCCTGTATAATTTAATTCTTGAACTTGTTTTATTGAATTCTTATATCATTGTCATCATCCTCATGTTTATATTTTGTTGAAAGTCATATGTGGCCTGTAGTGCATAGATGGACTTGGTATGATTATGACCAGGGATTATTCGGTATAATCATGACCGTAATGTTACAAATGATGTGGTAAAAGTCCTCATTGGCCCGTAGTGCATTGATGGACAGTTTTTGGTATGATTATGGCTATGGATTCTCTTCGGCCAAGGGAGCAAAGATGAATTATTTTATGGCATGATCATGACCGTTGTTGAATACACGAATATCTTTGGCCTGTAGTGCATGGATAATTCGTGGTCGTGATACAAAATAATATCCTTGGCCTGTAATGCAGGGATGAATTGATGATGTGGATTATTTATTAAGTTGAATCCCAACAATAAAAGTGATGAAAAACTTTTTAAATCATAAAAGATAGTAGATTTTATTCTCTACTTGACTCTTTTAATGGATTGCTGTCACTAACGCAGATTAAACTTGATGTCTATTGTATTTTATCAGTTTAACATTGTTTAGGTCTAATGATAATTTATTCTGCATTATCTTAGTCATAATATTTCTTACTGGGCTAGTTGAGCTCACCCTTTCCTTCACTGTTCTCTTCAGGAAATGAGAATATAGCTGGGATGAGTCGAGGAACGGATTGACAGTCCAGATGATAGCATTAGTAGTCCTCACTATTCTGTTAAATAGTGTGATAGTAATTGTAACGAGGACTCTATTGAGTGTGGATATTTTCTAGATGACAATATTCTTATTAAAACTCTTAGATTATGTTTTGTCGTATTTTATACGACTGTTGTATAATTAAGTTGTATTTGTATTTTTTACCATGTATCTGGCGACTCAAGATGGGTGATGTATACCTATTTTGGGGGCGTCATAACTGTCTAGAAGACAATATTCGTATTAAAACTCTCAGTTTATGTTTTGTCATATTTTACACGACAGTTGTATTATTAAGTTGTATTTGAATTTTGTACAATGTATTTGGTGACTCAAGATGGGTGATGTATACCTGTTTTGGTGGCGTTACAGTTGGTATCAAAGCTTAGGGATATGATCCCTGGCTAAGATGTGAGACTAGAACTAGGAGGGGAGAGGAGGGTAATTCCTTCGCTATTATGACCTACCTAAGTTTATTTGGTATTTAATTGGTCGATCAGAGTATAGGAATAATATGTGACATGTTAATTAACCCTTGTTTTGTGGCAGTGTTTAAAAATGGCAGCTGAAAATGTTAACAATGGAGTGAATGAGACCGTTGAGACACCTTTAATCACCAACCAGGTTAATGTGATGTCAGACGAAGAAGAAATTAGAGATATCTACGTAATGAAAGTGAAGAACTAATAGTTGCACCAGCAGCTAGTCGCAGAGGTAGAAATTGAAAGTGAGAAGAAGAGGAACCTGAGGAGAATTTATTAGAAGAATTTTATGATCAAAATTTAGAATTACAAAATCGTATTCATGAGTTAGAAGAGCAGGATGAAGAACGGCAGGCGGTCGTGGAGCAAAGAGATGCAACAATTCAAAATTATGTTACCCGATGTGCAATACTTGAATAGAAGCACTCTTTGTCAGAGTTTAAGATATTAGAACTGGAATCTAATAATGCTATAATCAAAGTTCTGATGAAAGAAGAAACAACTGAACGAATGAGAATGGAGGATGCATGGGTAAAAGCCGCACGACGCGTTGATATTGTAGAAAGAGACGTCCGATCCAATAAGGCCAAAATAGATGAAATGGATTTCTCTTTTTGGACAGCAATTGGTAAAATCCAACATCGAGTTCAGAATTACCCTGTACAGAGCGGTCAAACCTAATTCCATATGGATCAGAGAGTAATGATTAAAATTATGGATCAAGAATGCGACGAAGCAATTAAGGGTGGAATATCCTTTATAGCAAAGTCAAGTCCAGCTGGGATGGTAATGCCAAAGGATGTCCCAAACAATTCAAAATTGGTAGTTTAAAGAGAGCGTTTTTCATGATGAGGAACACGAACGAAGTTATCACGGGTAAGCTAATCATAAACTCTTGCAAAGTTTATACCTTATTTGATACCGGTTTTACCCATTCTTTTATTTTTCCTACTTGCGCTCAATGTTTAAATTTGACTCCAGAGAAATTAGACTTTGACTTATCTGTTGAAACTTCATTGGGAGAAATCTTTGTTACCTCCACTATTTATAAATCTTGTTTGATTAAAATTGGCACCCTCACTTTACTTGTCGATCTTATCTCTTTGAAAATACTTGCATTCGATGTGATTTTAGGGATTGATTGGTTAACCATTCATCATGCTAAAATTGATTTTTTTCGTAAGGTTGTTAGCTTTCATATTCCTAACCAACCTATTATGCGAATTCAAGCAACCAAACCATTAAAGTCAATCACTGTCATCTCAAGCTATAAAACTATTCGTTTATTGAAAAACGGATGTCAAGCTTTCTTAGCTCATATCACAGATTTAAACAAAAATATGTCAGATTTGAATGATATTTCTATTGCTAATAAATTTCCTGACGTATTCCCTGAAGAATTTCCTAGCCTACCCCAAAACGTGAAATCGAATTTTGTATCGACCTTGAACACGATACAAAAACCTCAAATATTTTTTTCACCTAACACCAACTAATTATGCGCCAAAGAGCGTTGGCTCGAAATTCATTGAAAGATTTCGATACGACCATACCATTCAATACAATCACCGGAAAAGTTTAACGTAGTAGCTGACGCGTTGAGTAGAATATCATATGCGGGAACGAGTGCAATATTGTCAATGCAAAGGCCCATTTTGTATGACTTGCAAAAGATGGGGATAGAGTTAAAGACTCCAAGAACCTAAGTGAAGATAGTGAATATACGAGTAGAACTGACTTTAACCGATAAAGTTAAAGCCGCTCAAGCTACAGACTCAGAGAAGATGAATGTGAAGAAGAAGGTTCAAGAGGGCGTTATTCTAGAAGCAAGAATCGACGAAGAGGAAAAACTCAGCCCTTAATTTTATTGGTCTATTAGAAATCCTCGATCAAGTAGGAGCTGTGCCCAATAGACTCGCTTTACCACCAAGTATGTCGCGTGTTCATAACATTTTGAACTTATCTATGTTACGTAAATATGTGGAAGACCCGAACCACATTATTGTGTTGGAAGCAGACGAAATAGCGGAAGATTTAACGTATGAAGAGGTTCCTTTTAAAATATTGGATAAGAAGGAACATATTCTACGCTCCAAGGTTATACCTCAAGTCAAAGTTTTGTGGAGAAACCACGATGTTGAGGAAATGACCTGGGAGTTAGAATCTGAAATGAAATCAAGGTATCCTCACCTATTCGACATACCAGGTACGTACCCTAATTTCAAGGGCTAAATTTCATAAGGAGGGGAGATTGTAAGACCCCGAATTTTATGAAATGAAAGTATTCAATTTTTTTTATAAATATTATTTCATTTAGTACATGGTTAAATTGATAAAATGATTAAAGTTAAGGGTGATATGTGAAAATTTTGCAAAGTAAAGCAAGTTGTTATAAAATATTCGTTTGGTCGTGGAATATTCTTGTTGTCGAGGAATATTCGTACGATGACACAACCATTTGTGGGCCCCATAACAGAATAATTGTCAGATGAAGAAAACGACAAGTTTGAGTTTTATAAATAATGGCGTAGTTGTTACCATTAACACTGTTGGAATACCTGGTGGTTAAAATAAAGTAATACGCGTTGTTGCACATGAAGAAGCTGCGCGTTATGCATATTTTTGAATTATTGATTCTTACATAAGAAGGCACTACTCAAGAATTATTACAGTAATTACTGTTCAATATTTTATTTTATTGATTCAATAATTGCTGCATTGATATTTTATATTATTGTTGTTTCAATAATTTTCACTGCACAGTATTTCCCATTATCAAATCAATAATTTATATTATTTGAATAATATTATTAGATAACATTATTGGCAATGTCTAGAAAGTTCTGTCAAGGAGATGTTTGGTCACCTAATTGCGCGCAAGTAAGGAGAAATCCTTATCGGAAAGCCCCATCTTTCCTAGGAACGGCCTGGTTGTCATTATTGTGATTCTGTAATATTATTTGTGAATAATTAATTATTAATTTATATGAAAAGAAAATATTTATTTTATGTGGACATAAATGATGGATAGGAAAATATTTATTTTATGTGGTTATAAATGAAGGAATTAATGTTGAGGTGTTTTATCAGTATTTTGTTGAATTGGAGGTATTTACAAAATCAAATCGGTGTTCTTAAGCTCTATTGCATGAGTTATAATTTTGATCCGACAGTTGGATCGTTGTGATTTTTGGATATATTATACATATATAAGTTGAGTACATGTCCACAAATTTCGAACCGTTAAAAATTAACGTATGATTTGTTATGAATTTTAAGAGGTGTTAAAAATCATCCGTTTGTGGATTTCAGATATTTTTTGTCTGGAATTTGAAAAAACTTAAAGCTACAGAGTTGTAGAGAATTCGATTTCGTGTGGAATGGACATAAAATCATATTTTTTTGATAAAATGGCTATTTATTATGAATAACTGAAGTTTCAGAAAATAAAATGTTTTTTTATTAAAATCGGGTGGGACCCACTTTTGTTTTTCAAACTTATGGCCTGAAATTTTTGTTCCAAGTTGGCTGCTCATTTGGTGGGTGGACATAAGGATTAAAAAAATAATAATATTATTATTTTATGATTTTAGTCTCCTATGGCGTTCTAGCATTTTCTTATAAATAGGTGTTTAAGTTAGAATTAAAAATCACACCAGAATCAGAGAATTCTTCTTCTATAATATTGAGCGTATTTCTTTAGAGTTTTAGAAAGCTTTGAGCGTAGAAAACAGTGAAAGTTTTCTTCAAGAATATCCCCGCTATACCAGTTGGAATACTCTTCTTTTCAAGGTAAGGGATGTTATTTTTGTTCAATATTCGCTTGAAATAATATTTTCTTCCATACTCTGTAGTATGTAAGTAATATTATTTCGTTTCAGATTTAAAATTCTATACTCGTTTTGGCTTCTAAACTCCATGAAATTAGTAGAATATCCTTGATATTTGCGCTTCTACCAGTATCTTTTCATGAAAATATTATTCTGAGCATTCTTGATAAGTTTTAACTTTTTCATGCCAGAGTACTATTCACGGGATACTATTCACTCGAGTATTATTCACCCGGGGTACTATTCATGATAAAAATTGATTCGTTTTGGTCCAAATTATTTTTGGTACAATATTATTCTTGAATTTTACTCCACAAAGTAGTATTATGTTGATAATTTGGATGTTATTGATTTCTGGATAAATTAAATTATAAATCTTAAAAAATTTATCCTTGAACTTGTTTTATTAAATTCTTATATTATTGTCATCATCCTCATGTTTATATTATGTTGAAAGTCATCTGTGGCCTGTAGTGCATAGATGGACTTGGTATGATTATGACCAGGGATTATTCGGTATAATCATGACCGTAATGTTACAAATGATGTGGTAAAAGTCCTCATTGGCCCGTAGTGCATTGATGGACAGTTGTTGGCATGATCATGACCATTGATGAATACACAAATATCATTGGCTCGTAGTGCATGGATAATTTGTGGTCGTGATACTAAAGAATATCATTGGTCGTAGTGCAGGGGTGATTCGATGATGTGGATTACTTATTAAGCTGAGTCTCAGCGATAAAAGTGATGAAATGCTTTTTAAATCATAGAAGATAGTAGATTTTATGCTCTACTTAACTCTTCTAATGGATTGCTTGTTCCGCTGCAGTTAAACTTGATATTATATTTTATCAGTTTAACATTGTTGAAGGCTAACGATAAATTATTCTGCATTATCTTAGTCATAATATTTCTTACTGGGCTAGTTGAGCTCACCCTTTTTCTTTTATTGTCCTCTTCAGGAAATGAGAACGTAGCCAGGACTAGTCGGGGAACGGAGTGACGGTCCAAATGATAGCATTAGTAGTCCTCACTATTCTATGAAATAGTGTGTTAATAAATGTATTGAGGACTTGAGTTGAATACTGTGACAACCCGAGAATTTAGACAATTTTATAAAATCTTAAAAGATTGAATAAATGTTAAATAATAGACCTAGACAGAAAATAAGTGTATGTATTTGACATTTTTGAGAATAAAATTTTGTGAATTTAAAAACTTTTGGTGAAGGTTTACCGTGTTAAAAATATCTGTGTATATGGTCATATATGTGTACAATATGTGGTTAAGGGTTGACCAGATAAATTACATCAGTCACAAACCCTAATAATATTTTAGAACCTCGATGTTCAGTTAGAAAACCCTATCGACTTATAAGAAACCCTATTCCCAGCTATGGAAACCCTAATTTCATTTTCGGGAATCTGAAACCTTAATTTGGAATATTAAAACCCTAATAGGGAAGCTTGAAGATAAGTATAAAGTTTTTATGTTATTTATTTAATTAGGGATAACCCTGATTGATTAATTAGAAAGCCCTAATTTCTAATGTTGGAAACCCTAATGTATAGTTAGAGAAAACCTAATTGGTAATTTAGTGATTTGAATGTTAATTATAAAACATTAATCCTATTTAAAAGCCCTAATGTGATTAGGGAACCTTAATATAATTAGGAGATCCGAATTATAAATTAGAAACCTTAATCTTTATGTTAAAACTTAATTAGTAAATGCTAGAATATAAGTTTGTGTAACCTTAGGGTTAAACCCTAAGGGTTAAAATCTAATGATTTTGAGATGTTACCAAGTTGCCATTCACTTTATAAGTCAAAAGACCAAACTACCCTTCTTTATATTTTAATGAGGTGGAGTGTAGATCTAACCCTACTTGTGGTTGGTGACCAACCCTAAGCTAGCCATGTGGTCTAGAAAGCAACTTTAATCAGCCAACAACTAATCACATGATCAGCCATTACATTTTATCATTTTATAGAGGGAAAGTCACCAAACCAAGCTCATTTGCATCCTTACACTCAACCAAACTTTTCTCTCTCCTTAGTCATGAAAATATTAAGTGAATTAGTCACTAGTGTGATCATTAGCAGGCCAGGATCAAGATCATGGATCAGAAATCAAGTATGGAAGCATAATAGAGGTATAAACCCTAAACTTAGAAATCCTTATGAATCATGTTAATCTTGGTGTTTAGATGTTTAAAGTTATGTTAGAGGGTGTCATTTGATGATCTGGGTTGATAAAACTTGGATCCATATCATCTAGATGCTTGAAATTAAAGATTTCAAAAATCTGGAAAACTGGATAAATGTGGTCTGACAACCGAATGTCAAACCCCATAGATCTTTAACTGTTAGTTGTTTTGTGTGTTTTATGTTATAAATCTGTAGTATGCTATGTTGTCTATGCTCTGGAACTTGAATCAAGCCCAGATCATGTATAGATTAAAAGTTATTAATGGTTAAAGAACGTTGACCGAGCATGAAAACCGTTTCTGGAAGACCCAGAAAACCCAGATTTCCAGGCCATGGATCTTGCAGTATGATAGTGTTTAGGTTATTTTGTTGTTTGATCCTTGTAGTCTAATATGAGGAGTACAAATCCATGTCCTTAGATCACACAGATCCTGAACAGAATAGTAAAAAATCATGGTCAAACTACGTTGACTGATCAGCCTGAAGAACAATCTAAAAAACCCAAATTCTTCAAAACTCGTTTTCTCTGACAATGTTTGACCGACCTGAATCTTGTGATTGTATTGATAATATATTGCTCTTTTACATGTTTACTATAAGTATTAACATTTACAACACACTAAGCAAGCCCAGATTGCACGTTATAAGGATTAGAAAGTGCGAACCTCGACTGTTCTTCAATTTCTAAAAAACACAGGAATTGAAGAACATGTCTGACAGTGAGTTGATGAGCTTAGATCTCTCTTATATGTTGTGGATTGGTCAGGGTCTTTGTTGATAGTTATAGTATTACACTTATACTATAATTATAACACTTAACCCAGTCTAGAAACCCTTTGATCAACGATCTAAAGATGGTCAAAGCAAGCAACTGTGTCGACATATCAATTCAGGGTTTCTCAAGAATGACCCAAGAACACCTATAGCGACAGTTTCGTCGCTATAGGGCCCTTTAGCGACAGATTAATTATAAAATTAGTATTTTTATAAAATAATTAGTATTAAATGGTTTTTAATTATTAAAAATACATAATAAATCCCTAAAAATTATTTTAAAGCCTGAAAATTAGTTTTAAAGTATTTTGGGTATATTTCATAAATATTTAATATTTTTGGAATATAAATGGTATTTAATTTATTTAATTATAATATTAAATAAATTATTTAAAATGATTTTAATACTTGAAAAATCATAAAAATTATATTATGGAGTTAGAAAATATTTTAAGTTATTTTAATGACTTTTAATATTTTGTGATGAATTTCATTAATAAATTAATATTAATGGTAATTGATTTATTTAATAAATGTATTAAATAAATTATGGAAAAATAGAATTAATGCTTTAAAATTATATAAAAATAATTTAAGTGTTATAAAAATATTTTAAGTTATAAAATATAACTTTTGATATTTTGTCATAAAAAATATTAATATTTTAATATTAATGGCGAGATAATTAATAATGGTTTTAATTACTTTAAAATCATTTAATGGTAATAATAAAGTATTAAAAATACTTTGAGATATTATAAATATATTATAATATTATGTTAAGGATTTCATTAATATTTAATATTAAACAAATATTAATGATAATGGAATTAAGTAGTATTTAATGCATATAAATATGATATTATTGATTGAAAAATCATAATAAATGGTAATAATTATCTAAAAATTATTATGGGTCTATGAAAATTATTTTGACTGATTAATAAATTACCTAAGATAATTGTTAAGTGTTTAGGCAGAGTTTAATTGAACTTAAACTCGATAATTGTCCGACTAGGCCGTCGGGAAGTCCTAATAGTACTGAACTCAACTCAAACTGTAATAGTTTGACTTGATATGAGGTCTTATGTGTTGTATAGACTGATAAGATTATGTGGTAATGTGTTTAGGTTATTTTATACTGTGATGATATTATTCTAATATTTGGAGATCGGTATTATCTATATTAGGTCTTCGGATAAAGCTAAGTTATATTTCGTAACGGTAATCAACGGTGCAGGCACGTTTTTCTTAACTCTACTAAGAGTTGTTTCATTTAGATATGCTTATGGTTAATCATTGTTGATTGCCATGTAGAATTGTACTCTGTACATATTGCATGTATAAGTCAGGTATGAAAGGCTGATCACCTTCATTACCATTCAGTTCAGATAAATTTGTTCATGTTTAATACTTG
Organism: Panax ginseng; assembly: GCA_020205605.1. NCBI lineage: Eukaryota > Viridiplantae > Streptophyta > Magnoliopsida > Apiales > Araliaceae > Panax > Panax ginseng. The sequence goes on from CM035139.1 coordinate 99,833,767, forward strand.
TTTAGTCAAAAGTTTGTTCATGCTAATTCACAACTACATTGTGAATTATAGCCAGTTTATTATTCAGACTCTTTCAATCATGATATATCCTTAAAATAAAATTTAAACTTGTTGGGCAACCTTCATGCTCACCCTTGCTATATCATGATAAAACATTGCAGATTAAGGCGAATGCATCGGATACAAGGAAAGGTTAAAGATAATTACAGCTTTAGTTTATATATGCAGATAGATTGTTAACAATAATGTATAATAAAATCTTTGTATGTCAGATAGGATCATGAATTGTGTATAAGTTATGGTTACTCGACCTTGGGATAGTGTATAATGTTTAATGTATAAACAATTTATGTTTATATCTTTCGCAAATAGTTAGAACTAGTGTACCAGATCCGTGGTGATTTAGAACCATGGATTTGGGGGCGCTACATTTGGTATCAAAGCTGTTGGTTATAAACCTAGGGTAAACTTACCTTAGACTAATAACCGCAATGATTGGGATAAGATATAACTCACATAGAGTTAGTGTGTCGGTAAGATTCAAAGACGAATCTCGGCGAGTTGTTAACATATAGAGTTCCCTAACTCTGATAATGAAGTTGAGCAGTAGTGGTGAATAGATCGAGTCTAAAAGACTGAAAGTGCAGGGATAGGAGATCGTAAAACAAAATGATCAAAGTATAGAAATGAATCGTAATATATACGATGAGATCACCCCGTGATCTGATAAGGTTATAGTATGGAGAAGGATCAAGCAAATGATTGAAAAGTTACAACAAGATTGTTGTGTGTGAATTGTACTACGAATTGGTACAGATTCAGGAAAGGATTATGAATACAGATTAAATGAAATTCGTATTGAGAATGAAGTTAGGATTAAGTGGGGATTAAGAAATGTTTGTGTCGCACTGTTTGCTATATGCGTGTTGAGAGGGTGATTCCTTTCTCATGTGTATAACAGATAGATAGGTTATAGGTAGAGGATACAAGGTTAAGTACGAGTTCTTAAAACTCATACTTATGTTACGTTCGTGACTCATGGTTATATGAAATATTTATGAATCCCTCAGTGGATGGACGTTTAGGGTCTGACTAGGACAAGTTCTTAAACTCATATGATTGTGGAAAGTTCCTGAACTCATAAGTGTGGTAAGTTTGACGAACTGGGTGGAACTAAGTGTGAATGGAGTATTGAGGATAATAGAAAAAAATAGACTGTTTAAGAAAATGATTATTAGTGGAGATATAAGTTTTCCAAAACTCATAGCTATGATAGACTTCGAAATTTTGACATCTAGCTAAATACGCACTATGTGCTTTTAAAAAAAATGTAGACTCGTAATCATTTTTGAAACGGTTTAAAGTATAGTCTATGCTACTTATTTCAGCTAGATGCAAATGATTTGAAATATCAAAATATATTTTATTTATCACTTATGTACCATGTAACCTAGTGCAGAGATGATAAAAAGGTTATAGGGTTATAAATACAGGAATACATAGTGTGAATTCGATCTAAAAATCATTGTTCCACTATTGTATGATGTGTTATGACGAAGTCATACAATGACGGCATCCTCAAACGGGCTATTAATACAGTACGGTATTATGACGTCATACTCCAAAAATATTTTCAAGAATTTAATTTGCCAACAGGGATTGGCTACACGTAAATAATTCGATTGAATTTTGTGCGCCTAAGGCGGATAAGAGGAATAAATTGTTCCATCCAATAGTACTTGGCCAGTACAGGGCATATCGGGCTAATCACCCTTTGTGTTCGTAAGTTATGACGGTTTGCGGATGAATTTCCATAAAACCTTTGCGAAAATGATAGACAAATAGTCTATATGACTCCTCAGCACAATTTGAAAAATTTTCTACTCTAGTGAGTGGTGTATTGGGTAGCATGTGATGCTGTGTATGCAAGGTATGAGGTGTAAGTTGAATTCAGGGACGAAATTCTTAGAAGAAGGGGTGAATGTGACAACCTGAGAATTTAGACAATTTTATAAAATCTTAAAAGATCGAATATATGTTAAATAATAAACCTAGACAGAAAATAAGTGTATGTATTTGACATTTTTGAGAATAAAATTTTGTGAATTTAAAAACTTTTGGAGAAGGTTTACAGTGTTAAGAATATTTGTGTATATGGTCATATATGTGTACAATATGTGCTTAAGGGTCAAGGGTTGACCGTATAAATTATATCAGTCACAAACCCTAATAATATTTTAGAACCTCGACGTTCAGTTAGAAAACCCTATCGACTGATAAGAAACCCTATTACCAGCTATGGAAACCCTAATTTCAGTTTCGGGAATCTAAAACCCTAATTTGGAATATTAAAACCCTAATAGGGAAGCTTGAAGATAAGTATAAAGTTTTTATGTTATTTATTTAATTAGGGATAACCCTAATTGATTAATTCAAAAGCCCTAATTTCTAATGTTGGAAACCCTAATGTATAGTTAGGGAAGACCTAATTGGTAATTCAGTGATTTGAATGTTAATTATAAAACATTAATCCTATTTAAAAGCCCTAATGTGATTAGGGAACCTTAATATAATTAGGAGATCCTAATTATAAATTAGAAACCTTAATCTCTATGTTAAAACCTAATTAGTAAATGCTAGAATATAAGTTTGTGTAACCTTAGGGTTAAACCCTAACGGTTAAAACCTAATGATTTTGAGAAGTTACCAAGTTGTCATTCACTTTATAAGTTAAAAGACCAAACTACCCTTCTTTATATTTTAATGAGGTGGAGTGTAGATCTAACCCTACTTGTGGTTGGTGACCAACCTAGGCTAGCCATGTGGTCTAGAAAACAACTTTAATCAGCCAACAACTGATCACATGATAAACCATTGCATTTTATCATTTTATATATAGATCAAAGAGAGGGAAAGTCACCAAACCAAGCTCATTTGCATCCTTACACTCAACCAAACTTTTCTCTCTCCTTAGTCACGAAAATATTAAGTGAATCAGTCACTAGTGTGATCATTAGCAAGCTAGGATCAGGATCATGGATCAAAAATCAAGTATGGAAGCATATTAGAGGTATAAACCCTAAACATAGAAATTCTTATGATTCATGTTAATCTTGGTGTTTAGATGTTTAAAGTTATGTTAGAGGGTGTCATTTGATGATCTGGGTTGATAAAACTTGGATCCATATCATCTAGATGCTCGAAATTAAAGATTTAAAAAATCTGAAAAACTGGATAAATGTGGTCTGACAACCGAATGTCAGACCCCATAGATCTTTAACTGTTAGTTGTTTTGTGTGTTTTATGTTATAGATCTGTAGTATGCTATGTTGTCTATGCTCTGGAACTTGAATCAAGCCCAGATCATGTATAGATTAAAAGTTATTAATGGTTAAAACGCCGTTCGAAAGCATGAAAACCGTTTCTGGAAGACCCAGAAAACCCAAATTTCCAGGCCATGGATCTTGCAGTATGATAGTGTTTAGGTTATTTTGTTGTTTGATCCTTGTAGTCTAATATGAGGAGTACAGATACATGTCCTTAGATCACCCAGCTCCTGAACAGAATAATAGAAAATCATGGTCAAACTACGTTGGCCGATCAGCCTGAAGAACAATCTGGAAAACCCAAATTCTTCAAAACCCGTTTTCTCTGACAATGTTTGACCGACCTGAATCTTGTGATTGTATTGATAATATACTGATATTATGTTATAGGATTGCTCTTTTACATGTTTACTATAAGTATTAACATTTACAACACACTAAGCAAGCCCAGATTGCACGTTATAAGGATTAGAAAGTGGGAACCTCGACTGTTCTTCAATTTCTGGAAAACCCAGAAATTGAAGAACATGTCTGACAGAGTGAATTGATGAGCTTAGATCTCTCTTATATGTTGTGGATTGGCCAGGGTCTTTGATGATAGTTATAGTATTACACTTATATTATAATTATAACACTTAACCCAGTCCAGAAACCCTTTGATCAACGATCAAAGCACTAGTCAAAGTGGGCACCTTGTGTATCGACATTCAATTCTGGTTTCAAGAAAAACCCAAGAACACCTATATGACGACAGTTTTCGTTTATAGGCCCTTTAGCTTTATGACAGATTAATTATAAAATTAGTATTTTTATAAAATAATTAGTATTAAATGGTTTTAATTATTAAAATACATAATAAATCCTAAAAATTATTTTAAAGCTTCGAAAATTAGTTTTAAAGTATTTTGGGTATATTTCATAAATATTTAATATTTTGGAATATAATGGTATTTAATTTATTTAATTATAATATTAAATAAATTATTTAAAAATGATTTTAATACTTGAAAAATCATTTAAAATTATATTATGGTGTTAGGAAATATTTTAAGTTATTTTTAATGATTTTTAATATTTTGTGATGAATTTTATTAATAAATTAATATTAATGGTAATTGATTTATTTAATAAATGTATTAAATAAATTATGGAAAATAGAATTAATGCTTTAAAAATTATATAAAAATAATTTAAGTGTTATAAAAATATTTTAAGTTATAAAATATAACTTTTGATATTTTGTCATAAAAAATATTAATATTTTAATATTAATGGCAGATAATTAAATTACTTTTAAAATCATTTAATGGTAATAATAAAGTATTAAAATACTTTGAGATATTATAAATATATTATAATATTATGTTAAGGATTTCATTAATATTTAATATTAAACAAATATTAATGATAATAGAATTAAGTAGTATTTAAGGCATATAAATATGAAATTATTGATTGAAAAATTATAATAAATGGTAATAATTATCTAAAAATTATTATGGGTCTATGAAAATTATTTTGACTGATTAATAAATTACCTAAGATAATTGTTAAGTGTTTAGGTAGAGTTTAATTAAACCTAAACTCAATAATTGTCCGACTAGGCCGTCGGGAAGTCCTAATAGTACCTTACTCAACTCAAACTGAAATAGTTGACTTGATACGAGGTCTTATGTGTTGTATAGACTGATAGGATTATGTGGTAATGTGTTTAGGTTATTTTATACTGTGATGATATTATTCTAATATTTGGAGATCGGTATTATCTATATTAGGTCTTCAGATAAAGCTAAGTTATATTTCGTAACGGTAATCAACTGTGCAGACAAGTTTTTCTTAACTCTACTAAGAGTTGTTTCATTTAGATATGCTTATGGTTAATCATTGTTGATTGCCATATAGAATTGTACTCTGTATATATTGCATGTATAAGTCAGGTATGAAAGGCTGATCACCTTCATTACCATTCGGTTTAGATAAATTTGTTCATGTTTAATACTTGTTTAGTCAAAAGTTTGTTCGTGCTAATTCACAACTACATTGTGAATTATAGCTAGCTTATTATTCAGACTCTTTCAATCCTGATATATCCTTAAATAAAATTTAAACTTGCTGGGAAACCTTCATGTTCACCCTTGCTATATCATGATAAAACATTGCAGATTAAGGCGAATGCGTCGGATACACGGAAAGGTTAAAGACAATTCCAGCTTTAGTTTACATATGTAGATAGATTGGTAACAATAATATATGATAAAATCTTTGTATGTCAAATAGGATCATAAATTGTGTATAAGTTATGGTTACTCGACGTTGGGATAGTGAATAATGTTTAATGTATAAACAATTTATGTTTATATCTTCCGCAAATAGTTAGAACTAGTGTACCAGATTCGTGGTGATTTAGGACCATGGATTTGGGGGCACTACAAATACTGTCTAGAAGATAATATTCGTATTAAAACTTTTAGTTTATGTTTTGTTGTATTTTACACGACAGTTGTATTATTAACTTGTATTTGAATTTTGTACCATGTATTTGGCGACTCAAGATGGGTGATGTATACCTATTTTGAGGGCGTCACACTTGCTGTCTTCATGGATATGATGAACTGAGTATTCAAGAAATATTTCGATCATTTTGTAGTCGTCTTTATTGATGACATCCTCATATATTCCAAAAGTCGTGAAGATCATGAGCAACACTTGAGGCTGATACTCCAAAAGCTTCGTGAAAATAAGCTATATGCCAAGTTAAAGAAATGCGAGTTCTGGCTTGAGGAAGTAGCATTTCTTGGGCATGTGATATCAAATCATGGAATATCTGTTGACCCGACAAAGATTGAAGCAATTCAAAGCTGGGAACAACCTAAGTCAGTGACCGAAGTACGTAGCTTTCTGGGCTTAGCTAGTTATTATTGGAGATTCGTGGAAGGATTTTCTCGAATCGCTACTCCATTAACTCAGCTGAATAGAAAAGATACAAAATTCAGTTAGAGCGAAGAATGTGCAAGAGTTTTCAAGAACTCAAGAGGAGACTCATTTCAGCACCTATTCTGACAATACCATCTGGTTCAGAGGGATTTTTCATCTACAGCGATGCCTCAGGCAGAGGGTTAAGATGTGTTCTCATGCAACATGGGAAAGTCATAGCTTATGCCTCGTGATAACTCAAAGAATATGGGAGGAATTATCCTACTCATGATCTAGAGTTGGCAGGAGTCATTTTTGCACTAAAGATTTGAAGGCATTACCTGTATGGGGAGAAGGTGGAGATTTATACGGATCATAAAAGCCTCAAATATTTCTTCACTCAAAAAGAACTCAATATGCGACAACGACTATGGCTTGAGCTGTTGAAAGATTATGATCATACCATTAAATACCATCCTAGAAAAGTGAACATAGTAGCAGACGCATTGAGTAGAAGATCATATGTGGGTATGAGTACGATATTGTCAACGCAAATGATGGAGATGGAGTTAAAGACTCCAGGGACCCGTGTGATGATGGCGAATATACGAGTAGAACTGACTTTAATCGATAAAAGTAAAGCTGCTCAAGCTACAGAACTGGAGCTGATGCGTATGAGGAAGAAAGTGCAAGAAGGTTCTATTCCAGAAGTAAGAATCGATGAAGACGGAATACTTTGAGTCAACTCCAGACTTTGTGTTCCTAACGATTCTGACTTGAAGTATAAAATCATGATGGAGGCGCACAACACACCGTTTGTAATCCATCCTGGGAGTACCAAAATGTATCGTGATCTTCAACATACATTTTTGTGGAGCAATATGAAGAGAGAGGTAGCGGAGTTTATCTCAAGGTGTCTAACTTGCCAACGAGTTAAGGAGGATTATCAAGTGCCAAAAGTTCCATTGCGACCACTTAAAATTCCAGAATGGAAGTGGGAGCACATTACCATGGATTTCGTTAATGGTCTTCCCAAGGTTTGTCAAGGCATAGATGTGATTTGGATCATTGTTGATAGATTGACCAAGTCTACTCATTTCTTACCTATACGAGAAACTTATTCACTTTAACGTCTTGCTCGTATGTACATAAATGAGATTTTAAGACTGCATGGCATGCCAGTATCCATAGTTTCTGATCGAGACCCAAGATTCACTTCACGATTTTGGGTTAGTTTACAAAAAGCTATGGGCATGAATTTAAGATTTAGTTTGACATATCATCCTCAAACGGACGGGAAGTCGGAGAGGACTATTCAAACTCTTGAAGATCTATTAAGACTCTATGTCCTTGACTTCAAGGGAGTTGGGACAAGTTCTTGCCATTAATGGAATTTTCCTACAATAACAGTTATCAAACAAGTATTGGCATGACTCCATTTGAGACATTGTATGGACGCGTGTCGCTCTCCAGTATGCTGGGACGAGGTGGGTGAAGCAACGTTGTTGGGACTGGAGTTGGTACGTATGAATACGAAAAAGATTCAAATGATCTGATAATGTATTAAAACCTCACAAGATCGACAAAAGAGTTATGTTGATCTTCATTGAAAGGACGTGGAATTCAATGTTGGAGATCATGTGTTGTTACGTGTTGCTCCATGGAAAGGAGTTACAAGATTTGAAAAGAGAGGAAAGCTCAATCCTAGATTCATTGGGCCATTAAAAATCCTCGATCGAGTAAGAACTGTAGCTTATAGACTCGCCTTACCGCCAAGTATGTCTCGTGTTCATAACTTTTTCATATATCTATGTTACGTAAATATGTGGAAGATCCGAACCACATTATTGAATTAGAACCGAATGAGATAGCAGAAGATTTAACATATGAGGAAGTACCTGTCAAGATCTTGGATAAAAAGGAATATATTCTACGCTCAAAGTTTATACCTCAAGTCAAAGTTTTGTGGAGAAACCACGATATTGAGGAAATGACCTGGGAGCTAGAATCTGAAATAAAATCAAGGTATCCTCACCTCTTCGTCATACTAGGTACGTACACCAATTTCGAGGACAAAATTTCATAAGGAGGGGATGTTGTAAGACCCCGAATTATATGAAATAAAAGTATCCAATTTTCTTATAATTATTATTCTATTTAATAAATGGTTTTATTAATAAAAGGTTAAAGTTAAGGGTGATATTTGAAAATTTTGCAAAGTAAGCAAGTTGATATAAAATACTCGTTGTGTCGGGGAATATTCATGTAACGCCCCCAAATCCGGGTATCTTCCAACCCGACATATGGTGCTACAAGGTACTACAGTTCACACAAACATTCAATTAAAATGCCTCAAAAGAACGAATATGTCTTATATATATTCCAAAACAATAATACCATTCCCCAAGTTCTTTATAACTATTACATTTGTTCTTGTCATAATATCAAATATTAACATCATTCACCTATACTATTACATAAGTAATCTACAGGTTTTCCTTAGCCTTCCCTTTATCCTTGTTGGATCCTTCGGTCCGTTCAGTCTTAGCTGCATTCATATGGTTCAAGCAAGAGTGAGCATAACTAGCTCAGAAAGTACAATAATTCCATTTAACAATATGCTTGAATCATACAAATCATATATCTTCGATAACTGAACAATAGTTATAAAATACTATCGATAATTCAAAATAGCACTTCTCTTTTCTTTAAAACATTTTACAATGACTACATTCAGTAAAACATCAATTCTGGTCCAAGACCTTGAGAATTTCATACTTCCTTTGACAAGGACAACCCGACACTAAGTCCGTAAGTTCGGCATTACTTACGAGTACGTCTAGGTGATCAACCTATAGTACTCTATATTGATCAACACTACATTCTTTAAACATATGTACGTTTAAGTGGTGGCAACCTCACGTGCCTATCGTTTGACGACAAAACATTTGTTTAACATACTCAATCTTCATTTGAAAATCATACCAATATAGTTTAGTAAAACATTGACCATACTTCGATAGATTATAAGAAATCCAACATATCATAAGTCTAGCCAAAAGAATTGGCTTTGACTTCATCTACATCAATTCATACGTAAGAATACATGAATCACAAAACCTGTCTAGGTTGAACACAGACAAGGGTTAGAATACTTGCCTTCAAGCGTCTGCTACTGTTATTACACGTTCACTTTAAGTCTTTAAGGTCTCTACAATAGATGATCACATAACATAACACATTAGGTCTTGAATAAACATACATGGTTCCTAATGAATCTTACCCTTCTTCTCAATCTAATCATGTATTATATTTGTTACTATTAGTTCTGGCTTGCCGTTATAGTTTACATCGTCATTACATTCATGTTCGATTGATTATCATTAACCTTTAGTTCTCATACTAAGGTCTTAAACATTCTTTATTAATTTTACTTTATGTTTACAATTCATCTTTCATTAACTTCCTTGCTCCTTTATGTTCATAATCACTCCTCTTTAGCTTCTTCCTAGTGCTGGCGCTACAACGCCAACTTCCTTAGTATAACTCGCACTGCGGCGCGAGTTTGCAGTTGTAACGTCCCCAAATCCATGTACTTTTTACCTCAAATCTGGTACGTTACGATACATCATTTTTATAACTACTACAGAAGATATAAACATAAATTATTTATACAATAAACTTTTACAACATAATCCCCAAGGTCTACAACCTTAACATAATACATACCTTCTGTAAAATCCCAAATTTTACGAATAAAGATTTAATTTTCTCGAAATATTTTTTTTATATTATGGTGTGAATTTGAGATAATATTATAGTTGTGGGTAATATTTATAAATTTTGCAAAGTATGCAAGTTGTTATATTATATTTGATTGGTCGGAGAATATTCTTTGTGTTGGGGAATTATTATCGGATTGAGAAGACAAAAATATTTTTATGAAAATAACGGCAGAAGTTTAACGTTAATACTGTTGAACTACTCGGTAGTAAAAGTACAGTAATACGCGTGGTTGCATAGTAGCACACAGTAGTGATTATTAATGCTTACGTGATAAGTCATTCAGTTTTTTTTTATTGATATTATTAATGTAATAAAACAGAAAAGCTTTTTATATAAAACAGAATACTTTTATAAAGTTATTCTATAAATAGAATATATTATATTTTATTATGCATAGTGTTGCATAGTGCTTGCATAGTGTTTTGCATAGAAAAATCTTTTTAGATAAAATAGAATACTTTTATAAAGTTATTCGTTTTATTAGATTATAAATAGAATATATTATATTTTATTTAAAAGATTTTGCTTTAAATCTGGACCGTCCAATTAAAAGTAAATCAATCTGGACCGTTCATGAATTAGTTACTATGCAAATCCATTCTTCTATAAATAGAAGCTCATTCCTTCATTATTTCTTACTTAATTCTTTGAAACTCTAGAGAGAAACTATAGAGAGAATTCTTCTTCTATAATCTTGAGCGTATTTCTTTGGAGTTTAAGAAAGCTTTGAGCGTAGTGCAAGTTTTCTTTGAGTATATCCTCGCCCTACCAGTCGGAGTACTCTTCTTTCAAAGTAAGGGATATTATTTGTTGTACTAGTAAGGGGTATTATTTTTTTCATATTCATGAAGAGAACTTCTGTTATTCCATTCTTTATTATTCTGTTGGAATAACCTGTATACGCAGTCTACCCTATACTTGGTGAAATTCTTCTGTTATTCCATTATTTATTATTTTGGTGGAATAACCTGTATACATGGGCTACCCTATACTTAGTGAAATTCTTCTGTTATTCCCTTCTTTATTATTCTCATTGGAATATCACATCATGCGCTTTACTGTTTGGACCTAGTTAAATCTTTTATTATTACATTTGAATATCACGTATGCATGCGTTTTTACTAACTCGGTTCTGTCTTTTTTATTATTCGTTGGAATAACTTGTCTATCGTAAGCACCGCATGCATGGTGATTTCGTTGTTATTCCATTCTTTATTATTCTATTGGAACATCCCGCTTGCTTGAATTTAATTTCACCGATTCGATTCCGTTATTTATTATTACATTGGAATAAACTCGTCTATGCGACGCATCGTATGCATGGTGATTTCGTTGTTATTCCATTCTTTATTATTCTTTGAATATATCCATGTCGGGCGATTACGCCTCGACGGTTCCGTTATTTATTATTCTGTTGGAATAACCTGTCTATGCGAAGTACCGCATGCATGGTGATTTCTTTTGTTATTCCATTCTTTATTATACTAAGTTGGTTAAAGTTTTGACTTCTATACTCCATGAAATTAGTGGAATATCCTTGATATTTGCGCTTCATCCAATATCTTTTCATGGAAATATACTTCTGAGCATTCTTGAATTTTACTCTACAAAGAAGTATCATGTGGACGTTATTAGTTCCTGGATAATTTAATTCTTGAACTTGTTTTATTGAATTCTTATATCATTGTCATCATCCTCATGTTTATATTTTGTTGAAAGTCATCTATGGCCTGTAGTGCATAGATGGACTTGGTATGATTATAACCAGGGATTATTCGGTATAATCATGACCGTAATGTTACAAATGATGTGGAAAAAATCCTCATTGGCCCGTAGTGCATTGATGGATAGTTTTTGGTATGATTATGGCTATGGATTCTCTTCGGCCAAGGGTGCAAAGATGAATTGTTTTATGGCATGATCGGGAATAGTTGATGAAAAACACAATTATCTTTGGCTCAGTAGTGCATGGATAATTCGTGGTCGTGATACTAAATAATATCCTTGGCACGTAGAAAAGCGTGGATGAATTGATGATTTGGATTATTTATTGTTTGAGTCCCAATGATAAAAGTGATAAAAACTTTTAAATCATAAAAGATAGTAGATTTTATTCTCTACTTGACTCTTTTAATGGATTGTTTGTTCATTGAAGTTAAACTTGATGTCTATTGTATTTTATCGGTTTAACATTGTTGAAGACTAATGATAATTTATTCTCGCATTATCTTAGTCATAATATTTCTTCGGGCTAGTTGAGCTCACCCTTTCCTTCACCGTTTCTCTTCAGAAATGAGAATATAGCTGGGACGAGTCGGGGAATGGATTGACAGTCCAGATGATAACATTAGTAGTCCTCACTATTCTGTTAAATAGTGTTATAGTAATTGTAATGAGGACTCAATTGAGTGTGGATATTGTCTAGATGACAATATTTGTATTAAAACTCACAGTGTATGTTTTATCGTATTTTACACGACTGTTGTATAATTAAGTTGTATTTAATGTTTGTACCATGTATTTGGCGACTCAAGATGGGTTATGTATACCTATTTTTGGGGCGTCACACCTTCAATAACTTAAAAGGTTTATAATGTTATTTGCATCAGATAACTTAATAGTTCTAAATGCATAATAATCTAAACTTGGAATTCGCCTTTACCAATGTCGTTCTTCGAGCCTTCGTTTTAATATAAAATTTGTTATCATGATATAGAAAGGATGAGCAACTATTTTGCCCAACAAGTTTAAGTACAATGATGATATATCATGATTGAAAAGGAATAAGCTTTCAAGTTTTCAACATTGTAATATAATTAAGGAAGAACATGAATCAAACTTCAATAACTGAAAAACTGAATAATTATGTTGAGTGGTTAACAATGACCATGAACAAATTTAACTAAACCTTAAGGTAATGAAGGTGATCAGCCTTTCATACCTGATGAACATATGCAACATGCACTAAGTGAGAATCAATAATCAAATATGTGGAATAATTGTCAATAATTAATCCACTAGCATGTTTGAAACATAATAACTCGAGTTTGAGTTAGGAGGCTTACCATAATGCGAATATTCAATAATAATATTAGATGTGGAATAATCAACAACAATTATCCACTAACATGCTTTGAAAAGTAATAACTCGAGTTTGAGTTAGAGAACTTGCTTGTTTGACGAGCTATGGCTAACTAGCTTTAATTAAAACTCTTTGAATGACCTAGCATTGACAATGTTGGTCTATTAATTAGTACTGCATATAATTGTACATCTATACGCTTACTTTTGCTATTATCCTGCAAATAATTCAATCACAATGTACACATAGTATAATGTACCATCATTAACCCTATAAGATAATTAATAAATCTTAGGTTAATAATTTTATAAATTTATAAGGTCTTTCTTAAGTAATAAACACTTATTAGATCTTTAAACAATTTATTATAATTGTTTAATTAATGAATCATTTAAATAATCTTTATTTATCTTCATTTAATTACCATTTAATATTAGTTAAATAGTAATTAATTAATTACCTTTAGTTATTATTTAATAAATAATAGCTAATTAAATCTACTTATTATTTAATGTTAATTGAATATTGAATAATTAACATTATTTGTCTTTAATTATTCTTTCTTATTAACTTAAGAATAATTATCATTTATCCTATTTATTATTTAATCAATAATTACTTTATTAATACTAACTCTACTTAATTATCGCCCAATACTACTTAGATAATAATTAAATAGTTAATTACATCCAAATTTCATGTAATTAGTTTAATAATCCATTAATTACATTAAAAGTTATAAATTAGTAAGTTTAAAATGAGTTTAAACCACTAATTACTTAATAATTAACTAAATGCCCAGAAAAATTTTAGATTAAATATATTAATATTCTTCAGAATTTTATAAAAATTTGGGTTGAAGAACCACCACCGGAACCCATTTGGAAAGTAGCGAAACCTGTCATTAGGAATATTTCATAGGTTCGATTCCCAACTGAACCTAAGTAGTAGCTTTTTAAGATTTTTGATTTTTTTTTAGATTTGGGGTCCTTCACTAAAACTTGAATAAAATGAAATCTATAACTCTGATTTGGGTCCAATTGGACTCATTGGATTCATATCTTCCCGAACTATAGTTTCCATTCATCAAACATCAAATATGGATCTGTTTTGGTCCTGGTAATTGGTTCAGAAGTGACTATTATTGCACAGGAGTTCTTTAGTTGAGGTGTTCTAGTAATAAATCCATATCTCACTCATTTTTTAACATTTTTACATGCTTCCAAAGGGGTTTTACTCTTAACTCATAGCTCTAGCATACCAAGAAACAAAATCACAAAAACCATTTGTAGATTTCAAAATAAAAAGCATAGATCACCCATTTAAATTAGGTTTTTCCCAAAAACTACTTTAGCTTCCTTTCTTTCAAAATTTTCCAACATAAACTATATAGATGGACATGTTAAACATATTATACTCAAGATTTAACATTTATATAAGACTCTAGCCTATTAGAACTTGCATTTCCATGAATCTCTCACAAGATCACATATAACATACAAAACATAGAAACTATAGTTTGATTTCTTACCTTGTCTTGTGGGATGATCTCCTTCTCTTTCCAAAGTAGGTTAGGAACTTGGGATACATGAACAATATACTCCTCCCCCCTTACTAAGAACCAAACCTCTCTCTCTCTCTCTTTGTGCTCTTGACTAATTGAGAGAAAATAAAAGAAGAAAAAGAATGGTGGAGAATGAAATAAAATTGTAATGTTGGTGATTAACTAATATCTCCCATGTTCTTTTCATCACTTGGATAAAAGGGTTAGCCTTATCTCTTCCCAAGCATGCCTAATCATGCCATTAAGGTTACTAATTAGCTTTTCCACCAATGGTGGCATGACACACTTGTCCTTGTGTGTAAGAGTTTCTACTTTTGGGACTTGATTAACTTAATCCATTTACCTTAAAAGGCTTAATGTGGCCAGCCATTACATGCCCAATAACTCCTCCATTTTTCTTTTATTTTAATGCACAAATTATATTAATCAAATGTCTAAAATACCCTTAATCAAGTGGGCTAAGTATGGGCTTGCATTTTATTTCTTTTGGGCTTCTCCTTTAATTGTTTTGGGCTATGTAATAAACATAGTTTAACAAATTTAATTTATATTACCCTAATTGTTTATTTAGGGTTTCTCTTTCCAATCTTATGGAATTTAATTACTTAAACATATTTCTTTAATCAATAACCTAATTATGTTTGCTTTAATTAGATTTAAAATTATTAATCACTTGAAATAGACCAAATTAAACTATTAGGTTAGTATAACTTTTAAATACTAACATTTCCTCAATACCATAACTCTCAGGTTATTTAATTACCTTACCTAATATATAATTAGGTTATGTGGCACTCCTTTAATATATATATATAACATAACATAACATACATAAATTACATATTTATTTTATTATGGTAAAATAAATATGTTACAAATAATTTCTTATACAAATACAATTATTTACATACCCAATATATTATAGTATAATATCCTTAGCTCGTTAACATAAATTCAATTAAGAATTTATTTACTTCCTTAAGATATTACGATAAATATAATATCTTTTCTTTATTAAACCAATTTTATATAAGAATTTATTCTAATGCTCATGGGTAAAGTATATATAAATATTATATGCTTAACCTGCCTATTTTTGCTTTACCTCCTTATGTATAATATTATATATTATACCATTATTCAAATAACATATTTTACTTCTCACACTAATTTTTGAATTTTCTCCATAAAAGGTCAACTATTAACTTTGACCAGAAGTCAACCTTTACACATTTTGTGTTTACTGTCCATTCTGACTAAACTTGACGTTCCGGATGCAACCGAGTAGTCCATGCTTCAAAATTCTATTTCTAACTCAAATTTTGAGTTTTAAATTACTCCCTTCTTATTGCTAATCGTATTAACTAACGACTTTATACTAATTCAAATTCTTATTTGCCAGTCAAGGCCAACGTTCGAGCTATGTTAATTACTAACATAGTTTTATCTTGATCCTTATATCATTAACTTAATTCACCATTCCTCTCGCTAAAATATATATAGCACTTTACTAAGTATATATATTTCTATACATATACTCATCTTCGTTTAACCTCGTAGCATCTGTGACAATCCGGGAATTTCGATAATTTATTAAAATCTTAAATGATGGATTTAAGGTCAAATAATAGACCTAGACAGAAAATAACTGTGTGCGTTTGATGTTTTTGGGAAGGAATTTTGAGGATTTCAAAATTCTGTGTAAGATTTTGGTGAATTATTCAGGATTAAGGGTATATGTGTTTATGTTCTATATATATGGTCATTTATGTGTTCAGAATGTGGTTAAGGGTCAAGGGTTGACCGGATAAATTTTATTAGTGTCAAACCCTAATATTATTAAGAACGTCAGCGTTCAGTTAGAAAATCCTAGCAATGGATAAGAAACCCTAGAAACCAGTTCTGAAACCCTAATTTCAGTTTCGGGAGTCTGAAACCCTATTTCAAAAATTAAAAACCCTAATCTGGGAACTTAGCGGATAATTAAAATGCTTAAGTGCTATTAATTATAATATTAATTAGGGTAAAGCTTAATTAATTAGAAAATCCTAATTTCAAATTTTTGAACCCTAATTGTTCCGTCAGAAACCCTAATGTACAATTTTGACCCTAATTGCTAAATTTGCAATTTTAATTAAGATAAATTAATCCTAATAATCAAGCTTGAAGTTATGCTTAGGAAATCTTAATATAATTATAGAATCCTAATTATAAGTTAGAAATATTAAATTTCTATTTTTAAACCTAATTTAGTAATCTTAAATGTGAATTTTGTAAAGCTTAGGTTTTAACCCTAAGGGTTTGATTAAATGACCATTTTAGAATTAAAATTGTATGAAAATGACCATTTTGCCCTTTTTGCAATAGTAAAATAAGTTGGTAAGTAGGTCTTGACTTATTGTGGGTTGTTCACCAACCCTAGACCTAACCCTAGCTTAGCATTTGACTAAAAACACAATACATCAGCCATATTCATTGTATTCCAAGTTTATAAAAGATTAAAGTGAGAGAAAACTCACTTTACTTTCCTTACTAGCCAAAGCCATCCTCTCTCTATATTCGAGATTTGAAAGTGAAACAGAGTGATAAGATAGACTATGATCATATTATAGCTTACCAATATCAGATCATTAAGTATCAGATTCAAGATTGGGCATTCAAAAGGTATAAAACCCTAAACTTAGAAATTTTATTATCGGAGATTATATGTTGTAATTTATTGGATAGATATGTGTAATAAGGTGTCATTTAGTGATCTGGGTTGCTAGAACCCAGATCCATAGCATCAAAGTGCTAGAAATTAAAGATTTAGCAAATCTAGAAAAGTTGGGAAAAGTTGTCTGACAGCCATATGCCAGACCTCTTAGATCTGTGTGTGTTTGATGTTTGGTGTAT
The DNA here is from genome assembly GCA_020205605.1 of Panax ginseng. Lineage (NCBI taxonomy): Eukaryota > Viridiplantae > Streptophyta > Magnoliopsida > Apiales > Araliaceae > Panax > Panax ginseng. The sequence goes on from CM035139.1 coordinate 99,851,333, forward strand.
TATTTGTTATAGATCTTATCTTTGTTGTTAGGGCTTTGATCTGAGACTTGAATCAAGCTCAGATCATGTATAGATTGCAAGATATGATCGGTCAAAGTCCGTTGACAATGCACGAACAGTTGAATCTGGGCAACCCAGAATTTTTTAGGATGTTTGACAAGATTTTTAAAATCCCTGATCTTGCTGTATATTAATGTTTTGGCCAAGTTGTCATTTTGTAGTTGTAGCCTGGCATGTAAGATACATACTAAAGTCATTAGATCACCATGAACTTTCTCAAAATCACAGAAATAATAATAAATATGGGAACTGTGTCATGCGTAATTCGCATGCATACGATATATTCGAATGAATAATAAAGAATGGAACCAGTCACGCATAATCCATATGATAAGATATTCCAATGTAATAATAACGAATGGGACCGAGGTCATGCGTAATCCGCATGCACGGGATATTCCAATAGAATAATAAAGAATGGAATAATGTGAAGAATTTCACCATGTATGCGATATTCGATAGACAAAGTTATTCAACATAATAATAAAGAATGGAATAATGGAAGAATTTCACCATGTATGCAGTACTTCACATGTATGAGTTATTCCAACATAATAATAAAGAATGGAACCAGTCATCCAGTAATCCGCATGCATGTGAGGATATTCCAATGTAATAATAAAGAATGGAATAACAAAAGAATTCACCGTGCATGCGATAGATCTTGCATGCATAAAGTTATTCCAATGTAATAATAAAGAATAGAATAATGAAGAATTTCACCATGTATGCAGATTAGCATAGGCAAGTTATTCCAACATAATAATAAAGAATGGAATAACAACCCTTACGAGTATTGAAAGAAAATAACTCTCTTCATGAATACGAAAGAATAATACCCCTTACCTTAGAAGAAAACTGGATACTGGAATAGCGAGGTAGCAGACTTCTCTTCTTCTTTCTCTCTATAATTTCTCTATAATAATTTCTCTTGTGAGACTTAGTGAGTTGGTGAAAAATAATGAAGGAATGAGCTTCTATTTATAGGAAAATATAGTTTCCATAATTTTACATTTTGGGGCTCGAAATATTACAGTATAATACCTTCATCTATACCTCCATTTTTAACTTAGTCATGCAAGTATTATCAAACTTGCACCAACTCCCCTAAAAGTCAATGAATGTGATTCAATAGTACACAGATGTGAACAAATAGTTATAATCATGTGAATTAATAGCAATTAATTGCTCATTTATCCGATTAATTACCCGATTGGTCAATATAACTTCCAAACAACAATTATTATCGAAATAAATATCGATTTCCTCTAACAATAATAATCCCAACACAATGGAACTATCAATTTCATCTTTAATCAACACGAACTTATTCATCATTAATATTATAACTCATAATATTTAACAACCAGGTCGTTCCCAAGAAAGAGGGGGCTTTCCAATAAGGATTTCTCCTTATTGGCGCGCAATTAGGTGACCAAACCTCTCCGATGTAACTTCTAGACATTGTCAATATTGCAAATAATAATATGAATAACTTTGTCGTCTCAATTATTGATTTAATAATATAACATATTATACAGATGATACTGTGATAATAATTGAATCAATACTATGAGAGATATGATGCAGCAATTACTGTAGTAATAATTGAGTATAATTGAGTGATTTCTCACGTAAGCATCAATAATCAATATCGTGTGCTACTATGCAACCACGCGTATTACTGTACTTTTACCACCGATTATTTTATGACAACTTGCTTACTTTGAAAAAAATTTCTCATATCACCCTTAACTTTAACCTTTTATCAATCTAACCATTTACTAAATAGAATAATAATTATAAAAATTGAATACTTTCATTTCGTAAAATTCGGGGTCTTACACCTGATTTTGTTGTATATTAATGTTTTGGCCAAGTTGTCATTTTGTAGTTGTAGCCTGGCATGTAAGATACATACTAAAGTCATTAGATCACCGTGAACTTTCTCAGAATCACAGAAATTTGTGGTCAAACATCCGTTGACCAAACTGTTCAAGAACATTTCTGGAAAACCCAGAAATGTTCAAGAACAGTTCTTGACCCTTACTTTGACCAGTTTGAATCTTGTGAATTAGTTGTTATTAGACCGATCTGTTGATATATTATTGTAGCCTGACATCCCCACTATAGGATTTAACCTCTATAACACACAATCGTAGCTTGGAATGCAATGATTTAAGCCGGATAAGTAGATACCTTGGTTGTTCTTCATTTTCTGGGTAACCCAGAAAATGAAGAACATGCCTGACATGATTTTGAAGGCTTTATAACTCATTGATTTGATGTTGTTTAGCCATGATGTTTGTTTGTAAGTGTAGTATTACATACATACTACAACACTGATGCCTTAAACTGCCCAGAAAACACTAAGATCTAAGATCAAATGATGGTCAAAGCTACCCACTTGAACACTGTCATAAATTTCTGGAAAAGCTCAAGAACATCCTAAGAACACTTTTAGCGACAGTTGTGTCGACATTAAAAATACAAAATAAATTATAAAAATTATTTTAAAGCCTAAAAATTAGTTTTTAAATTATTTTGAGTATATTTCAAAAATATTTAAATATTTTTGGAATATAAAAAGTATTTATTTATTTAATTATAATATTAAATAAATTATTTAAAAATAGTTTTAATTCATGAAAAATCATGAAAAATATATTATGATATTAGAAAATATTTTTAAGTTATTTTTGATGACTTTTAATATTTTGTGATGAATTTTATTAATAATTTATTATTAATGGTAATTAATTTATTTAATAAATATATTAAATAAATTATGGAAAATAGAATTAATGATTTAAAAATCATTTAAAAATGATTTAAGTGTTATAAAAATATTTTAAGTTATAAAATATAACTTTTGATATTTTGTCATAAAAATATTAATATTTTAATATTAATAGCAATTATCGGATAATGGATTTAAGTGTTTAAAATCATATAAATGTGATTTTAAAGTATTTAAAATACTTTGTGATATTATAAATATATTATAATATTATGTTATGATTTTCATTAATATTTAATATTAAATAAATATTAATGATTAAGGAATTATGTGGTATTTATATAATATAAATACGATATAAATGATTCAAAAATCATGATAAATGATATTATTTATCCGAAAATTATTACAAGCCTATGAAAAATATTTTGAATGATAATAAAATTATCTAAGATATTGTTAAGTGTTTTGGCAGAGTTTAATTGAACTTAAACTTGATATTTGTCCGACTAGACCGTTGGGATCATAGAATTGTGTTGGTTTCAAGTCAGACTGAAATAGTTTGACCTGATACCAAGTCTTATGTGTGTTGTAGACTGATAGGGTTATGTGTTATGTGTTTAGGTTATTCTATGTATATATAAATATAATAGTATTATACTATGATGATATTATTCTAATATTGGAGATCTATATTACTAATATTAGGTCTTCGGATAAAGCGATATAAATTGTGTAGCGGTAATCAACGGTTTAGTTAAGTTTTCCTTAACTCTACTAAGAGTTGTTTAATTCGGATATGCTTATGGTTAATCATTGCTGATTGCCATGAAAAATTGTACTCTGTACATATTGTATGTATAAGTCAGGTATGAAAGGCTGATCACCTTCATTACCTTTTGGTCCAGATAAATTTGTTCATGTTTAATACTTGTTCAGTCAAAAGTTTATTCGTGCTAGTTCTCAATTATATTGATAAATTATAGTCAGCTTATTATTCAGACTCTTTCAATCATGATATATCCTTAAATTGTATTTAAACTTGCTGGGCAACTTTCATGCTCACCCTTGCTATATCATGATAAACATTGCAGATAAGGCGAATGCGTTCGGATACAGGAAAAGGATAAAGCCAAGTTCAGCTTGGGTTAAAATGTGCAGCTAGTTTGTAATAGTATAGTTTGATAATAATGTTATGTGCTAGATAGTTTAAGATTTGTGTATAAGTTAAGGTTACTCGATTTTGGGGGAAAGTGTGTAAAGTGTATTGTATAAACAATTTATGTTTATATCTTCCGCAATAGTTATAGAATGATTGAACCGAATCAGTGGTGATTTAGGACCCAGATTCGGGGCTGTCACAGTTGGTATCAAAGCTGTTGGTTATGAACCTTAGGTAGGAATACCTGAGACCAATAACCGTAGTGATTAGAATAAGATCTAACTCATATCGAGTTAGTGTGTCAATAAGATTCAAAGATGAATCTCGGCGAGTTGTAAAGATACGGAGTTCCCTAACTTTGATAATAAAGTTGAACAGTGGTGATGAATAGATCGAGTTTAAAAGACTGAAAGTGCAGGGATAGGAGATCGTAAAACAAAATGATCAAGATATAGAAATGAATCATAATATATACGATGAAATCACTCCGTGATCTGATAAGGTGATAGCAGGGAAAAGAATCAATCTGATGATTGGAAAGTTTACAGCAAGATTGTTGTGTATCAATTGTACTATGAAATTATACTATGAAAACTCATGAAAGAATTATGAATTGTAAATACGGATTAAATAAAATTCGTATGGAGTAAGTGTGAAGCTAGAATTAGGTGGGGATTTCAATTGAGGACTCATGTCGGCAGCTGAGTTGTATGATTCCTTGTATGGGCGGGGAATTGTACTTGGTGTAAAAACTACTTAGTTTCTGGCATTGACAATCATTGAAATGTTGTGTCGCGCTATTTTCTATATGCATGTTAAGAGGGTGATTCCTTTCTCATGTGTATAACAGATAGATAGGTGTTGGGTAAAATCTATATACGCACAACACGCAAGTATACGTGGTCAACAAGTAATAGAGTGATGAGTAGACTATCATTCCCACAGAGACTAATTAGCAAAATACCTTAACTTACAATTACCAATCTTCTATTAATCCTAATTTTATTAAACAAATCAAATTCAATGATTGAAATTACTAAACTAAAATTAAGAATAATTAAACTAAAATAAAACAACCACAAATATCAAAATCTGAATTTTCAAGCAATTAATGGAGAATTAGACTTATGATTTCACCTTAAGCTTCACTTTGGTTTTAACACTTTTATCCCAATTCAATGCACTATCTCAGTTTATTAATCAAGAACACAAACGTAGTACTAACCACCTCTCGATGCATTAATACCATATTAACGTCAATCCACAATTAAGATAGAAATCCGTTAAACACCTTAATCAACTAACGCACTATATCTCTATGTGAATTACAATTGGAGAAGGTTGAAAAACAAGTTCTCTTATCCGATTACATTCGGTGTTAAGTATATCTCTATCTTCACACGAATCAAGTTTAAGCTACTAACAAAATCTTGAACACATGCTATATCAACTAGGTCTAGAATTGAATATCCTCTCTCGATTCCATCCAACCCCACGGAGAATTATTGGCCAGACAATTCATAGATTCAAGCATAAATCAATATAGATAAACTTAAGATAATTTATTAAATTGGGAATCAAAGATTACAAAACCATCGATTCACTTAAGGATCCATCACAAGCCTAAAAAGTGAATTAGTTCATAATAAATGAAATAAGCACTGAATAAATCATAGAAATCATTCTTTCAATCACAAATAATAATCTAACACAAAGAATATTAGAAAACACCCTTTACGTAGACTACAAATGTAACCGTCTTGAAAAACTCTTCGAAATACTCCTCCACTTTTGCTCTCCAATAAGATGACTTTGATCTTCGTAAGCTTCTTGATTCTCCCTTATTGTGTTTCTAAAGAGTAATATATATCAAGTCTAATACTCCAGCTACATCCCCTAACAAAATAAAGTTATAAACTCATTAAAACAACTGAAATTCGAGTCCAATAGGAAGTTTAAATGCAAGAGACGGTCCCAATTTTTCTAACCTCGCCTTCCTGGGGTGTTTGTTTTTCAGTATATGCCATTTTGCCGGCATTCCTCCTGTTATCTGACTTGCTTGCTGCAACACTGAGTTATTTCTATGGCTCTAACTTAACTGCAAATGCACCAAATATCACGAACAATCCATGAATCACCGTAACCACCAACATACACATAAAACAACAAAAACCAAGTAAAAATGCACTTGTTTACAAAAACATAGCAAAGAATACGCATGATTTAGACATGAAATTGCGTATATAAAATACACTTATCAATAGGTCATAGGTAGAGAATATAGGGTTAAGTACGAGTTCTTAAAACTTATACTTATGTGACATTCTTGACTCGTAGTTATATGAAATGTTTATAAACCCCTCAGCGAATGGACGTCAAAGGTCTGACTAGGGTAAGTTCTTAAGCTCATATAATTGTGGCAAGTTTCTGAACTCATAAGTGTGGTTTGACGAACTGGGTATAGTTTTATTTGAATGAAGAATTGAGGATTATAGGAACAGATAGATTGTTAAGCAAATGATTATTACTGGAGACATAAGCTTTTCAAAACTCCTAGCTATGCTAGATTTCGAAATTTTGACATCAAGCTAAATACGCACTATGTGCTTTTTAAAAAAATGTAGACTCGTAATCATTTTTGAAACAGTTTAAAGTACAGTCTATGCTACTTATTTTGGCTTAGATTTAAATGATTTGAAATATCAAAATATATTTTATTTATCACCATGTACCATGTAACTTTGGTGCGTAGATGATAAAAAGTTGATGGAGTTGTAAATACATGAATACTTAGTGTGAATTTGATCTAAAATCGTTATTCCACTATTGTATGATGTGTTATGACAAAGTCATACAATGGCAAGATCCTCAAACCGGATCGTTAATACAAAGATGCAAGCATCATGACGTCATTATCGAAAATGTTTTCAAAATTTTAATTTGCCAACGGGGTTTGGCTACACCTAAATAATTCAATTGAATTGAATTATTGATATGAGTCTATGCTATTCGATTCAGCTAGACTAATGTTTATGAAAACTCTAAGTGTTCATTGAAAAAAATTTCTCGAACCAAATTGTTTTGGTACGGAATCCTATGATAAGACTAAGGTGAACTATGTTGTTTGGATAAATAATCCAATCAAGTAGCATAAATATTCGCTAGACATGATTAATACGTTATGCATGACGTAAGAGTACGATAGGCTAATCACCTAAAGTACTAGTAACGGTAGTTTACCTTCTTTGTGATTGTAAACATACCAAGTAAAGTATAGTTTTGGGGTATGAATACCGTTAAAACTATGTGTTCATGGTCTATATGACCCCTCAACACAATTTGAAAACTTTTACTCTTGTGAGTGGTGTATTGGGTAGCATGTGATGCTGTGTATGAATGGTGTAAAGGTGTAAGGTGAATTTCGGGGACGAAATTCTTAGAAGAAGAGGTGAATGTGACAACCCGAGAATTTACATAATTTATTAAAATCTTAAATGATGGATTTAAGGTTAAATAATAGACCTAGACAGAAAATAACTATATGCGTTTGACGTTTTTGGGAAGGAATTTTGAGGATTTCAAAATTATGTGTAAGATTGTGGTGAATTATTCAGGATTAAGGGTATATGTGTTTATGTTCTGTGTATATGGTCATTTATGTGTTTAGAATGTGGTTAAGGGTCAAGGGTTGCCAAGATAAATTTTATTAATGTCAAACCCTAATATTATTAAGAACGTCAGCGTTCAGTTAGAAAATCCTAGCAATGGATAAGAAACCCTAGAAACCGATTCTGAAACCCTAATTTCAGTTTCGGGAGTCCGAAACCCAAATTTAGAAATTAAAAACCCTAATCTGGGAACTTAGCGGATAATTAAAATGCTTAAGTGCTATTAATTATAATATTAATTAGGGTAAAGCTTAATTAATTAGCAAACCCTAATTTCAAATTTTTGAACCCTAATTGTTCCGTCAGAAACCCTAATGTATAATTTTGACCCTAATTGCTAAATTAGCAATTTTAATAAAGATAAATTAATCCTAATAATCAAGCTTGAAGTTATGATTAAAAAATCTTAATATAATTATAGAATCCTAATTATAAATTAGAAATATTAAATTTCTATTTTTAAACCTAATTTAGAAATCTTAAATGTGAATTTTGTAAAGCTTAGGTTTTAACCCTAAGGGTTAAACCCTAAGGGTTTGATCAAATGAACATTTTAGAATTAAAATTGTATGGAAATGACCATTTTGCCCTTTTTGCAATAGTAAAATGAGTTGGTAAGTAGGTCTTGACTTATTGTGGGTTGTTCACCAACCCTAGACCTAACCCTAGCTTAGCATGTGACTAAAAACACAATACATCAACCATATTCATTGTATTTCTAGTTTATAAAAGATTAAAGTGAGAGAAAACTCACTTTACTTTCCTTACTAGCGAAAGTCATCCTCTCTCTCTCTATATTCGAGATTTGAAAGTGAAAGAGAGTGATAAGATAGACTATGATCATATTATAGCTTACCAATATCAGATCATTAAGTATCAGATTCAAGATTGGGCATTCAAAAGGTATAAAACCCTAAACTTAGAAATTTTATTATCTGAGGTTATATGTTGTAATTTATTGGATAGATATGTGTAATAAGGTGTCATTTAGTGATCTGGGTTGCTAGAACCCAGATCCATAGCATCAAAGTGCTCGAAATTAAAGATTTAGCAAATCTGGAAAAGTTGGGAAAAGTTGTCTGACAGCCATATGTCAGACCTCTTAGATCTGTGTGTGTTTGATGTTTGGTGTATTATTTGTTATAGATCTTATCTTTGTTGTTAGGGCTTTGATCTGAGACTTGAATCTAGCTCGGATCATGTATAGATTGCAAGATATGATCGGTCAAAGTCCATTGACCAGGAACGAAAAGTTGAATCTGGGCAACCCAGAATTTTTTAGGATGTCTAACAAGATTTTTAAAACCCCTGATCTTGCTGTATATTAATGTTTTGGCCAAGTTGTCGTTTTGTAGTTGTAGCCTGGCATGTAAGATACATACTAAAGTCATTAGATCACCATGAACTTTCTCAGAATCACAGAAATTTATGGCCAAACATCCGTTGACCAACCTGTTCAAGAACATTTCTGGAAAACCCAGAAATGTTCAAGAACAGTTCTTGACCCTTACTTTGACCAGTTTGAATCTTGTGAATTAGTTGTTGTTAGACCGATCTATTGATATATTATTGTAGCCTGACATCCCCACTACAGGATTTAACCTTTATAACACACAATCGTAGCTTGGAATGCAATGATTTAAGCCGGATAAGTAGATACATTGGTTGTTCTTCATTTTCTGGGCATGCCTTACATGATTTTGAAGGCTTTATAACTCATTTATTTGATGTTGTTTAGCCATGATGTTTGTTTGTAAGTGTAGTATTACATACATACTACAACACTGATGCCTTAGACTGCCCAGAAAACACTAAGATCTAAGATCAAATGATGGTCAAAGCTACCCACTTGAACACTGTCATGGATTTCTGGAAAAGCTTAATAACATCCCAAGAACACTTTTAGCGACAGTTGTGTTACCTAAAATACCTTTAGTGACAGATAAATTAGAAAATTAATTATTTTAATTAATAAAGTAAAATAATTAGTTTTTAATTATTAAAATATAAAATAAATTATAAAAAATTATTTTAAAGCCTAAAAATTAGTTTTAAATTATTTTGAGTATATTTCAAAAATATTTAAATATTTTTGGAATATAAAAGGTATTTATTTATTTAATTATAATATTAAATAAATTATTTAAAATGGTTTTAATTCATAAAAAATCATGAAAAATTATATTATGATATTAGAAAATATTTTAAGTTATTTTTGATGACTTTTAATATTTTGTGATGAATTTCATTAATAATTTATTATTAATGGTAATTAATTTATTTAATAAATATATTAAATAAATTATGGAAAAATAGAATTAAGGATTTAAAAATCATATAAAAATGATTTAAGTGTTATAAAAATATTTTAAGTTATAAAACATAACTTTTGATATTTTGCCATAAAAATATTAATATTTTAATATTAATAGCAATTATCTGGATAATGGATTTATGTGTTTTAAAAATCATATAAATGTGATTTTAAAGTATTTAAAATACTTTGTGATATTATAAATATATTATAATATTATGTTATAATTTTCATTAATATTTAATATTAAATAAATATTAATGATTAACGAGTTATGTGGTATTTATATAATATAAATACGATATAAATGATTCAAAAATTATGATAAATGATATTAATTATCCGAAAATTATTACAAGCCTATGAAAAATATTTTGACTGATAATAAAATTATCTAAGATATTTTTAAGTGTTTAGACAGAGTTTAATTGAACTTAAACTCGATATTTATCCGACTAGACCGTCGGGATGATAGAATTGTGTCGGTTTCAAGTCAGACTGAAATAGTTTGACTTGATACCAAGTCTTATGTGTGTTGTACACTGATAGGGTTATGTGTTATGTATTTAGGTTATTCTATGTATATATAAATATAATAGTATTATACTGTGATGATATTATTCTAATATTGGAGATCTATATTACTAATATTAGGTCTTCGGATAAAGCGATATAAATTGCATAGCGATAATCAACGGTTCAGGCAAGTTTTTCTTAACTCTACTAAGAGTTGTTTCATTCGAATATGCTTATGGTTAATCATTACTGATTTCCTTCAAAAATTATACTATGTACATATTGTATGTATAAGTCAGGTATGAAAGGCTGATCACCTTCATTACCATTTGGTCCAGATAAATTTGTTCATGTTTAATACTTTTTCAGTCAAAAGTTTGTTCGTGCTAGTTCTCAAACATACAACAATTTTACATTGTCAACTTCGTTAGCTCAAAATTCACCTATTGGTTCATTTTTAACGAAAACGATAAACGTTCGTGAACGTTCAACGCTCGTTTCTTCGTTCTAAGTCAGAATTCGGTCATTTTTGAGCCCGCAACTCTATAACGCCAAATAAGACTTGTCTCCATTGAAAATCAACATTTTTGAGCTTAACATCAAAATTCAACTTCCATTCTGAGAATTTCATGAATTCAACGATTATCGTCTAATCGTGTGAATTCTGGCATCACTTCGTTACATATGATTTGTTCATCGTTTCAAATGGATTCTATCCATCATACTAACATCTTAACTGTGAGACCCCAAATTTTATGAATAAAGATTTAAATTTCTCAAAATATTTTTTTTGAATATTATGGTGTGGATTTGATATAATGTTATAGTTGTGGGTAATATTTATAAATTTTGCAAAGTAAGCTAGTTTTTATATAATATTCGATTGGTCGGGGAATATTCGTACAACAGCACAATCATTAGTGGATTCCACAACGGAAGTATTGTCATAGTAAGAAAATGACATAATTATCTTTTATTAAAAATAACGGCAGAAGTGTTACCGTTAAAACTGTTGAACTACCCGATAGTAAAAAACAAAGAATGTCGCTGCGTGGTTGCATAGTAGTACACACCAGTATTGATTATTGATACGCACGTGAGAAGTCACTCGCTTATACTCAATTATTGCTACAAAGAATTTTTGATCATATATCTCATATTATTGATTCGATTATTGTCACAGTATCATTTGCATAATATGATATATTATTAAATCAATAATTGAGATGACAAAGTTATTCATATTATTAAATTGCAATATTTACAATGTCTAGAAGTTCTGGAGAGGTTTGGTCATCTAATTGCGCGCCAATAAGGAGAAATCCTTATCGGAAAGCCCCCTCTTTCCTGGGAACGACTTGGTTGTTAAATATTGTGAGTTATAATATTAATGATGAATAAGTTCGTGTTAATTAAAGATGAAAGTGATAGTTCCATTATGTTGAAATTATTAGTGTTAGTGAAAATCGACATTTATTTCGATAATAATTGATGTCTGGAAGTTATCGGGTAATTAACCGGATAAATGAGCAATTAATTGCTATTGATTCACATGATTATAACTATTTGTTCACTGTGTACTATTGATTCACATTCATTTACTATTAGGGGAGTTGGTGCAAGATTGATAATACTTGTATTGACTAAGTTAAAATGGAGGTATAGATGGAGGTACTATATCTTTGTAATTCATATTTTCACATGTCTAGAACTATTGATTCACATTATTTACTATTAGGGGAGGTGGTGCAAGTTTGATAATACTTGCAGGACTAAATTAAAAATGAAGGAAAAGAGGAAGGTATTATACTCTAATATTTTGAGCCCCAAAATGTGCAATTATCGAAACTTTATTTTCCTATAAATAGAAGCTCATTCCTTCATTATTTTTCACCAATTCACTAAAGCTATAGAGCAATTATTATAGAGAGAAATTATAGAGAGAAAGAAGAAGAGAAGTCTGCTACCTCACTATTCCAATATCCAGTTTTCTTCTGAGGTAAGGGGTATTATTTCTTTGGTATTCATGAAGAGAGCTATTGTTATTCCATTCTTTATTATTTTGTTGGAATAACCTGTATATGCGGACTACCGTATATATGGTGAAATTCTTCTGTTATTCTATTCTTTATTATTATGTTGGAATAACCTGTCGATGTGAAGTACCGCATACATGGTGAAATTCTTCTATTATTCCATTCTTTATTATTCTATCGAAATATCCTGTCTGTGCGTTTACGCATGACCTGGTTCCATTATTTATTATTCTGTCGGAATATCATGTCTGTGCGTTTACGCATGACTTGGTTCCATTATTTATTATTCTGCTGGAATATCCTGTCTGTGCGTTTACGCATGACCTGGTTCCAGTATTTATTATTCTGTTGGAATAACTTGTTTGTGCGATCTATCGCATGCCTGGTGAATTCTTCTGTTATTCCATTATTTATTATTCTGTTGGAATAACCTGTATGTGCGGTCTATCGCATGCCCGGTGAATTCTTCGTTATTCCATTCCTTATTGTTCTCATTGGAATAACCTCGTCTATGTGGATTACCGCATGCATGGTGAATGACCTTTCGTATTCATTCTTTATTAAATTGTGGAAATGATCTGTTTACGTGGATTACCGCATGGCGGATGAAAATCCATTTACAGTTTCATATATTCTATTATACTCGTATGAGATATCATTTCTTTTGTACTCGTCATGAAATATCATTTTATTTGGTATTTTCTATTACGAGTTACTATTCATGGGTTACTATTCACCGGGTTAATATTCACTCTAGTATTATTCACTCGGGTATTCGGGGTACTTTTCGTGTCAGAGTACTATTCACAAATTACTATTCACAGGTTACTATTCACCCAAATTACTATTCACCCGAATATTATTCACTCGATTATTTGGAGTACTTTTCATGTCTGGATACTATTCACAAGGTAATTGCTTCTCAAGTACTATTCATGGGTACTATTCACGACAAAAAATTGATTCTTTTTCTCATTCAAATTATTTTTGGTGCATGAATATTATTCTTGAATTTTACTCTACAAAGAAGTATCATGTTGACAATTTGGACGTTATTGATTTCAGGATAAATTAACTTATAAATCTTTAAAATTTATTCTTGAACTTGTTTTATTGAATTATTATGTCATTGTCATCATCCTCATGCTTATATTGTGATAAAAGTCATCTTTAGCTTACGTGTATAGATGGACTTGGTATGATTATGACCAGGGATCATTTGGTATAATCATGACCTATAATGTTATAAATGATGTGGTAAAAGTCCTCAGTGGCCTGTAATGCATTGATGGACAGTTTTTGGTATGATTATGACCAGAGATTATTTTGTATAGTCATGACCATTGATGATTTAATGAATATCTTGGCGCTCAGAAAGGTGATGATTCGATGATGTGGCTTATTTATTGTCGAGTCTCAAACGATAAAATTGATAAAAACATTTTAAATCATAGAAGATAGTAGATATCATGCTCTATTTGACTCTTCTAATGGATTGCTTATTCCACTACAGTTAAACTTGATGTCTATTGTATTTTATCAGTTTAACATTGTTGAAGGCTAAGGTAATTTATTTTTCATTATCTTAGTCATAATATTTCTTACTGGGCTAGTTGAGTTCACCCTTTCTTTCATTGTTCTCTTCAGGAAATTATGAGAATATAGCTGGGATGAGTCGGAGAATGGAGTGATGGTCCATGATAAATGGTTTTAGTATTCCTCACTATTCTACGGAATAATGTGATAATAATTATAATGAGGACACCATTGAGTGTGGATATTGTCTAGATGACAATATTCTTGTTTAAACTCTCAGCTATGTTTTGTCATATTTTACACGACTGTTGTATAATTAAGTTGTATTTGAATTTTGTACCATGTATCTGGCGACTCAAGATGGGTGATGTATACCTATTTTGGGGGCGTCATATTAACATACATATTACATCAACTTATTTACATGATAAGTTATTACTTATTCTTCATGAGTTTATAATTTTATCAAAGTATAAACTACATATAGTTTCATTTCTCATTACTTATAATGGTTTAAGTCTTCTAATCAATATCTTTACATCTTTTTATCATACAAACTTCATTCATGTAAACATGTTACAAGTTCTTCCTTAATTTATAATTTATCTATGAACAAAGTGCTTATTCACGGCTTATTAAGACTTAAGTCCTTAGATTATTCATTCTTATCATTTCTTAGCATACATGTCTATCAATCAACACTTCTCTTATCCACCTACAATTATAGAGATGGAAGATTAATGACATAGGATCATTACCTTTGATGATCAAGCTTTTCTTCTTCTTTTCTAACAATGGAATCTAACTTATTTTTACTTATTCTCTATAACAATTAAGCACTTAAGTTGTTGGTGAAAGTTAACAAACAACAAATGAAATCCAAGTTCTCTTATTTATAGGAAAACCAAGGTTAGGGCATTTTAGTCCATAGCCAATCCCACCTCCTTAGTAAACCTCCATACTATTCATTACTTCACAATTAAGTTAACTTGCTCAATACTTCCTTTACTTGGCCATTACATTATTTACTTGATTCTCACATTAATTACTTGGTCATCACATTCAACCATGTGATCATGGGTCACCCCATGGGTCACCTTAACCCATTAGATTAAAAGTTTGGGCTTTAGGTTTAATTAACTTATCTTACACTCTGGGTTTGTATTAACCAAATTACTTGGGCTTTACCATTACTTACACATGGGGTTGCACATTAACTTCTATTAGACTTTACAAATTGCTACACAATCCTACAAGTCCATTTCATTTGGCTTAAAGCCTTATAACGTATTGTTTACGTATTATTCTCGTATTCTAACTCGTATACTTATTCAACATATACGACATACTATTATTCATACATACTCGTATAATACTTCATATCATATTCGTATTCATTTCCTCATATAATACCTATGTATTATACGATCATCACTTTAGTTCCTTAACGCTTTATTTTCCCTAACATTCTCGAATTAGGTCTCCATGCGAAAAACTACGTTTTCCATGCTTGAATTATTATTACATAATCCATCTTACCTCGATATTCTATCGTTACGTATTTCTCGGAAGTTCAAAAATAATTCCCGAGCTGACATCGATGAATAGTATTTTTCAGAAAATTTCTCGAAAAACTTTTATTTTCATCTTGGAAATTCAAACACTTTAATTCCTTCACGTAGTCAAAATACTACGATGTTCCGACATTTCTAGGTTATAGAACGACATTCATCTTACTAACATGTAATAATAACAAATAATATAATTTTGTTCATTATTTAATTAAATAAAATTATTTTATAATAGATCCGAATTTCTCGGTCGTTACATTCTTCCCCCCTTATAAAAATTTTGTCCCCAGAATCTTGTCTCACATTACGCAAACAAAAGAGGGTAATCCTTCCTTATCTTTTCTTTCAATTCCCACGTTACTTCTTTAGCATTGTGGTTCTTCCATAACACCTTCACGGAAGGTATTACTTTGTTCCACAGAACTTGTTCTTTTCTATCAATAATTTGAATTGGCATCTCTTTGTACGTTAAGTCCTTCGCGATATGAATAGGCTCATACTCTATTACGTGTTTATAATCCGGCTTATAAGGACGTAACACAAATACGTAAAACACGTTATGTATTCGTTCTAGGTCTGGAGGTAATGCTATCATATAAGCTACCTCACCTACCCGTTTTAACACTTCAAAAGGTCCTATAAACCTTGGACTTAACTTTCCCGTCTTTCAAAAGCATATCTTTCCTTTCCATGTAGATACCTTTACAAATACATAAGAGCCTACTTCAAACTCCCTATTTTCTCGATATGAGTCCGCATACTTTTTATATCTGTCTTGAGCTACTATGAGATGCATCTGTATCAGCTTCACTACATCCGTTGTTTGCTGCACCAATTCTTGCCCTAGCATTCGACGTTCTCCCACTTCGTTCCAACACAATGGTGTTCTGCACTTCCTTCCGTATAGAGCTTCGTAAGGCGGCATACATATGCTTGCATGATAACTATTGTTATATGCAAACTCTACTAATGGTAGATGATCATCCCAACTACCCTTAAAATCCATGACACAAGATCTTAGCATATCTTCTAACGTCTGAATTATCCTCTCGCTATGTCCATCAGTTTGTGGATGATACGTCAGACTAAACTTCAATCAAGCGTTCCCAATCGCCTCCCGCAGACTCCTCCAAAAGTTCGATGTGAATCGTGGATCACAATCTGACACAATCGAAACTGGTACTCCATGTCTGGAAATTATTTCCTTAACATAAAGTTTAGCTAATAGGTCCAAGTTATACTTAACTCTAATTGACAAGAAGTGAGCTAACTTCGTCAACCGGTCCACTATTACCCAAATCGCATCATACCCTTTCGTTGTAGTCGGAAGTCCCACCATAAAGTTCATCGTGATATGCTCCCATTTCCACTCCGGAATCTCCAATGACTGTAATAAGCCACTTGGTCGTTGATGCTCGGCCTTAACTTTCTAACAGGTCAAGCACCTACTCACATGCTCGGCGATCTCTCTCTTCATGTTCGGCCACCAAAAACTTTGTCGAAGGTCTTGATACATCTTAGTACTACCAGGATGAATCGAGTACCACGAACTATGAGCCTCTTGTAATACTTGCTCCTTTAATTCCGTCTCATTTGGAATCCAAATTCTCCCTTCAAATCTCAATAAGCCCTTGTTATCTAGACTATACTTTAAATCTTTTTCATTGGTTAACCGCTCCTTTATCAGGTCACACTCATCAGTTTTGAGTTGCACCTTTTTGACTCTCTCAACTATGGTAGATTGAATCTCTGTCGCAAACAGTCTCTATCCCGATTCACTCAGCAACTTCACCTCTATCTACATCCTAGCCATCTCTGTTATTAACTTAGTTTGAGTCGTTAACATAGATAACTTCTCCCGACCCTTTCTACTTAAGGCATCGGCAACTACATTGGCTTTTCCAGGGTGATACAGGATTTCACAGTCATAATCCTTTATCAACCCCAGCCATCTCCTTTGTCTCATATTCAACTCCTTTTGTGTGAAGATATATTTTAGACTCTTATGGTTCGTGTATATCTCACATTTTTCTCCGTAAAGATAATGTCTCCATATCTTTAAGGCAAAATTCATCATGCGGCCAGCCGAGATCATGAGTAGGGTAAACTTTCTCATAATCCTTCAACTGCCTTGATGCATACGCAATGACCTTGCCATGCTGCATGAGCAAGCAACCAAATCCTCTATGCGAAGCATCGCTATTAACTATGAAATTTCATGTGTCATCAGGTAATGACAAAATAGGCGCTTCACTCAACCTCCTCTTCAATTCTTGAAAACTGTCCTCACATTTCTCAGTCCACACGTATTTCACCATCTTCCTTGTCAAGTTAGTCAATGGAGTAGCTATCTTTGAAAAATCTGATAGTATCCTGCTAACCCTAGGAAACTCCGCACCTCAGTCGGCATTTTTGGTTGTTCCCAATTTATAACGGCTTCCACATTCGCTGGATCTACTGAAATCCCCTCATAGTCAATAACATAACCTAAAAACTGTACCTTTTCCAACCAAAATTCACATGTTGTGAACTTTGCATACAACTTCTCATTCCTTAGTGTCTCCAACACTATTCTTAGGTGTTCAGCATGATCTTCTGGCATCTTAGAATAGACTAGAATATCATCAACAAACACCATGATGAACTTATCTAAATATTGTTTGAACACTCTGTTCATATCCATAAATGCAGCTAGTGCATTAGTTAACCCAAATGACATCACCAGAAACTCGTAATTACCATAACGAGTCCTGAATGCCATCTGTGGTACATCCTCCTTCCTAAACTTCAACTGGTGATACCCCGTCCTTAAATCTATTTTAGAAAAATACTTTGCCCCTTTCAATTGATCAAAAAGATCATCGATCATGGGCAATGGGTATTTATTCTTTATTGTTAACTTGTTCAACTCTCTGTAGTCGATACAAAGTCTTAACGATCTGTCCTTCTTCTTTATAAATAGTATCGGTGCTCCCCACGACGAAACACTCGGTTGTATGTACTTTCTATCCAATAGTTCTTGTAACTGTACCATCAACTCCTTCATATACATTGGTGCCACTCCTAGTACAATGTCTATTATAAACTCGGTCTCCCTATCCGGTGGAAGACCTGGCAATTCACTCAGAAATACATCTGTGAATTCTTTAACTATAGGTATTTATTCCATGGTTGCTCTCACTCTCTGGGTATCAACAACATGGCACAGATAACCTACACATCCATTCCTCAATAATTTCCTAGTTTATGTCATGGTAAGACAAAACGAACGCCCCGGCGATCTATTACCGTAAAATACTACCTGAGGTTGTCTCAATGTTCTAACGTTCACACATTTCTTCTGATAATCTATAATTACCCCATGGTTAAACAACCAATCCGTTCTGAGAATTACATCGAATTCTCCCAACTTTATCGGTATCAAATCTACCGATAATTTACAATCCCGTATGTCTACGCAACAACTCCTATGAATATCTTCAACAGAAATTACCTCTTCGTTTGCTACCTTAATATTTAAAGGTATAGGCAACTTTTCAGGAAGTAATCCTAATTGTCTAGCAAAATCACATGCTATAAACGAACAAGTAGCACCCGAATCAAACAACATGTAAGCATTTATGTCGTTGATCGGAATAATACATGCGACTACGTCCCCTGATGCAACTTCATCTTGGACTGTCATGTTAAAGGTGCGAGCCATCGGCCTACCCGACTGCGCTGGACCACTAATAGCTAACTTACCGCTATTAGCGCCCTTATTCCCGTCTGTCCTCTTCTTCAGGAAGTTCTTTACTATGTGGTCAGTTGACCCATGCACAAAGCATCCGTAGTTTTTCTTCGGACTTGGACATTTAGGCAAAATGTGCCCCTCTTATCCACAGTTATAGCATACCGCCTTCCCCTTGAGACAAACTCCTAAATGAATCTTCCCACAGGTTTTGTAGGCCTCTATCCTTCTCTTTGGATCTCCTTGTTTCACTCCGATATTCCTAGAGTTAAACCCTTTTCGTTTTTATCCTTCGTCACTCCCGCTGGCTCCTTCAATCTTTACTCCCCCGTCAACTTTTCCCTTATTCTTCTTGTCCTTATAGTACTGGCTTAAAGCCTCATTCCCACCTTCGGTGATTATTACCTTCTCTAAAATGGTCCCAAATGAAGTACTTTAGAACACAAATATACGGTTATAGAGCCAGGGTTTCAAGTCATGCTCGAATCGTCGAGCTTTCCTAACTTCAATGTCCACCTGATGTGGAGCAAATCTTGTCAATTCGTTGAACTTGGCAGCATATTAAGGAACCGTCATTTTCCTTTATTTAAAATCAAGAAATCGCATTTCCATCCTTCCCTGCATACTAGTGGGAAAGTAGTTCTCGAAGAATATCTCCTTAAACCTCACCCACGCTAGGTTCTCTATACCAGCTCTAACCTGGTTAGCTTGCCACCAAAAATTGGCTTCACCCTTCATCATATAGGTTGCAAAGGCAACCTTCTGACCCTTATCGACATTTGCAATAACAAATGCCTTCTCGATTTCTTTCACCCATGTTTGGGCTTCTATAGGGTCCGCAGTTCCTTTGAACTCCAGCGGACCTACACTTTTAAAATCCTTAAAATTAGTAGCTCTTACTACTCCAGGATTTAGTGGGATATTAACCCCATTTCTATTAAACGCGGCTGTTAACAAGTTAACAAACTCCTGCATTGGGTTTACCGGACCTCCCTCCAGTTGATTTACATTAGCATCTTCGTTTTGTTTTCTCCTTCTTGGCAGCATTTTGCTGTTAAAATAAACAAAACATCATTATTACTCTTTTCTTATTACTTAGTTATTATTCAAGATTATAGGACATTATCCCTATCTTCTGTTTCTTGGATACCCAGCAACCTGTTTCTAGAAATCCTTATGAGAACTCCTATGAATATAGGACATTCTCTATATCTTCTATTTCTTGGTCTTTAGCTCCCCCTTGAGCTCAAAGACATCCTATTTTAGCTCATGGACCTTGTGACACCCCCAAATCTGGGTTACCTGACCCCCCGAGTTTGGTGCTCACGATCCACAATATAATTAACATATAACTACCCACTCATTGAAGAATGTAAACATACATATAATTAATTAATATGTTAACAACATCATCCCGGGTCATCTAACCTTAACATTACAAACTTAACCTTAGATATACAAAAAGGGTTTACAAATATAACATAATAATAATGTTCATTATAACTACTCCATTACTATGCTTTTGCCTTTGTTCTTCTTAGTCCCGCTGGCCTCTTCGTTCCTAGCTGAAATATTTTATTTAGCAAGGGTGAGCAACAAATTTGCCCCGCAAGTTAAGACATACAATTAATGTATAAGAATCAAGAATAACAGACTATCTATTTTGACAGAATGACACCAAAGTTCGAGGATCTTTGAATTAGCTGAATAAATCGTTAATTACTAACAATTCTTCTCGCATCCTATGCAACACAATAATTTAATAATGAAAGAGTACAACACTTTCAAAATTTCTACGATATTCAATTGAATAACAAGATGGAAATATTTTCCAGAGTTTATGCTGAGTGATCCCTAAGGATCTTAAACTTCTCTTCTCGAGTAACTATCAAAGATTTACTTTGATATATCCTGGTGTATCAAATAACCATAAAGATTAAGTCATACCCCTCTGCAAGTACTTTGAGCGGCCAACTCCTTGTACCCTATATTATGCATAATACTTACACACGCGCAAAGGCCGAATATATGACCAAAAATGTTCCCTTTATATAAAAAGGTTGTTCTTCTCAGTCTTATAATCATAGTTTGATTTATAACAACGAAATATAATGATTTCAATATCTAATCACTTTCTTGATATAACCAAAATAATTGGCATCGATCTGTCAATAATAATTGAATTCTCTTCTCGAACCTATTAAGTTCTAACAATTGTTAGTCTAGCCAGAATAATTAGCTAAGACATATCCCAACATAATTCGACAATAGACATGAATTATCTGTACTATCAATAATAGCTTCTACGGATGTAAATATCCAATAACAAATTATTCTCCAATTATATATTCTCAGAATCACTAATTCAATTTAAATTAATAAACATGCACTAACTACGAATAATCAGCAATAAGTTTTAGATGTGGTCTAATCAACAATAATTAACCACCATAATAATTGAACAGATATAACTCAAGGTTGAGTTAAGGAAACTTTCCTTTCGCATTCATTACTGCTACACAATATACTTAACTGCGTTCAAAAGACCTATAACCAATAATATCGATCTCACAATTAGCACAATAATATATAACATATAATCCTATAATTTACTGTCAATCCTTCCCCTAGACACAATACCACATAGTCACATCAGTGTTTAAAACCTATATAAACACTCATCAAGCCTAACTAGTTCGGTCTGGTTGGACTTCAATCTATTCTCGGTGTACTGGTCACCCTATCCAACAATTTAACAATTATTTTGTCAACTAAACTCGGTCTCAAAGCTTCAATATTATATTAGATAAGTCAAATATCATTTATAATATTTTTCGAAAGCTTTTAATAATTTTCTAACAATTATTATAATTTATAATAATTATTCAAACACCGGAATCATTTTTAAATGATTTAAATATAAAATAATCCCATTATCATTAATATTTAATAATATAAAAATATTAATGACATACTTGTCAAAATATTAAAGTTATTAATATTAACTTAAAATATTTTTAAATCACTAATATTCTACATAAATAATTTTAAAATAATTAAAATCATTTTTAAATCATCACAATTAATATTTAAATATAAATGAAATTTTTATCAAAATATTAAAAGTCATTAATTATAACTTAAAATATTTTTAAATCATTTTTCTTATTTTTAAATCAATAAAATTATTTTTAATTCATTTATTTAATATGATAATTAAATAAATCTAATATCATTAATATTAAATTATTAATGAAAATTCTCCAAAAATATTAAAAGTTACATTTTATAACTCAAAATATTTTTAAACACTTTATTCTTATTTAAAATGATTTTTATAATATTAAATCATTTTTTTCTAATTTATTTAATATACTAATTAAATAAATTAAATACCATTAATATTTAAATAATTATAAATAATAATGAAAAATATCCCAAATTATCAAAAGTTAGTTTTTTTATAATTTAAAATAATTTTTAAAACCATTTTTATAACTTTTAGAATTTATTTTCTATTTTTAATCATTTTTTAGAAATTCAGAAAATAAAATAAATAAAATTGTCGTTATAAGCTATATCGACAATAACCGTCGCTGTTGGTGTTCTTGGGGCTCAAGAACACTGACAGTCAGTGTGCAACATGCCACATTTGACCGCTTGTAATTCTTAGTTTAATTTGTTTCTGGTCTTGCTTGAGCATCGATCTTGTAGTGTTTATGTAACACTACAAATATCAACCATCATCAAAGTCATACCACAACATATCAGCAAGATATGATCCTTCAAAGTCGCTGTCAGACAACTCCTGGGTTTTCGTGGTAACCAAGAAACCCAGGCAGTTCATAGGTACCACTTTGTGGCCCGATTAACTTAGTGTTCTGGTCATCCAATTGGTGTTATTAAGGTTTAAACCTGTAGTCCTTGTGCCAAGGAACATCACTATAACAACAAATCAGTCCATCTATAACAGAATCACAAGTTATGATTCGATCAAAGCCTGACAGAAGGTTGTTCTTACGGTTTCTGGAAATTCAAGAAATTCTAAGTCATGGCCGAATGGCCTACTTTGACCATCTGCTGCGTTCGATCTGGTGATTATTTACACGGTCTAAAGCTATAAATATAAAGTACATATGCTAGAATATAAATTGGATACAAACACATCATCAAAACACTTAACAACTGACAGATCAAGGCTTTGCAAAGTCTTGTCAGACTCGGTTATATGATTTCTAGGTTACCCAGAAATCATCCGATCAAGCTCGGTCAACGGGTTTTGACCAAGAATAACTTATAATCTGAACATGGAATGGCTGTGATTCCACTTCCAGATCAAAGACCTCGTGAAAAACTACATATTTAAAACTTAAAACAACAAAAATCATAAACAGAGAAAAATCTAGGGCCACTGACATTTGGTTGTCAGACCACTTTAGTGTTCTTGAGCAATTTTTGAAAACTTCACTTTTAAAGCCATTTGATGCTATAGATCTATGATGGATCATCATAAAACATCTTCTAGCAAACATCTAAACACATAAACACATACATAGACTAAGCATACAAGATCAAAGTGTTAGCTAGGGTTTATACCTTTCTAGTTCCAATCATTTATCTTAGCTCTCCAAATCTGTTCTTGGTGTTCTAGGAGGTTGTTTAAGGACTGATATACTTAGATATTTCGGATATGTAGAGAGAGAAGAAGTTGGTTGTGAGCTAAAGAGCAAATAAGCAAAATACATGAACTTTCTCTCTCTTTAATCTATATATAATATGATATGATGTATAGTGCTGATGTGTTGACTGATTTGTTAGAGTCTTTAAGTCACAATGTCAATATTAGTTGGTCACCAACTCCCAATTTGGCAAGATATATACAAGTTACCAATTAAAGAATGTGAAAAGGGTATTTTGGACATTTGCATTATAATTTTAATGGCATTCTTGACAATTGATCCAACCCTTAGGGTTTAGCCCTTAGGGTTTAACCCTAAGGTTCTAACCCTTAGGTTTTACAACTTTAGTTTCTAGAATTTTCTAATTAGGATTTTTAAAAATAGAAAATTAAGATAGCTAAAATATAATTAGTGTTTCCTAATTATATTAAAGTTTACTAATCGCATTAGGCTTGCTAATTAGGATTAGGGTTTCCTAATTAGGGCTTAGGGTTCCCAAATTAAAATTTAGGGTTTTCTGGCATTCGATTAGGGTTCTTAACTGTACATTAGGGTTTCTAAACCTGAGATTAGGGTTTCTAATCCCTTATTAGGGTTTACTAATTTTAAACCATATCCAATCAATTATTGATCATTAACTCTATACAGTACAAACGCGTACTCACAGATACCTTTATTATAATTACGATTTTTATCGAATCCCTATCCCAACTTAGGGTTAGGGTTTTAATTCTCGGTTAAGCACAACTCTACTCTTATTTTCTCAATCAATACACAAATTGACCACTTCTAAAAACTCGTATCACAGATACTCCGCACAATATTGATAATCAATATCAATATTAACTAAAAAAAATTCTTCATAAAATTCAGATTATTCAAAATCCCGGGTTATTACATTTTCTCCTCCTTATAAGGATTTCTTCCTCAGAATCACCGCTTTCTTATACCCTATAATCTTTTAAAGTTGTATCATCATTTTATTTTTATCAACACAATATTAATTTGTGTCTTCTATTATAACATGTGACTTGGATCTATAAAAGAAAACAATTCAAAGCATATATTTATCCAATATTACTTACGTAATTTAAATTCTAAGAGAAATCGTTACCTGTCGCCACCTCTAGAGCAGCTACTACATCTTGCGCCGTCATGTTGAATGTAAGGCCTGTTGGTCTTCCTGGCTGTGCAGGTCCTTTAATTGCCAAGGTTCCTCTATCGGGTCCCTTGTTGACACTTTTCTTCTCCACATTTCTCGTCGGACAGTTCTGAACCAGATGATCAGTCGATTTGCACGCAAAAAAACCTTGTATCTTCTTCAAATTAAGACAATTGGGTGACATGTGTCCCTCTTGACTGCACTTGTAACAAACTCCTTTCTTCTTCAGACAAACTCCTGCATGATTCTTCCCACAAGTTGCACATGGCTCTCTCCCTTTCTTATTTCCTTTTGTCTTCTTACCCGACTGGGTATTCTCGCTCCACTTTCTTTTGTTTGGATTACTACCAGCACTATTACATCCTTCAGTAGTCTTCTTCTTCTCCTCCTGATTATAACGGGATGCAGCTTCGCTTCCCCGATCAGCAATTATCGATTTCTCCAAAAAAGCCGCAAACGTATTAATCTGTAATACGGCTACTTTGTTGTATATACCCGGCTTCAATCCATTCTCAAACCTTCTCACCTTCCGTAACTCTGTATCCACCTAATGAGGTGCAAATCTCGCTAATTTATTGAATTTAGCAGCATATTCAGACACCGAAATGTTCTCCTGCTTCAATTCCAAAAACTTAACTTCCATCCGAGCTTGCATACTCGATGAAAAGTAGTTCTCAAAGAACAACTCCTTGAATCTTATCCAAGTTACCACAGTTGTACCAGTTCTCGCCTGATTAGTCTTCCACTAGTAATTGGCTTTTCCTTTCATCAGATATGTTGCAAAAGCGGTCTTTTGCTCTTCTGCCACTCGCGCAATGATGAATGCTTTCTCCATCTCCTTCACCCAAGTTTAGGCTTCAATCGGATCTGTGGTTCCCTTAAATTTTGGCGGTCCTACCGCTTTAAAGTCTTTGAAGTTAGCCAATCTATCGGCTGGCTGATTTCTCGCTCTTGCTACTGGAGCTCTATTTCCCATAGCTTGGGCTAGCATATCCACAAAATTCTGCATCGGGTCCACTTGACCTCCTTCATTATTCACTGACTGCTCTTCTCTTTGATTTCGATTGTGTCCTCTAGGCAACATGATCTAATTTAAATAAAAATCTTACATTAATTCTCTTTCTCTACACAAATTCTTAACACAATAAGAATTCAACACATATTTCTCATATAATCGCATATTTATTCAAATAGCACATAGTACATTTAGTACTTAACACATATTACTATACCTTTTTAAATAAATTTTAGGATTAACCCACATAACTTTACACAAAAACTTGTAATTCTCTAACTTTACACAAAAAGTTGTAATTCTCCATTCACATATAGCTATTCCCAGTTCGTCAAACTTACCACACTTATGAGTCCAGGAACTTACCACAATTATATGAGTGTATGAACTTATCCTAGTCAGACCATTGACGTCCATTCGCTGAGGGGTTCAAAACATTTCATATAATTATGAGTCATGAACTTACCATAAGTATGAGTTTTAAGAACTCACAAATTAATCTTATATTCATATAGAAAATAAAGATTTCATTCATACAAACATATATATTTATATATGTTCACACATCGTTCTCGATATTACAACCGTTAATATCACATCCTACTACCAAAAGATACTACTGCTTATATCTAAGTTGTCTACCATCCACTCCCTTCACCTGTATTCTTTTTGTTGGGACACTTGTTGAATTTATGACCCATTCTCCCACATGAAAAACACTTCCTCATATTTGGCTTAGGACAATGTAGGAAAATATGTCCTTCCTGCTTACAATTAAAGCACATGTTCTTCTACATCAAGCATTCTCCCACGTGAGTCTTTCCACACTTGCTATAGACTTGTTTCTTCTTCGGGTTTGAATTTTTAGAACTATCACTGTCGTGATCCCTCTTTCTCTTATTGCTTAACTGTTCCCTCCGACGATCCACCACCTTCAGTCTTCATCCTCTTCACATGTGCCTTCAACTCGTTCTGTTCTTCGGTCATCTCGCGTAACGCCCTTTCTGTCTTCCACAACTCCTCTAAGAGATATAATTTACTCCAGAGTTCTTGTACTTCTGCAGATACTTGATCTTATTCTCTTTCTCCACCTTAGCTTCTTCGGACTCTGCCTCCTCATCTTCACTCAGATACATCTTGGGATAATAATCATGATCACTCCCCAGATTCACCATAGGTTCATCTTTCCCCACTTCTTCAACTGACTCGCTTTGTGCTGGCACCTCGGCTACTGGCACTGGTGCAACAGCCGATGGCATCTCCGTACTCATTTCATCTTCTCTTGACATCCTACAGTCAGTTAAATAACTTGATTAGTACTTCATCAGTACAAAATTCTCATACTATGTGTCCACATATCTCACTATCGATACACTTCGGTAGTCCCTCACTTAGTACTCTAAATGAGTATTCTTTATCTTGATTATGGTTATAATCCTAGGGTATCCCCCCACTTAAGGTTTATAACCTACAGCTTTGATACCAACCTGTGACACCCCCAAATTCGGGTTACTTGACCCCCGAGTTTGGTGCTCAGGATCCACAATATAATTAACATCTAACTACCCACTCATTGAAGAATACAAACATACATATAATTAATTAATATGTTAACAACATCATCCCAGGTCATCTAACCTTAACATTACAAACTTAACCTTAGATATACAAAAAGGGTTCATTATAACTACTCCATTACTATGCTTTTGCCTTTGTTCTTCTTAGTCCCGCTGGCCTCTTCGTTCCTAGCTGAAATATTTTATTTAGCAAGGGTGAGCAACAAATTTGCCCCGCAAGTTAAGACATACAATTAATGTATAAGAATCAAGAATAACAGACTATCTATTTTGACATAATGACACCAAAGTTCGAGGATCTTTGAATTAGCTGAACAAATAGTTAATTACTAACAAGTCTTCTCGCATCATATGCAACACAATAATTTAATAATGAAAGAGTACAACACTTTCAAAATTTCTACAATATTCAATTGAATAACAAGATGGAAATATTTTCCAGAGTTTATGCTAAGTGATCCCTAAGGATCTTAAACTTCTCTTCTCGAGTAACTATCAAAGATTTACTTTGATATACCCTGGTGTATCAGATAACCTTAAAGATTAAGTCATACCCCTCTGCAAGTACTTTGAGTGGCCAACTCCTTGTACCCTATATTATGCATAATACTTACACGCGCGCAAAGGCCGAATATACGACCAAAAATGTTCCCTTTATATAAAAAGGTTGTTCTTCTCAGTCTTATAATTAGAGTTTGATTTATAACAACAAAATACAATGATTTCAATATCTAATCACTTTCTTGATATAGCCGAAATAATTGGCATCGATCTGTCAATAATAATTGAATTCTCTTCTTGAACCTATCAAGTTCTAACAATTATTCGTCTATCCAGAATAATTAGCTAAGACATATCTCAACACAATTCGACAATAGACAGGAACTATCTGTATTGTCAATAATAGCTTCTACGGATGTAAATATCCAATAACAAATTATTTTCCAATTATATATTCTCAGAATCACTAATTCAATTTAAATTAATAAACAGGCACTAACTGCGAATAATCAACAATAATTCTCAGACGTGGTCTAATCAACAATAATTAACCACCATAATAATTGAATAGATATAACTCAAGGTTGAGTTAAGGATACTTTTCTTTCGCGTTGATTACTGCTACACATTATACTTATCTGCGTTCGAAAGACCTATAACCAGTAATATCAGTCTCACAATTAGCACAATAATTTATAACATACAATACTATAATTTACAGTCAATCCTTCCCCTAGACACAATACCAAATAGTCACATCAGTGTTTATAACCTATATAAACACTCATCAAGTTCAACTAATTCGGTCTGGTTAGACTTCGATCTATTCTCGGTGTACTGGTCACCCTATCCGATAATTTAACAATTATTTTGTCAACTAAACTCTGTCTCAAAGCTTTAATATTATATTAAATAAGTCAAATATCATTTATAATATTTTTCGGAAGCTTTTAATAATTTTCTAACAATTATTATAATTTATAATAATTTTTCAAACACCAGAAGCATTTTTAAATGATTTAAATATAAAATATTCTCATTATCATTAATATTTAATAATATAAAAATATTAATGACATACTTGTCAAAATATTAAAGTTATTAATATTAACTTCAAATATTTTAAGTCACTAATATTCTACATAAATGATCTTTAAAATAATTAAAATCAATTTTAAACCATCACCATTAATATTTAAATATTAATGAAATTTTATCAAAATATTAAAAGTTATTAATTATAACTTAAAATATTTTTAAATTATTTTTCTCATTTTTAATTCATTTATTTAATATGATAATTAAATAAATCTATTATTATTAATATTAAATTATTAATGAAAATTCTCCAAAAATATTAAAAGTTACATTTTATAACTCAAAATATTTTAAACACTTTATTCTTATTTAAAATGATTTTTATAATATTAAATCAATTTTTTCTAATTTATTTAATATATTAATTAAATAAATTAAATACCCTTAATATTTAAATAATTATAAATATTAATGAAAAATATCCCAAATTATCAAAAGTTATTTTTTATATAATTTAAAATAATTTTTAAAACCATTTTTGTAATTTTAAAAATTTATTTTCTATTTTTAATCATTTTATGAAAATTCAGAAAATAAATAAATAAAATTGTCGCTATAGGCTATAAGAACACTAACAGTTAGTGTTCAACATGCCACGTTTGACCGCTTGCAATTCTCAGTTTAATTTGTTTCTGGGCTTGCTTGAGCATCGATCTTGTAGTGTTTATGAAACACTACAAGTATCAACCATCATCAAAGTCATACCGCAACATATCAGCAAGATATGATCCTTCAAAGTCGCTGTCAAACAGCTCCTGGGTTTTCGTGGTAACCTAGAAACCCAGGCAGTTCATAGGTACCACTTTGTGGCCCGATTAATTTAGCGTTCTGGTCATCCAATTGGTGTTATTAAGGTTTAAACCTATAGTCCTTGTGCCAAGGAACATCACTATAATAACAGATCAGTCCATCTATAACAGAATCACAAGTTATGATTCGGTCAAAGCCTGTCAGAAGGATGTTCTTACGGTTTCTATAAATTCCAAAAAAATCTAAGTCATGGCCGAATGGCCTACTTTGACCATCTGCTGCGTTCGATCTGTTGATTATTTACACGATGTAAAGCCATAAATATAAATTACATATGCTAGAATATAAACTGGATAAAAACACATCATCAAAACACTTAACAACTGACAGATCAAGGCTTTGCAAAGTCTTGTCAGACTCGGTTATATAATTTCTGGGTTACCCAGAAATCATCCGGTCAAGCTCGGTCAACGGGTTTTGACCAAGAATAACTTATAATCTGGACATGGAATGGCTGTGATTCCACTTCCAGATCAAAGACCTCATGACAAACTACAGATTTAAATCTTAAAACAACAAAAATCATAAACAGAGAAGAATCTAGGGCCACTGACATTTGGTTGTCAGACCACTTTAGTGTTCTTGAGCAGTTTTTGAAAACTTCACTTTTAAAGCCATTTGATGTTATAGATCTATTATGGATCATCATAGATCATCATAAAACATCTTCTAGCAAACATCTAAACACATAAACACATACATAGACTAAGCATACAAGATCAAAGTGTTAGCTAGGGTTTATACCTTTTTCGTTCCAATCCTTAATCTTAACTCTCCAAATCTGTTCTTGGTGTTCTAGGAGGTTGTTTAAGGACTAATATACTTAGATATTTCGGATATGTGGAGAGGGGAGAAGTTGGTTGTGAGCTAGAGAGGAAATAAGAAAAATACATGAACTTCCTCTCTCTTTAATTTATATATAATATGATATGATGTATAGATCTGATGTGTTGACTGATTTGCTGGAGTTTGTAAGTCACAATGTCAATATTAGTTGGTCACCAACTCCCAATTTGGCAAGATTTACAAGTTATCAATTAAAGAATGTGAAAAGGGTATTTTGGACATTTGCATTATAATTTTAATGGCATTCTTGATAATTGATCCAACCCTTAGGGTTTAGCCCTTAGGGTTTAACCTTAAGGTTCTAACCCTTAGATTTTACAACTTTAGTTTCTAGAATTTTCTAATTAGGGTTTTTAAAAATAGAAAATTAAGATAGCTAAAATATAATTAGTGTTTCCTAATTATATTAAAGTTTACTAATCGCATTAGGCTTGTTAATTAGGATTAGGGTTTCCTAATTAGGGCTTAGGGTTCCCAAATTAAAATTTAGGGTTTTTCGGCATTCGATTAGGGTTCCTAATTATACATTAGGGTTTCTAAACCTAAGATTAAGGTTTTTAATCCCTTATTAGGGTTTACTAATTTTAAACCTTATCCGATCAATCATTGATCATTAACTCTATACAGTACAAACGCATACTCACAGATACCTTTATTATAATTATGATTTCTATCGAATCCCTATCTGAACTTAGGGTTAGGGTTTTAATTCTCGGTTAAGCACAACTATACTCTTATTTTCTCAATCAATACATAAATTAACCACTTCTCAAGACTTGTATCATAGATACTTCGCACAATATTGATAATCAATATCAATATTAACAAAAAAAAATATTATTCGTCAAATTCGGATTATTCAAATACCGGGTTATTACAGACCTTGTCCTTAGCTAAAACTCTCTCGTCGTGTTCTTACTCCCATATCGACTCCACATTTGTCTTATCTTGCAAGACAGCATAGAGTTCTGCCTTTAGCTCCTTCACCTCCTAATAGTAATAGAGGTTTCTGTCCATCACTGTCATAAACAGTGACATCATCGACTCCCCCTAGGGTGTCTCTTCAACAAGTGCTACCAGGTTGAAGGACACTACCTCCACCTCTTCTTCTGACATGTCGTCAAATACCGACATGAGGTCGTGGTTCTCCGAGTCTCCAGACTCAATCACAACTACTTCTGGCTCCTCTGCTATTGGGTTCGGTATAACCTCTATCTGATTAACCGATTCTTCACTTTCTACCTGTACATCTCTATAAATTCCATTTCCTCCTGACATCTACAACAAAACAATAAAGTTTGATTAGTACACGTCAGTAGAATAATAAAGACACATATCATATATATAATGCATTTTTAAGGTTACTTTCATCTTTTACTTCTTTAACTTCTCTTATGGTTATGACTTAAGGTTTTAATTCCCCTCTTAAGTTTTATAACCTAATGCTTTGATACCAACATGTGACGCCCCTAAATCCGGGTATCTTCCAATCTGACATATGGTGCTACACGGTACTATAGTTCACACAAACATTCAATTGAAATGCCTCAAAAGAACGAATATGTCTTATATATATTCCAAAACAATAATACCACTCCATAGGTTCTTTATAACCATTACATTTGTTCTTGTCATAATATCAAATATTAACATCATTCACCTATACTATTACATAAGTAATCTACATGTTCGCCTTAGCCTTCTCTTTATCCTTGCCGGATCCTTCGGTCCGTTCAGCCTTAGCTGCATTCATATTTTTCAAGCAAAAGTGAGCATAACTAGCTCAGCAAGTACAACAATTCCATTTAAAAATATGCTTGAATCATACAAATCATATATCTTCGATAACTGAACAATAATTATGAAGTACTATCGATAATTCAAAATAGCACTTCTTTTTTCTTTAAAACGTTTTACAATGACAACATTCAGTAAAACATTAATTTCGGTCCAAGATCTTGAGCATTTCATAATTCCTTTGAAAAGGGCAACCCGACACTAAGTCCGCAATTCTGGCATTACTTACGAGCACGTCTAGGTGATCAGCCTATAGTACTCTACGTTGATTAGCACTACATTCTGTAAACGTATGTACGTTTAAGTGGTGGCAACCTCACGTGCCTGTCGTTTGACGACAAAACATTATTTAGCATACTCAGTCTTAATTTGAAAATCATACCAATATAGTTTGGTAAAACATTGACCATACTTCGATATATTGTAAGAAATCCAACATATCGTAAGTCTAGCCGAAAGAATTGGCTTTGACTTCATTATACATCAATTCATGCATAAGAATACATGAATTACAAAACTTGTCTAGGTTGAACATAGACAAGGGTTAGAATACTTGCCTTCAGCGTCTGCTACTGTTATTACACGTTCAATTTAAGTCTTTAAGGTCTCTACAATAGATGATCACATAACATAACACATTAGATCATGAATAAACATACATGGTTCCTAATGAATCTTACCCTTATTCTCAATCTAATCATGTATTAGATTTCTTACTATTGGTTCCAGCTTGCCGTTATAGTTTACATCGTCATTACGTTCATGTTCGATTGATTATCATTAACCTTTAGTTATCATTCTAAGGACATAAACATTCTTTATTAAGTTTACTTTAAGTTTACAATTCATCTTTCATTAACTTCTTGGCTCCTTTATGTTCATAATCACTCCTCTCTAGCTCCTTCCTAGTCTGTGGCGTTACAGGCACAAACTTCCTTAGTATAACTTTCATGTTTGTGTATGAAGTTTACGATCATGGTGTGCGGACTTGGCATTCATGGCGCCACTTCTTCCACTATGTGCCGCGCTGCGGCGCCACTCTCCAATGTGTAAGGTCCGGACTCGGCCGCAAGGCATGAGTCCCAGTTCAATTTTTTCATACATGTGGCTACTTTTACATGGGTGCTAGTCAAGCTCTGCATCTGCGACGCCAAGGACAATGCCTTGAGTGGCGCTGCGACACCGGCTTTGAGGCATAGAAAAATTTTATAGAAAATTTTCTTAAATGAGATTCTCGGGCTCGTAACTTCTTCGTTATTATAAGTCCGAATTGGCTCATTTAAAAGCCAATAGCTCACAAATCACATACTCTACGTGTTCATGCAAGAATTTTACATTTTTGACTTTGTTAGCTCAAAATTCACCTATTGGTTAATTTTTAACAAAAACAATAAACGTTCGTGAATGTTCAAAGCTCGTTTCTTCGTTCTAAGTCAGAATTTGGTCATTTTTGAGTCCGCAACTCTATAACGCCAAATAAGACTTGTCTCCATCAAAACCCAATGTTTTTGAGCTCAACAGCAAAATTCGACTTCCATTCTGAGAATTTCACGAATTCGACGATTATCGTCTAATCGTGTGAATTCTGGCATAACTTCGTTACTTATGATTTGTTCATCGTTTCAAATGGATTCTATCCATCATACTAACATCTTAACATACATATTACATCAACTTATTTACACGATAAGTTATTACTTATTCTTCATGAGTTTATAACTTATCAAAGTATAAACTACATATAGTTTCATTTCTCATGACTTATAATGGTTTAAGTCTTCTAATCAACATCTTTACATCTTCTTATCATACAAACTTCATTCATGTAAACATGTTACATGTTCTTCCTTAGTTCATAACTTATCTATGAATAAAGTGCTTATTCACGGCTTATTAAGACTTAAGTCCTTAGATTATTCATTCTTATCATTTCTTAGCATACATGTCTATCAATCAACACTTCTCTTATCAACCTATAATTGTAGAGATAGAAGATTAATGACATAGGATCATTATCTTTGATGATTAAACTTTTCTTCTTCTTTTCTAACAATGGAAGTCTAACTTATTCTTACTTATTCTCTCTAACAATTAAACACTTAAGTTGTTGCTGAAAGTTAACAAACAACAAATGAAATCCAAGTTCTCTTATTTATAGGAAAACCAAGGTTAGGGCATTTTAGTCTATAGCCAATCCCACCTCCTTAGTAAACCTCCATATTATTCATTACTTATCAATTAAGTTAACTTGCTCAATACTTCCTTTGCTTGGCCATTACATTATTTACTTGATCCTCACATTAATTACTTGGTCATCACATTCAACTATGTGATCATGGGTTGCCCCATGGGTCACCCTAACCCATTGGATTAAAAGTTTGGGCTTTAGGTTTAATTAACTTATCTTACACTTTGGGTTTGTATTAACCAAATTACTTGGGCTTTACCATTACTTACACATGGGCTTGCACATTAACTTCTATTGGACTTTACAAATTGCTACACAATCCTACAAGTCCATTTCATTTGGCTTAAAGCCTTATAACGTATTATTTACGTATTATTCTCGTATTCTAACTCACATACTTATTCAACATATACGACATACCATCATTCATACATACTCATATAATACTTCGTATCATACTCGTATTCATTTTCTCATACAATACCTATGTATTATACGATCATCACTTTATTTCCTTAACACTTTATTTTCCCTAATATTCTCGAATTAAGTCTCCATGCGAAAAACTAAGTTTTCCATGCTTGAATTATTATTACATAATCCATCTTACCTCGATATTCTATCGTTACGTATTTCTCGGAAGTTCAAAAATAATTCCCGAGTAGACATCGATCAATAGTATTTTTCAGAAAATTTCTCGAAAAACTTTTATTTTCATCTTGGAAATTCAAACACTTTAATTCCTTCATGTAGTCAAAATACTATGACGTTCCGACGTTTCTAGGTTATAGAATGACATTCATCTTACTAACATGTAATAATAACAAATAATATAATTTTATTCATTATTTAATTAGATAAAATTATTTTACAATAGATCTGAATTTCTCGGTCGTTACAATTCGTTTGGTCGGGGAATTTTCTTTTTGTCAGGGAATATCCGTTCGACGACACCATCATTGGTGGATCCCACAACGAACGTATTGTCGTAGTTAGAAAATGACAGAAATATCTTTTTATAAAAATAACGACGAAAGTTTTATCGTTAAACTGTTGAGATATCCTATTGGTAAAATATAGTAATACGTGGTTGGTGCATAAGCATAGACACTACGGTATTGATTATTGATGCTTACGTAAGAAGCCACTCAGTTTACTCAATTATTGCTACAGTAATTGTTGCATAGTATCTCACGTTATTTGATTTAATTATTGTCACAGTATCATCTGCATAATATTTTCTAGTATTAAATCAATAATTGAGACGACAAAGTTTGTTCATATTATTATTTGTAATATTGACGATGTCTAGCAAGTTCTGTCAAGGAAAGGGGTTTGGTCACCTAATTGCGCGCCAATAGTGAGAAATCCTTATCGGAAAGCCCCCTCTTTTCTGGGAATGATCTAGTTGTTAAATATTGTAAGTTAGAATATTGATGAATAATTGTTGAAGTATTAAGAATGTGTTTATTGAAGATAAGTGAATTACAAAAGTTAGAGGAGAATAATGCAAACTTTAAAAACTTTAGGGGTACCAAGGTGTAATAAGTTAAATCAATCTAGACCATTGGTGGTGGTTTAAATAGTAAATCAATCTGGACCATTGATGGTGGTTTTAATAGTAAATCAATCTGGACCGCCGGTGGTGGTTTTAATAGTAAATCAATCTAGAACGTCAGTGGTGGTTTTAAAAGTAAATCAATCTGGACCGTCGGTGGTGGTTTTAAAAGTAAATCAATCTGAACCGTCGGTTGTGGTTTTAATAGTAATCAATATGGACCGTCCGTTCTAATAGTAAATCGATCTGGACCGTCCGTGAATCAGTTACTATTTAGTCCATTCTCCTATAAATAGAAGCTTAATTCTTCTTTCATTCTCACCAATTCACTGAGACTCACAAGAGAAACTATAGAGAGAAAAACTATAGAGAGCAAGAAGAAGAGTATTCTGTTACTTTACTATTGCAGTATCTAGTCTTCTACTAAGGTAAGGGGTATTATTTCTTTCGTATTCATAAGGAATACTATTTTTCGTATTCATCCTTTAATATGTTAGAATAACCTGTCTACGCAGATTACGTACCGTATGACAAGTGAAAATCCATTTGCAGTTTCATATGTTATTTTTTTCATATTCTTAAATCTAAACTTATTATGGTAAGTATTGCTTCTATAATCCTTGAAATTAGTGGAATATCCTTGAGTTTTGCACTTCATCCAGTATTGTTTCATTGGAATATTGATCTGAACTCTCTTATTAAATATCAATATTTTCATCGGGGTACTATTCACGGGTTACTATTCACCCAGTTACTATTCACTAGAATATTATTCACTCGGGTATTCAGGACACTTTTCATGTTGGGGTACTATTCACAGGTTACTATTCACCCAGTTACTATTCATTCGTGTATTCGGGACACTTTTCATGTCAAGGTACTATTCACGGGGTACTATTCCTAAAATACTATTCATAAGGTACTATTCACAGGGTACTATTCACCAAAAAAATTATTTCTTTTCTGTCCAAATTATTTTTGATACATGGATATTATTCTTGAATTTTACTCCACAAAGCAGTATCATGTTGCCAATTTGGACATTACTGAATTCTGGATAAATTAAATTATAAATCTTTAAAATTTATCTTTTTCTTTCTTTTAATTGAATTCTTATATCATTGTCATCATCCTCATGCTTATATTGTGATGAAAGTCATCTTTGGCTTACGTGCATAGATAGATTGTTGATTGGTATAATCATGACCCGTAATGTTACCAATGATGTGGTAAAAGTCCTCATTGGCCTACAGTGCATTGATGGACAGTTGTTGGTATAATTATGACATCAGGATTATTCTAAGATAATCATGACCATTGATGATTACATGAATATCCTTCAATTCAGAAAGTGTGGATGATTTGATGATGTGGTTTATTTATTAAACTGAGTCTCTACAATAAAGTTGATGAAAAACTTTTTAAATCATAGAAGATATTAGATATCATGCTCTACTTGACTCTTCTAATGGATTGCTTGTTCCGCTGTAGTTAAACTTGTTGTCTATTATATCCTATCAGTTTAGCATTGTTGAAGGCTAACGATAACTTATTCTGCATTATCTTAGTCATAATATTTCTTACTGGGCTAATTGATCTCACCCTTTTGCTTTCATTGTTCTCTTCAGGAAGTGAGAACGTAGACGGGACTACTCGAAAAATGGAGTGATGGTCCGAGATGATTTTATAGTAGTCCTCACTATTCTATAAAATAGTGTGACAATAAATGTAACGAGGACTCCATTTGAGTTTGGATATTGTCTAGAAGATAATATTCGTGTAAAAACTCTCAGCTCATGTTGTATAATTAAGTTTGTATTTGTATTTAGTACCATGTATTTGGTGACCCAAGATGGGTGATGTATACCTATTTTGGGGTCGTCACAATAACTGTCGGATATAGAAAGCGACATAAATAACCTTTTTATAAACAAAATAACAGCAAAGGTTTTACCGTTAAACTGTTAAAATATCTGATGATAAAAATACAGTAATACGCATGATTCCACAAGAGTACACTCAGATACACAAAGTAGCATACCTATTGCGATAAAGAATTTATATTATTGATTCTTACGTAAGAAGTCACTTAGTCTTTTATTCAACAATTGTCACAGAAGTTATTGCACAGTAACTCATATTATTTGATATGATATAATTATACCAGTTGGAAGTATTGTGAGTCTATGTCAATAATTGTGAATAATTATTGAAAGATTAAAAATGTGTAAATAATTGATGGATAAAAGGTGTTGATTAAAGATAAGTATGATATATAGATGTTTGTTCAATTATTTTTTTACAAAAGTAAGTCTAGAATGACTTGCCGACACTCTACTTTTTTTAAAGTAGTCTGGACCACAACTCAATTATTTTTAAAACGTGTACAAGTTTGTTTAATTTTCTCTATGGGACCATAAATTCCAGTACCATTATTATATACCTCATTTGGTTATTTTGTCAAAGCAGGTGTGCTAATTGTTTACTAAATTTTTAGTATAAATAGGTTGCTAGGTTGAGCAACTAAACACATACCATCACTATACTAAAAATATAAATTCTTTTACTACAATATTGTGAGTATAATATTCTGAGTATTTCTGTTGAGTGTAAGGTTACTCCAAGTGTAGATAAGAAATGCAAGCATTATTTAAGTTGATCAATTTCACAGAAAGCATAATCAAATCGCATGCTAAGGTAAGGGATATCATTATTATGGTAAGGGGTATCATTTTTTATGGTAAATGGATATCATTTTCTTTCATACTCCATATTATGGTAAGAGATTACTATTCGTTTCTTCAGCTTATCATTAAATGATAAAAAATCCTGAAATGATTAGAATATCCTTAATAGTTTGTGCTTCATCTAATATCTTGACCTGAATCTTTCTATTCAGTTTTTAGTTACTCTATTTGATCTGGGAACTTCACATTTACTTGAACTTTATATTCAATCAAGAATTCTAATCGATTTTCTTGATATTGTGTTGGCAATTTAGACTTTGGATAGTTAAGTTGAAAATCACTAAGATCTATTTTATCTTATTATTCTGATTATTTCTGTCCATTCATCATATATATCATTGTTATAATCATTGTTGTGAAATTTCTCTTCGGCCAGGGGTGCAAAGATGAAAGGTTGATTGGTATGATCATGACCATGAGTTCTCTTCGGCTAAGGGTGCAAAGATGAATTGTTGATTGGTATGATCATGACCATTGGTTTTACAGTTGTATGTCTTTGGCCTGTACTGCAAAGATGGACTGTTGATTGGCATGACCATTGGTGTTACAATTGTATGTCTTTGGCCTGTAGTGCAAAGATGGACTGTTGATTGGCATGACCATTGGTTTTACAGTTGTATATCTTTGGCCCGTAGTGCAAAGATGGACTGTTGATTATTGACTTTACAGTTGTATATCTTTGGCCCGTAGTGCAAAGATGGAATGTTGATTATTAACTTTATAGTTGATTCTCTTTAGCTCGTATTGCAATTGTGACGAATGAATTGTTTGAATTGTGATTCTGGGGACAGAATCCTTGTAAGGAGGGAATGATGTAACATTCCAAAATTTTTATTGTTATAATAAATAATTTATTGAATTATTTATGTATTTAATGGATGTGTTTGTTGTTGAATAAATAATTGTTTAAATTTGATTTGATGTGGTTAATTATTTGTTAAATAAATAATTAAGGAAATTAATTATTATTTGCTAATTTAATTTAATTATTAAGTTAGAAAGTTTTGATTAATTGAATTACTATTCTTTTTATTTGGAATTGTAATTAAAAGGAGGTGTTAGTTGATTAAATAAAGTTATAATTATATAGAAATTATAATTTTGGTGGTATTGATTTATGTGTTAAAGTGATTTGATAAATTGTTTTTAGAATTAATTTAATCAAGTTAATGTGTGATAAATAACCTTGTTATAAAGGAGTTACTAAAATAAATTAAAGGAGTTTTAATTCAATTTTGTCAAACAAGGCCTATTACTTATTAAGTCTTTATTCTAATTGTGTTTTACCAAATAAGGCATAAGGATTAATTGATTATATTTTAGTGTTTAGCCAAACAAGCCTTATGGCTTTTGATTTCAAAAATTTTAACTGATGTCAGTAAATTAGAGTTATGTTATATAATTAATATATATATTATATGCTATATACGTTAGTGTGTTAGTACGCTCTAGAGTTAGGAAGAAAAACAAAAACACAGAGGAAGAAGAAGAAGAAAAGAAGAAAAGAAGAAAAGAAGGGAAGAAGAAAGGATAGAGAATTGAGAAAAGAATTGGGGAAAAGAAGTTTGGGATAGCCATCATCTTCTACAATCAAGGTATTCTCCTATTTCCTTTAGTTTTCTCTTCTCCTATTTTTCTCTGTGAAATTCTTGTGATAGGAAAATTGTTGATTTTATGTGTGTTCATATGATAAACCATTGTTGTAAAGTTATTTTCATAGGTTATATATGATTATAATCAATGAATTGATGATATGTATGTAATTGTGGAGAAAAGTATTTTATAGAGAGTTTATATATATATATATATATATATATATATATATATATATATATATATATTGTTCAATTAAAATAGAAATTATGAGTTGTTTAGTTGTTTTATTGATAAATTGGCTATTCAATTTGTTAGAGTATATATAAACTTTGATAAAATGCTTTGAATTAGTGGTTTTGGTTGAGAAACAAAATCACAGTGTTTATTTTCATCAAAAATATCAAAAAGTGAGTTTTAGCCAAAATTAGTGAATTTGGGTGTGTTAATTTTGGTGTTTATGTTGTTGTATGGGTAGAAACATGTTAGGAATTCTTGAATTATGTTTACATGAAGTTTTTATATGAATTGCATGTTTATCAGTCTGTTAGAATCGAGCTTGTAGGCCAAATTTGGCTTTTTCGTCGTCTCATGTCGAGGTCGTCTATCGAGGTCTCGCAATCTACATTGTGCATGATGCATACATTTGAAGATTTTGTAGAGCCATAGTACCATGCTCACGCCGCAGCGTGGCCTTGTAGCCTTGATCTCACACATAGTTTACATGCCCACGCCGAAGCGCGACCCACAAATGTAAATCGTGATGCCACCACATGCATGAAAGTTAAGGTAATGGTCTCGACAAAGTTGTACTTTTTGTACACTAAATTTTAAGAAAAGTTATGTGATGATAGTAGGACTGCTAAATGTTGATTTTAGTATTTCTATACTATGAATAAGTATGTTATTAACAATTAACATGTGTTATAACTCGATTATGTGATTAAAATCCAATTTTAAATGATGAACGATTTTAGTTATGTTTGTAAGATGGTAATGACTAATTATGTCATGATGACATATGTTTATAGGATATTGTGATTCGTATTGATTTGGTTTAGCCTACGAGCAAGGAAAGTTTTCTAAACTTTCCTTTTACATTGAGAAAGTTCTCTAACTCTACTTTTGTAATTGGAATCAATTATTGTTCCTAATATAGTAATGCAAGTTCTTTAACTCTACTTTTAGAATTGTGCAATCGCTTAAATTTTCTTTGAACAAGTTTTTCTAATCCTTTATCTTGTTGAACTAATTATGGTTTTCAATTCGATTATGAAATAATGATGTAAGTTATTCTTGAGCAAGTTATTCTTGTATTTAACTTGTTGTTTAGCATGCAAATTTATATATTCTAATGTTGAACATTTTTATCGATCAAATTGTTATGTATGCTTAGTATTCAATTCTAATTAACATTGGCTTAGTATTGTTCAAGCAAGGTGTTATAGTTATTCAAATTGTATGCTCTTAGATTATTCCTAAAGCATGACTTTAGTTTACTATGATTGATTCAATCACGATTATTCTATAGTGAAATGTTCTTGGTTTCATTCAACTAATCCTTAGTTGATGTTCGTTGAATTCCAAATTACGTTGAAAGCTTATCCAAATCAAACTTCCTTTGGTGCGGACTTGTACTCTAAATACTGAGATGAACAACCCTAATGTTATGATTAGGGGTTAACTTACGCGTAGCGTTAAATGTTTGTGCACAATACATGGTACGAAGGGCTGATCCCCCTAAGTACGAGTAGTCCTTATAGTCTTATGACTGTTAAAGTTGGAGTTGAAAGATTGCTCGCAACTGTGGACATAGTTCATGGTCTTATGGCCCTCAGTTATATTTATTCCACATTTTGGATTTCAGTTTCTGATTATAGATGATAGAGTACTATTCATTGTTGATGAGCCTATTATTGGCAGTTATTATTACTATACTCTTGTTGATTTCATATTGTATCCAGTGAGCAATTGTTTTGCTCACTCTTGCATATTTTAAAACTCATTGCAGCTAAAGAAGAGAAGGTAGATGAACCTTCGTCTAGCAAAAGAAAGGGAAAATGTGCAAGTGATGAAGACTTGTAATTTTACTTTGATTGAGATGTTAGATTTTTATTATGATGAT
This sequence comes from Panax ginseng, assembly GCA_020205605.1. Lineage (NCBI taxonomy): Eukaryota > Viridiplantae > Streptophyta > Magnoliopsida > Apiales > Araliaceae > Panax > Panax ginseng. The sequence goes on from CM035139.1 coordinate 99,894,362, forward strand.
CTTAGACTTGGTTTTAATGAAGTTTATTTAATTTCCGCATTTGAATGATTATAATTAAAGGTTAGATAACCTGGGAGATTTTATTATGTAACCCTTTAATGGGAAAGGTTTTATTTATCCAGTTTTTTGTGATTGGGTAGTTAGATATGAATGTTTGATTAAGTGAACACCAGATCCTGTGGGAATGAAGTACCTGGATTTGGGGGTGTCACAGCAATGATGAATTAAATGGCATAATTACAAACATAAACTGTGAAATGGTATAACCATGATCTTTGGTGTTTAAGGTAAAGACAGGTGGTGAAAGTTCTCTTTGTATTGGGTACAATGAAGAACTGTTGATTAGTATTGATGATGGACTTTTAATTTGGAGAGGATAGTAGACATTATGTTCTACTCGACTCTTCTAATGGATTGTTGATTCCGTTCCTATTATGGTTGAAAACTTTTATCATCTACCATATGTTCTAAATATTTGATTTATTACTGATAAAGACTATTGATAATTTAATTATCTTAAGTCATGATATTCTTTACTGGGCTATTTGTGCTCATCCTTTTGTTTCACAATCCCTTTCAGGTAATAAAAGTGTAGCTGAGACTAGCAGAGAGAACATGGGTATAAAGTGGTGTTTTGAATTAGTCACAATCCTAATCAAATTATGAAATGGTGGCATAATACTTATACTGAGAACATAAAATGTGTGTGACATATTTTATACATCATTTAATAGTAATATTTGGTGAAAAAAATAGGGGGATGCAAACTCAAATTTGAAAGCATCAAAATACACTCCATTAGAATGAGGAGGACAAAAATCTTCTCGTGTTCCTTTGGGGACTTGAAATATTTGCTGCTGTATTTTATATAGCATTGTAATAATTTGAGTATGAATATTTTTGTATTATATACGTAACAATATTTGTATTGAAACTCACAGTAAATATATTGTCGTATTTTGCACGACAGTTGTATAAATGAAGTTTTCAATGGTGTTGTTTTTGGCGACCCAAGATGGGTTGTGTGGACCTATTTGGGGGCGTCACAGTCTCCCTAGCGATCAACGACTTTCCAGATAATATAGATTTCAACATTAATCATAAAAGAACCTTTGAGTAAATAGTTACCGTATAATTCAATCCTTCCACCATAAAATATCCCAATTAAATATAAGACATGGAATTACTGTCAAGTCTTATTTTATTTAATTATATGTATTTTGATTCATAAATGCACAACACCGAATAAATGCAAATTAAAAACTACTTTATAATTTCATTTCACATTGGCCAAGGATTCCTGGGTTATCATTTATCGAATCACATAAGACATTTCTCTTCTTTTACTAGAAGTGGTAGATTATATATTGATCATTCATTATCTCCATATATAACTTATTACACCCAAGCATACCCTTTGATATACTTTAAGAGTCTTAAGGAATTAGTCAAAGTGTAATTCATTATATATAAGATACTATGATGATCTTAAGTCTAAGGATCATTTGTACTACTATCACTACAGGAATTCCTATTGACAGGCAAGTAAAACTCCATTAGGTATTCCTTAGCGAGTCACGTTCAGTGAACTTATTCTCCAATAAGCACCTATATACTTGCTTTAGTGTCTCCACATAAATGATCATGAGGTCAATCATTCTCATACAATGAGCAAACAATGTATGTATCAATCCATCCGGATTTAATAATCTCCTTTTTAGTAATCCATTGATTAAGAACATTTTAGTTTTAAGCTATCCAAGAATTTAGATCTCATTAGCATGATCTCATTATGATTCTAAAAGCATTGCTTAAAACTATGGGTTTATCACATATTATTAAAACAGCACCATGTAGATAATTAAGTGCCTTTAATAAATAAATAAGATTGATTACAAGGTATATGCTTTATCATCATACATGATTGGCCTGTATGCATACTACTTTCAGATATTTGAACCTTTAGTGTAAGGTCTTATAATTCATTGCTATGTTCACGTGAATTTTGTCTGGGTTGAACGCATTTGCTGAAGAATATAATCTCCTTCACACCTGAACTTACCAAGTAACTGGTTGCACTGTCTTCTTATCTCATTAGAAGTCAGATTCAATCGCTTCAAGTATGTTGTTTTCTTCTCTATTTAGTTTCTTTTATCTTTTCCTTTTTGAGATAGATTGCTTATTCCAAAATAATAATCATGTATTTTTTATTTGGGCAATGCTTCTTTGGTTTAATATGAGGAGGCAACAACCTTTGATTGAGAGAGGAGGATGGGGACTAAGGAGGCAGCAACAGGAGATTGACAGAGGATGAGGTGAGGGTTAGTGGATAGCTGAGGGTAATTTTGGAAAATAAATTTGGTATTGTTGTTAAGTTTCAATAGTTACTCGACCATAGTTTAGATGTGGGTCCTACCGTGTGGAAATATAAGAAAATTGTGTGGAAATATCACTTGCCTATATATAAAAGAGAGAAAAAGCCACAGATCGACGATCCGGGCGTAACTATTTGTAAGAATCTCGATATATATATATATATATATATATATATATATATATTAAAAAGCTTAAAATTTTGAAAAATCTTACAATGGGCTGCCAAGAGGACTTGAGACTACTTTTGGAGCTTGAAAACTCAGTTTCCACTAGTTAAATTTTGATATGTCATACAATATGAGCTTACAAGTGTTTAGAAAGAAAAATATCCAAGTTTGGAGCATTCTAGAAGAGGTTAAAGGTTGAAATGGACAGAATATTATATCTTTCTTCTTCTTTTTCAAATGAGCTAGTGGGGGGGGTCTATTTATGGAGCAAGATGGTCGCGGGTTCCCATGAGTCAAATCATGGCAGCGGCAACTGAGGGTCTACCTGTGGTTGCCTAGGTTGCCTCGGGCCTCACGGGTCCCGTTATCTCAAAGTGTGTGCACTCAGACAATGCATTGTCCACTCAAACCTTCATAACTTTTAATCTAGGCATCCGATGGAGGCGTGATGTACCTATCTAGAAAGTCATTGAGGAGAGCTACACAATGACATGGGATTAGACATTTTCTGAATCCGGGAAGATGGGTCATGACTAGATCTCCAAGTCTTCGCAATCTATCCGTTGAGCTATCTTGTGCAATTTTCACTCGGGATTTAAGTTATGGTTCCTCCAAGACTTCTTTTTGAAGAGGTTTGAGTTGATTTAAGTTGAAATTGTTAGTTCTCGGAGGCACAATAGTTATCTAGAAGGGGGGGTTAAATAGATATTTAAAAAAATTCTTGTTTTACTTTGTTAGTTTTGATAATGATTCAAACACAGCGGAATTAATATTTGTTTGATCCCCATTTTTAAATAGCGAGTTAATGAGAGTGAAGAAGATATAATCAGTTATAGCAGTTATAGCAGTTATAACAGGAATGCAATAGACACATCAGGTTTTAAGTGGTTCAAAGCACTTAAAGCTTCTAGTCCACTCTTCTACTCCTCGAGTAGGAAATCCACTAAGGATGTCTTTTACACTTTCTGAATCTCACAGATTCCTTCTAGACCAGCAGTCTAGGCACTTCTTAGTTCACTTTTGAACTCTTCAAGTCCAGCAGACTTGGCTCTTCTTAGTTCACTTTAGAACTCTACAAGTCCTTCTGACTTGGAACTTCTTTCTTCACTTGATTTGTAGTTGATGAGTTCTTGTAATGCTACTCAGCTGTCGTTAAGCTCTTGTTCAAAAGAACTGAGTAGCTGAGCAAGCTTTCTTTTCTTCTTAGATCGTAGAGTTGAGCGTTGAGTGTTCGTATCATTTTTGTTCAATACTTGCTTGCTTGATCATCTACAGATGTCTTGCATATATGTGATCTTTGAAATCTTCCCATTGAATCCATCCGTTGAAGCATTTAATGCATTCGACATTTTTGAACTTTGATGAAGACTTTTCTGCATATCTTCTAAAATGCATTCTGGCCTACTGACATAGCAGACTGCTTTCTCATCTAACACCTGAAAAGGTGTTTTCCTCTGTCTCATAGTTCTTTCCTTAGCTTCTTCAATACGTCCTTTTGTTGCATACTAAGGATATTTTCATGCCATTGGGACTGGTGTTTACTTCATCGTTTATAACCCATTCCACATTTGTTAGGATTTTATCTTTGAACAAATGATCAAGGCCCACAACTTCTAACACAGCCAGATAATACTCTACAATTCTTATCGTGGTGTCTTGCCACCTTGGTGCTTGATGCAACCAAACAAGAACACTATGATTTCTCTTAAGGGCTGACACACTACGATCTTCACTTGTTTGTCTTACAGACTCTAAGTTTCTGAGAGCACACTACGATCTCTGAGATGGCTTTGGCAAACGCCTGGACCACACTACGATCTTTGGAGAGGCCCTTCAAGGTAGTCATACTATGATCCTTAATGCTCTACGATTATGCCTTGGCTTCTGTAGACTCTTGCTCAGCTCATTGGATAGAAAATCTGTTTGGAGCCTATCTATTACATTTTAAGATATAGATCAACTTAACATCTTTGATCTCTTTATCTATACATTCATTTACAGAATGATGAACATTGAAAGCTTAGATCAACCTAACAATTTTGATCTATCACTAAATCCTTGTACATATATTCCTTGAAGGACTTCACATATAATCACGAACGTTTACTTTAAACATCAAATCAAGATATGCATTTTTCCAACAATCTCCCCCTATTTGATGTTGACATAACCAAGGAGATTCATTGTCATGATTATCAAAATCTAGATGCAATTGCTAGAAAGTAAATATGACTTAATATTTCAGTGAGCAGCTAAAATTTCTAGAGAATAAGCATGAATTTATTGATGTTTAAGATATATATTACATTTAAGTTCAGTTACATCAATAAGAATTAAAATTCAACGTATCTCTATTTCTTTGGCCTTTTGCCTCATGGAGGATTTGCATACTCCTCAGCTCTTCTTTTCCTGCTTGCTTCATCTCTCCTGGCTAGATCTTCCAGCTCACTTGGACTTAGTCTTGGATTGTGATCATGCCTATTCATGAATGCAGGATCTACAATTGGCATTCTTAGGCCTGTGGTGGTCACTTCTTGTGAACTGGGAGTTGGCCTTAGACTCCTTAATGGTTGAGCCATGATGATTGGCTCATCATCAGATCATTGAGTATGATGGCCAGATCATGGAGGTTGTTGGTGATACTACCTTGGAAGAGGATTCCTTGAAGATTGAGCTGAGAATTTGCCTCTGCCTCTGCCCTTGCCTTGACCTCCTTTCCCTTTATTCTCCCCCTTTATATCAGCATCAAGGTTTAGAATGTCATCTGAGAGGCGAGTCATTCCTTAGACAAGCTCGTTGAGCTAACTTTGGGTTTGAGCAATGTCCTCTTGATTCTCTTTGATTAGAGCATCAGATCGAGCGTCCCGTCGTTGGAGGATATCCAGAACAGTGTCAGTCTATTTTCATTTGGCCCATGGAGAAGTCCTGAAATTCTTTCAATGCAATTTGGAGACTTGTGATGTTGTTTATCATAAGTTCATTCTGAGATTCCTGAGTCTTTTGTAGGATCAGAACAGCATCCCTATGTCATTTAGCAGCTTAGAAATGGATCTAATCGCGATCATTTATGCTCTAAAGCATTTCTTTGATGATTTCCCTAAGTTTCTTTGTGAGCTCAGAACTTAGAGTGTTTGGGAGAGCATTGGCAGCATTGATCATATTTGTTAATCGCATTAGAAAAAGTTTAGTGTGATCTTCAAGACTTTCTTCAATGTCCTTGGTCACTTTCTTGGATGCTTCTAACAACTCAGTTTTGGTAGGCAAATCTGAGATGAGTTCAATAAGTTTTGTACTGTGAGGACAAGGGGCCCTGGTGTAGTGATCTTGCATGGTAGAAAGAGCAAGATCAAGGCTGAAATATTCATTTATGAATAAGGAGGGAATATCGGATGGAGGGGCCTATGTTAGGGTGTCTGGAGTAGATGGCTCTACGATCTGAGCGAGGGACTCTACGATGGGGCTAGAGTCAGTAATTGTAGAGATGAGAGGAGTTGGGATCAATGTGAAGTTGGGCATATTTGGTTCATCAGTTACAGAATTTTGGGATTTTGCAACTGGGAATTGATTTAGTGGATTAAGAACTACTTCCAGCCAGCTTGGAAATTCATAAAATTGGCTAAAAAAGGAGGATGGATAGTGATTAACTCTGAAAAAGATTGGGATAGATAATACCTCATGCACTATTCTTGAAGAGGGACTATTTGTGATCAGCTGTTTGGCAAAGTTGAAGGTGCCTGGGAATCCATGAGCTAGCACAGAGTTGGCTGGATATTCTTTGAAGCTCCAAAACATGTGATTCCAGGAGTTTAGAATTTGAGCTTGATGAAAAGGCATCATGGGTAGATAGGAGAACAACTGCTCGTAGTTAGCTTTTCTATACCCATTAATGCCCACAGCTATGATCTCAACCTCATCATCTTCGTCCTCTTCTCTATCTTCGTTCAAGGATTCCACTATATCAATGGCTTCATTTTGTTCTTGCTCTGGTTCTCCCTCCTTTTCTACAGGAACAGCTTCTTCTGCCATGGAGATATCATGAGGCTCCCCCTCAACATGAACATCCTTCTGCAGGACTAGTAGCTCCCCCTCAGCTGGAGTATTTTCTTGGGTGAAAACTTCAGGTATCTCACCCTCAGCTTGAGCTTTGTCCTTTTGGCTTTCTCTGGATAGTTTCTTTTCAACAGCCATCTCTTTGTCTTCCTCTTAGTACCCTTTCATTGACAAGGATGTACTTCTTAACCAATTTTTGTCTTGGTTTTCTAGGCTGAGCCACAGCCTCAGGACTTCCTTGAGCTTCAGCTCTGTCCTGTTGGTCAGCCAGAACATCTGGTGCAGCAATTTCCTTGCTCGAGGTGTTCAGTCTGGTCTCTACGATTGGTAGAGACTCTACAATCGAAGAGACAGATGGCCTCTTGGATTTGTGATTGATTTTGTTCTTCTTCAGCAGATGTGATATGGTAGCTCTGTCTTCATCTGCCTCAGCCTGCTGTTCTTTTCTTATTAGAATTCTCAGAGTCTCAATGTCAGAGGACTCGACAGGTTTATCAGTAGTTGATCCTTGGGGTTCTTCTGTCATTCTAGCCTTTAGCTTTCTCTTGCCTTTACTTTTTCTGACCAGAGCAGTGGGTTCTTCCTTGTTGGTTTCATCTTCATCTTCTTCAGTCTCCCTAACAACTGACATATTCCCTGGAATCCCTGATTCATTTGCATCAGCAGTCCTACCACTGGACTCAGACATTATTTGTACGTTTTCAGCTGGATTCCTTTTCCAGTTCTCGAATAGTTGATGGGTCATTCTTCTGTTTGGATTTATTTGTTCACCTTCATCATCCTCAATTTTATCGCCCAAAGCGGACTGTAGAATGATACTGATGAATCGACCGTAGAGCATCTTCCCAGAGCTTTTTGATTTCTTCGAGCTGAGAATCCACTTTCCAATCCATTCAAGCAGCAGGGCTCCATAGTTAAGTTATATCCCACAACTGATGGTTGTCATGAGCTTGAGATGTACTTTGTTGATAGAATCGTGGCCTGAGCTCTTGCAGCATATGCATTTTCCAATAATGTCAGCCAAAAATTCGTACCTCTGAGGAAACTCCTTTTTCTTGTATCCTTTGACAGTGGGGAATTTATTGTGATGCATCCTTTTAAGTCCCTCAAGGAAATCTATGCCATCTGTTAAAGCCATGTTTCGCCGGCGCGTCCAATAACTGAATCCACACGCTAGAACCTGCACAGTAACAGATCACACAGAAGTTTGACGGCTTGTGCCGTCGGGGGATAGCCCCGGTGTGAGAATAAGTACAGGCCGTTCACAAAGTTTAACAATGGAGGCTATGTGTTTAGTGCTCAAAAGTAGGTATTACCTCTTAATTGTAACCTTGGCCTTGTATTTATTGTACTCGCCACCTTAGAATCCTTCTCCGAGTCGGATTAGGACTCCTAGTCATGGTAGTTACCATAACTCGGGTCAACACAATCTCCTTAAAAGATGCAAGTGGAATCCAACCCAATCACTACCTTTGGATTTACCTTATTTAATTATGATTAGGACTCCAGGCTCTGTGCGTAGGAGAGCCCACTGCACAGGCCCAACCCAACCAAACTCACCATCGGATTTGGGCCTCGGCCCAAAGGACTCGAAGACCTGACCCCGAACACCATACATCGAGGTAAGGCTCCGGCCCAAAGGACTCGAACGCCGAACCTGAACACCATCAGCTCTCCCATGGGCTTCGGCCCAATGGGCTCATGAACCCCTTCCAGTGTTAGGCTTTCGGCCCACTTGTAGGTCGGTAAAATGTTCCCGAACATTGCCCCCCAGTCTCTTGTTATAATATATTTATAATTAGAGACTCGAAAGGTCATGGATCTGAAGAGTTATGACAGCTAATGATGGGTTGTCTAGGGAACCCAAATGGTCTCTCTTTGTTTTTCGAAATGCCACACGCTTCCCCAGGGCTGGGCCCTACTTAACATAATTAGTCGCCCCGGGGTTTCATGCCACCCTTCTATAAAACCCCCAACCTGCCCATCATTATCACCTTTCCTGAATCTTTTTTTTTTCAAAATCCTCCTTTTAACTTTTCCGGTGAGGCGATTTCTGGCGAGCGATCAATCCAATCAAACTCCATTTTGTTCATATCTTTCTGTTCGAAATTGTCGCATTACCAACTTCTTTTTGTGAATTTCAGCTTCTAAGACTCTACATTCCCATCTCTAATACTTCAAATGGCAGACTCTAACATTGCACCTACCACTGAGCAAGTTCCAGCCTCAGTCACTACCGTCGATCTAGTCCCGGTAGAACTTTCGGTGACCACAACTGACATCATCCCGATCTATGCTGAAGAAAAAATTCGAAAGGTGTACGCCTCTGCAACTGACTTCTCACATATCAACACCTAATCGACCGTCCTCCCATCTCAAATCCTAGACATCCGCACACTGTTCAACATCCCGAAGGAATACAAGCTTCGGGTACCCACACCTGAGGAGAGAATGTTCTAGCGGCCCGGAGGTGAGTGGGTCACCGTGCCCCTATACCTTCTCAAATATGGGGTTCGATTCCCACTTCACGAATTTATTTTGTCTTTCCTCGGCTTTATCGGGATCGGGTTTGCATAACTCATGCCAAACTCGTACATTCAACTGATCTCCTTCATAGCTTTGTGCCAAGAGATCGGGATTCCACCCGGCCTTGACTTTTTCTTCGCTTTATTCACCGTCGGTCGGTCCAAAGAGCTCGGCCTTCGACAATTAAACAAGCAACCAAACCGAACCGTCCTTATCAAAACTCCCTCTAGCAACAAGGGTTGACATCCGCAATGGATCTTCGTGAAAAGGACCGATCTTCAACTCCTACCGAACTGGGCCCACCCCGAAGATCCTATCGCCAAAGTGTCCAAATTCCCGAAGGACCGTGCGAGTGCCTTCAAGGAGTTCTACAAAAAGTGGAGCAAGACCGAATGGATGCTGTCGGTTCTGTCCAACGAAAGCTGGCTGTACCAACACGGGCGTTAGTGTACTATCCCGAAACTCTCCCGAATACCTTTAACTTCACTTATTTTTCTGACTCGTTTTCTTTTGTGCAGTGACAATTTTCAAACCCGAATGGGCTGATGCCTCCCTGATACCGTTTCCAAACACCGCCGGACCAATCTGCTTCCCCATCTTCAACGATGTGGCTGAAGAAGAGACCATACCGATTGCTGAGCTCTCCACCGGCTCTACATCGGGTCCACCTCCTTCTGCTATCCTCACCGAACCGTCGACCAAGGTTGCACTAAAGATGAGCCAAACTGAGAAGATGGCTTTACTAAAGAAGACCAAGAAGCCCTCCAAGCCTCTTCCCAAAGTCCCTGCCAAGGCCACTTCTTCAGATGTGCCGAAGTCGATTCCTCCACCCCCTACTCAAGTTGCGGTGATCGAGGATTCAGAGGATACCGAAGAGGTTCCTCTGGAACCCCGACCCAAAAAACTATGACTGACTGAGGATCCCGAACGACCAGTTATCGAGGTCGATCCCCTTGTCACCTCCACCCCTTCATCCAAGCTGAGTTCGTCTCACGGGTCATCGACCACTTGCTGGCCGAAAGACCCTTCGGAGGTGTTTCCCTTCACCCTATTCGATCACTTCAAATTGTCGAGTGACGATGAGCGGTTCAAGGGTTTCTCCTTCGAAGAGTACCTGGTCGCCTATGTCCGCGCCCAATGCGAGGTAATTCTGAGGTTATTTATCTTGTTCTTTTAAGCCCATAATTTGATTTCCATAGCTGACATATGCGTTTATTGCAGGCCAATGCCATTCTTGCGTGAGCCAATTCATCTTTAATCAACACGAACTTATTCATCATTAATATCATAACTCACAATATTTAACAACTAGGTCGTTCCTAGGAAAGAGGGGGCTTTCCAATAAAGATTTCTCCCTATTGACGCGCAATTAGGTGACCAAACCTCTCCTTGGCAGAACTTCTAGATATTGTAAATATTGCAATTTAATAATATGAATAACTTTGTCGTCTCAATTATTGATTTAATAATATATCATATAATGTAGATGATACTGTGACAATAATCGAATCAATAATATGAGAGATATGATGTAACAACCATCGTAGTAATAATTGAGTATAACCGAGTGACTTCTCACGTAAAGCATCAATAATCAATACCGAAGTGCTACTATGCAACCACGCCAGACATCGCATTTCTTTTACTACCGAAAGTAGTTCAACAAAGATAATCGGTAAAACTTCCGCCGTTATTTTCATAAAAATATTTTTTGTCGTTTTTCTCAATCCGACAATAATTTTGCTATGGGTCCACTAATGATTGTGCCATCGCATTTAATATTCCCTGTTAAAATGAATATTCCCCACCAATCGAATATTATATAACAACTTGCATACTTTGCAAAATTTATAAATATTACCCACAACTATAACATTATATCAAATTCACACCATAATATTAAAAAAATATTTCGAGAAATTTAAATCTTTATTCATAAACTTTGGGATCTCACAATCAATTTTTTTCAATTTGTTCAATTGAGGCTGCCACGTCAGAAATTGTTGACGTGGCCTGCTGACCAGGCTAACTAATGCTTATGTGTAAATAAAAAACTTTAATTTAAATAATTTTTTAGTTTTTTTTTAATATTTAAGGGTAAATATGTCAAATCATTGTCTATAAATGTAAAAGAAAACACATATTTTTTCATAATATAAAAAAGAAAATAAGTAAATAATTTACATAATTAACATAAAATAGAAAATTTTACACAATTAACAAAAATCAGTTAAATAAATAGCATAAAAATTAAACTTAATTACACAATTAACTCAACTCAAACAAATCAAACAAATAATATAAATTAAACAAAATATACAAATAATATAAATTAAACAAATTATACAATTAGCATAAACTAAATAAAATACACCATCGAATATACCCATCTCCCTCATCTACTCCTTTGTCGCCGAAAACACAACCAAATCAATCGAGCTTCGTCGGCCTCTTTCTCTTCGAAATCGTCGATGAGGATGAAGGAGGAAGAACGACGATTTGGAAGCTCTAATTAGTCCACTGGGTGGCTTAATTCTGAAGCCAAAGATTCAACGTCGACGATGAAGAAGACGGAGGAGAGTGGGTCAGAATTAGGATTTCGGGAGATGAAGAGAAAGAAGAGTGTTTGCAACGATTTTGTGCTAATTTTCATTTCTTCTAATTCCCTTGACATGCTACTAATTTGAGAATGAAGATTGGTTTTGTAAATCTCTTTTCTTTCTCTAATTTCCTTTCCCGTAGAATGTGAAACTACTATGATCTACCAATCTTCAATTTTCATAAGTTGTTTTTGAAGCGTCTACTAAATTGAGGGTTTTGAGGGATATTATTGTAGTATCTTTTATGAAGAAGATTCCAAGGGTAAAGTGCTCTGAGACTGCAAATCTGGGGTTCAAGTTTTTGGTGCTTTCCTTTTCTAGATCTGGGTATTCACCACATACGTAAATATTCAGGTTATTCTTTGTTCGCCCTAGGACTGGCATCCCCTTTGATGGGGATGTCCCCTCAAATCTGACTAGGATTCAGATTTCACCAATGAGGCTCAGGAGTGGTAGCTTAAGGACTAGAGGTGTTCCAATGTACAAAGGGTTCAAAATCCCTACAAGTGTTCTTGAGAAGCCTTATGTCGAGAGGCTTGTTCGCCTAGCAAACCCGTAATTGGTACATGGTGTGTGCACCAGGGACTACTGGGGTATTTGAAGTTCAAGGGAAGGGTTTGGGATGGAAGATTAGGAGAGAGAGGATGTGTTTAATTTGTTTATTATTTTGTTTAATTATCATTTTACTATTTTACCCTTTAATATATCAATAATGTTTAATCTTAAAATAAAAAAAATAATTTTTTTGACACATCAGTTGCTTTATGCTCCCACCGAAATAACCACGTCAGCAATTTCTGACGTGGCAGCCTTAATTGAACAAATTGGAAAAAATTGATAGTTCAATCACCTGATTGAAAAAATTGATACTTTGATTCCCGAAGTGAAATATGACTTATAGTTTAGGGTAGTAATTCATATTTAAGCCTTAAAATAAAATTAAAAGAAGTATCCAAAAATAAATAAGTTTTTTTATCTATAACAAAACTTTACATGACATGTCCACGGCCCACGGCCCACGACGGCTCACGGACCACTGGCGTTCATTCAATTAACAAAAAGAAAGGAAAATTCAATTAAAAGTCAGTATTGGATAGGGTTGAGCTTGGGTTAGGCTCTTCTATTCTAATAACGATTGGGCTTGATCGAAGGCTATTGTTCCTATAGTATGATTTCTGAGTGGCCCAGTCTAAATCGACCAATGGAAAACCTTTTTAACGGTATCTGACCCGATTTTTTCGACCCGACTTGGGTTCAGCTCAGGTAAATCATGAACAATTGCCCTCTTCCTGTTCGTGTGTTCTTCAGATTCTGAATTCGAACGAATCGTTTGTATCCCCTATCAAATCACCAACATTTCATACATATATACAAAGATCTATATCTATATCAATCTAAAATGGATGAAGAAGAAATAGAGAAAGCAGTGATAGCATATTTGAAGAAGAAGGGATTCAAACAAACAGAGCTTGCCTTCCAAGAAGAACAGCAGCATCAACACCCCAAAAACAACACTACTGACACTGATATTGCTAACCAAATCCTCTCCTTCTCCGAGTATGCTTTCACTGTTCATTTCTCTTTCTATAAATATGTTGGTGTTTAATTTTTATGTAATTCTATGATTGCGGATTGTATAGTTTAAAGATCCGGGTTTCTATTTTTTCCTAGTTTTTTGGTCATATTAGATGAATTTTGTTACAAAAGCTTTTTGGTTGTGGGGTTAGTAGATGTATGTGTGTTTAGAAGCTTATATATGCATTCAAAATTTCGAATTGTGGGGTTTATATATCAAATTTAAAACTTGGAGATTTCTCTTAGTTTTGTTAGGATTTCTTTTAGTTTTGTTAGGCAGTTTGAGCTTTTGGGTGTTTGTTGACCTGTAAGCAGTGGCGTTAGGCCCCTGGCGCCTCGCCTAAGCGCTGGGCCTCCTTGGCACCTAGGCCCAACGTGATAAAAAAATCTTTTCAAGAAATTAGGCGGGGCCTAGGCGGGTCTATGCACCCAAACCAGATCTTGATATATTTTTTTTAATGATTTATCATATTAATAATGCATGTTGTAGCATATCAAATCACAATAATAAGTGAACAATATGAAGTCAAAATGGATAATTTTATTATAGTTGTAATTTTTTGAACTACCAACTTTAAATTATATAAATGATGATACATTTGTAATATTTAATTTAATTCAATATAATTCTTAAATTTATGTTTAGTTTCATAAATTTTAATATTGAATTGAATACTTGAAATTTTAAATTTTATTATTTAATAGCAATCTTGTTTATGAATAAAACTAATACGTTAAAAGATATGTTTGAACTTTGAACAATTGCATGTTTGTGTTTGAACTTTGACATTGACAATATGGATATGTGTTTGAACTTTAAGCAAATGCCTTTATTATCTTTTTATAGATTGTTTTGCTTTATATTATTGTTTTGTTTACATAAATATAAGATCAAATTTTAAAATTAGCTTAAAATAAGAAATCCCGTCTAGGTTCCCTTGCCCAGTTCGCTTAGGCACCCTAGGCGCTAGTCCCCTGGCCTCCCGCCTCTTGCCTAGCGCTTTTTAGAACATTGCTTGCAAGACTGTAAAATATTTTACATCAAACCAAATGCTGGAAAATGCTGAAAGAAATTTCCTGAATATGTTTTAGTCTGCACAGGTAGAGTGCAGTTGAAAAGTTTAAAACCAGAAAATCATAATAAAGAAAAGGAATAGGTTTGTATAAGTAGTTAAATCGGTTTGCCAAAAGTTTAATAAATTTAAGATTGTTGGGGATTGATTAATTGAGTGAAAGTACAATTAAAAGGACATGATGCGGTTATGTGTTGTTAAAACATTTAGATGTTCTACAGATGGATTTGAAAATAAGGGCGTTTTTAATTTATCAAACAGTTGGGGTTGGTTATTACAGCCTTGGGCATTGTCATATGCTTTGGGCCAAGTTCCTCTCCCACCCCCTCCTCCACGTTTAATAACCTCAATGACTCTTATCTTTCTCCTGCTATTAACACTATCAATGCCATGTTTTTGATAAGTAAATTATATGCATAGACATATATGTATTTATATCTAATATATATGGACAAATATATGAGTATATATATCACATATGAAGAAATAATGCCATGTTGTTTGTTTCTGTTTAATAACTACGTTAATTAACAGTGCATTTCAACTTATCAAAACAAAAAGAAAAGAAAAGAAAACAAATGTCAAGAATCCCATGTTTCAAAGCAGTTTTGTGACATTTATACCATGATGAAACGGACATGTTTACTCTCTGTGTAAATTTTTTCCTTGTGATTAGCCTAAAAACTGAAAGGAAGGGGGAACGGTTTTTTTTTTGGGGGGGGGTGGGGAGGGAAGGGCCGTCAAGGCTGGGGTGGTTAGTATCTTAAACATGTCATGCATGAGGTACCATATCCTGTAAATGTTTAATTATCATCATTGTAGAGTCTGCATCCATCTTTTCAACGAGTTCTCGTAAATTTCAGGTCAGAAAGTGTTCCTGCACAATATCATGATGGATATAGCAAGCTAAGGTCATGGACTTATAGTTCATTGGATTTATACAAGGTGATTAAATAGATTTTATTTTATGTTTCTTCTATAATTGTTTGCAATCCGTGTTTTTCTGCTGATAAATCAATTTTAATAGGATTTTAGTGATACATAAAATTTGTCAACCTCGCTTAGATCCTATTGTAAAACATGTGAAAGAAAAGCACATCAATGATGTTTTGTGTCTATATTTCCCTTTGAATATAGTATTGGTTGCCTAGAAATGTGTGATACACATAATTTCCCATCTTTCATTAAAACAGAGATAAATAAGGATGTCATTCTATAAATTTTTAATGATTAATTTTTTTTCTTTATTTTCCTCCTTGTTTATCAGTGGAGGACTCCTTGTACCCTTTCGGTATTTTGTCTTATATCCAACAATATCTTTCTTTATTCCAAAAAATAAATAAAAAAATAAAAAATATGGTAACTACCGCCTTGATCTTGTAGGTAATTATCCTGAGTAATTTATTACCATTTAATTAGTGTTACGGGGTTTAGTCACATGCTGTGTTTGGGTAACTGTCACAGATTTGAAATATATTTCTTTTCTGAAAACTAGTTATTGCATTGTGTCAGTTTTGACATAACACTTCATCGTTTTCTTATTGGTCTTCTAGTATTAATTTTTTTTTTGTTGTACCACAACTAGACACTTCATTAAAATTAAATTTGTTGCCTCCTGGTATTAATAGATACTTTTAAAAAATGTGTGGGGATGAACCCTAGTATGTCTTGACTATATTTGAACCCAAATTAAAAATTAGGCAACAACTTATGATTATGATCCAACAAAAGCTTTATCAATAATTTTAAAAAAAATGAAGAAGACTATGATGATGATGTGAGATGAACGATGCTGTAAAAATAATGAAATAGTGATGAACAAGGCTGATAGTAATGTTATGGTACTGATTAAATGCTAAACAGTAGCTAAGTTGGGGCTTTGTGAAGTACCAGTAGGCTTGCAGTGATGCTAACGATGAAATGATGCAGAAAGAGTGAGAACAATGTGTAACAGTGATGAATTCAGGAATTTAGGAATGAAATTTGGAGAGCTAAGTTGGAGCATGTCAAGGATCAGTAGGCTTTGTAGTGATGCTAACAATGAAATGATGCAGAAACATTGATCTGCTTGAAGTTATGACTCGTTAACCTGAGCCAAATAGGCTTGTTTCTTTCTTTTCACTTAACATGTGTAAAATTTGAGTAATATGCTATAAAGTCACGTTATTATATACCTAGAGATTATAATAAGATGAATTTACTGGGCTTGTATTTTTCATATGCAGCACGAGTTGCTTCGTATCCTCTATCCAGTCTTTGTCCATTGTTTCATGGATCTTGTAGCGAAAGGTCATATTCAAGAAGGTAGACTTTTTAGCTATTGTAATTATTTTTTTTTTTCTGATCCTGGGCTGTAAACAATTTAAATTGGCCCATCAGTGTGCTTGGATTCTGAGTTTCTTTGCAACAATTATTCTCGTATCCCCAGCTCGGGCCTTCTTCAATAGCTTCCGTGAAGACCATGAGATGATGCATTTACGTGACCTGCAAAAATTGGAAGGTGTTCTTTCTCCCTCTCATCTGGAGGTTAATTACTATCCTAGATCATCAAACTACAATTTTTACTCCCTTTGTATATGAATAGCCCATCTTTAATCAATATTTTGTTCGTTACTATGTAGGAGATGGAATTTGCTCATTCTCTGAGGCAGAGCAAAGTGAATATAAAGATATGTCAGGTATCTTATAGCTTCATACTCAGTTAGTTCAGTTATGCATTTTTTTAATAAACCTGTTTGTCTGTTGTGCTATGCGAGTATGTCATGTACAATGTATATGATTATTATACAGATACAACTTTGATTAAAGCACCCATGTACTCTAATGAAAAAGGAAAAATGGTCCTTGAATTTCTTCAGGTTAATTGATAGTATATAAGTATATAATTACATACTTCTATATGCTGGAGGAGTTTGATAGTGATATTTTACCAAATTGTGATGCTAAATCAGTTTTTAAGATAAAAGAGAAGATTTTTCCAGAAAGGAAGAGAGTTCAGTTTTGCACATTGGCCAAAATTTAAACACTGCACAAAGTACAAGTGCCTCTTTTGATATGATTCCTAATATATGTTTGGTGAATTATCTTGTTTATTGGTAACAGTGGCGTGTAATCCTTTTTGGGACTCTGCCAAGAATGCTTTTGTGTATCTTTGTATAGATTTGAGAGCTGCTCTTTTTTTAGTATTTGTTTTCACAGTTGTTGTTGCGTGGGTATTTATTAGTAAAATAGGCATGTACAAGCAAAAATGTTGGATATCTCAGTTCATCACTAATTTCTTTTTTCTTTGGGACCAGTACTCTTACGATCTTTTGCTGCAATATCTGCACAAGACACAATCCATTACCATGCTTGGGATTATAAATGAACATATCAACTTCCAAGGTACAGCTACCATCTCTTACTTGCAAATACTCGTTAATATTTAGTTATAAAAATCTTTTCTAATATATGTAGTATTTTATTTCTTTTTTACTTTATTGTTCCTTCCATCTTGTGAACTGATGTATCTCATGATATGTGTGATGACAGTTTCTCCTGGACAACCCATCTCAATTTCTGATGATGCCGAAGTTGTTACACTGGTGGGCAGTGGTCAGGATGCTGCTAATCTAATAAATCAGAAAGAAATTCACTGGGGGGTAAGTTTGTAAAGCGCAAGTTATTGTATTTTTTTAGTGTTTTTAAGATTAAAAGAAAAGAAGATTTTTTAGATTAAGAGAAGAATTATACATGTGAAGGACAAAGTCCAACTAAAAGAAAAGCAAAAAAAAAAAATTGAGTGGAAAGAACATACGGGAAATAGTGAAGCATCGCATGCCAATCCCTATAGAAGTATTACAATGAAGCTCCTCGAAGATCTGTCAACGCACTAGTGCAAAGAGAAGCCAAGAAAGACACTTATCCAAAGTAACTAGATTATGGATATTCAGTGTTTATTGTCCAGTGTCCACTCACGAAAATTCCTAGCTTTCCTCTTGATCCAAACTCCCCACTAAATGGTGAAAACAAGAACATTTCCATAGTATCTTCCTATCTTTCCACTGCCAATCAACTTCTCTAGGGAATCAGTGATGCTAACTGGGAATTTAAACACAGACAAGTACTAAAGGAGAATACTAGCTAAACAAGCCTAAATCAAAGTACTCCTACCCCCTAGAGAAAAATATGTTGCTTTTCCCTATCTATCCAAGCAAGTCACTCAATAAATGGTTCCTGAAATAGCATTTGTTCTAGGATTACCACCAAGGGGCATGCTTAGGTAAGAAAGTGGAAAGTCCTCCCTTAAACAACCAACCAAAGAGGATTATCTTAGAAGTTTCCTTATCCGCAAGACTATAGTTGGACAAATTGACTCTTATCTCAGAGATTTCCTCAAACATTTGAACAACTGTTAACACACTTGAACAATTGTTAACACGTTCTTAAATCATTGAAGACCTTTAAAAGAAAAATGATAATATCATCTGCAAATTGAAGGTGAGACACCCTCACTTCCTCCCTGTTCGGACGTTTATTGCAGAACCCTTCACTAAACCACACTTCTCACCTGTTTTAAGCATTCTACTTAAGACAGCAAGTCACTAAAGTCAGCCATAGAGGCGATAAAAAATCCCCTGCCTAAGCCATGAAGCTCTAAACTAGGACATAGACTCCTCATAACAATCATTGCAAAATGAGTCAAAGTAAAACACGGCTTATTCCAAGATTGTTACCTACTCCAAAGCTCTTCCTATCCATAACCGTATCCAAAAAGTCTCTAATAGCTCTATTATAAACTTTCTCAAAATCCAATGAAGCACTAGCTCCATCCTTTCCCTCCTGAAACTGAAAGCATCCTCTCCACCACCTCATTAGCCACCGACATAACATGTAGAATTTGCTTCCCCCAACAAAGGCACTTTGGGAATCTAAACTCTCTCCCACACTACCACTCGTCTCTTAGATTAAGATCTCATACGCACTTGTCACAAGACTAATGAGCCTAAAATGTTGAATTTGATAGACCGGTCCTTTATAGTCCTCCACCGGATTGCATTGGACTCGTGAACCACAAGTAAATGACTAAAGGCCATAGGGAGCACCTCATAAACTTGATTATAAATTCATCCTCCCAATTATTTTAAAGAGGAACACACCAATTTGTATAGGTTCAAGTTGCTCCTCTTATCTATTCCAAGTAAAGTGTGGATAGAGAGGGTGATATTTTAAAGATACAAATCCCCTCCTAAGCACTACCTCATGTTAGACAATATGTGACGTCCGTCAACTCACCATACTCCAAGGTTGCTAGGTGGCAGAGGAGGTGCCTAGGCATTTTTCTAGGTGAACTGGGTGTTTTCTTAGGAAATCTCATTTATTTATTTTTCTATTGTATAATTGTTATACGATGTATAATTATATAGTAGATGTACTTTTTATAATACATAAAACATTACCTCAAAGTAAGATGTTTCAAAACCTTTATTAGATCGATATGGTGGAGCTCTGATTTTGTCAAGGCGGGGTCTAGGCCCCCACTTTTAGACGGTAGAGGACTTGCCTAATGCCTAGGCGGGGATAGAGAGATGGTATGGAAGAGAATCTTCATGACCACGGTAATTCTTTAAAGAAAGAGGGAAAAGATCTAAAGACTATAAATGCTTCTTGTACTGCTGATGATGGGGATCGATTCACACAATGTCGTCGGCGTGGATGATTTATTTATTATTTATGTTATTAGTAGTTTGTTCTTTTTATTTAGAACATTAGTTATTATTGTTTTATTTGGTTTTAGTTATTGGATTATTTTTAGTTGTTGTCTTTTATCGAAATTCCAAATGGGATTGTTAGTCTTCGTCTATAAATATGATGTAATCGTGGAGCACAATTTATACTGATTAATAGAATATTGTTTTGAGACCTAATTTGATTGTGATCAATTCCACTCTTCTGTGGGTGAGGATCCTAGCCTTCCTAAGGGTAGTGACGTGCAGAGCATTGCCCTAGTTTTAGCTTTTCTTATATTTCAAATTAAATTCCAAAATTATCCATCACCAAAATTGTCCCACATCAACCGACTTTCTCATAATTGAAAGCTTTCATCATCTGCTATGCAAATTCTGTGACAAAATTTCCTATCACGCAGTGCTGTAAAGCAGTGAATTGGATAGATAGAATAGGAGCAAATGTTAAAAAGAAAAATAGATGATCCAAATCTGATAAACATTTTATGCTGTGTTTAGAGTTACAAGAATTATATAAAATTAAGCAGAGTTGTATGTTTATTTTTTTTGGGATTTGGCTGGAATAATTATATTGTAGAACTGATTCAGCATTATTTGTTGAAAATTCTTGTTTCAAGAGATATTCTTCTTCCCTTTTCTTCTCTTCTCCTTCTGTACTTTCACTGTTCTTCTTGTTTTTTGTTTTTTTACTCTTCTCTGACCATATAAATGAAACAGTTGCTTGAAGATTCTTTAGAAGAACGGTTGGACAAGGCAGGCGGTTTGCTTTCAGATTCAGAAAAGACAGAAGGAGAAACCAAAGAAGGGGAATCAGAAGAAAATAAGGTACCAAATATGCTTCGGATTTTGCATTTATTTTTTCGTTCCCTCCCTCCTCCCTCCTCCCTCCTCCCTCCTCCCTCCTCCCTCCTCCCTCCATCTGCCTACTAAAAGCAGCTGTATTTTGCTTGTAATGAATTTTAGTTACGTTATTTAATGGAATTTTATAACATTTTCTTGCTGAGCTGTTTAATTGTTTTTAAGACACTTGTTCTCATTTCAAAAGTTTCTTATTTCTTGTTCAGAAAAGATCAGTGGAGGGAGGAAAGCAAGGTACGTCACTAAAAAAGTTGAAAAAAGACAAGGTTGTTGGTACAACAGGGAAAGCTGCTAGGACCGAGGGAAACACTGTATCTGTGGCATCACGTGTCAAACCAGAGCTTGCTTTGCCAGTAATGTATTTTTCAGGATCCCTTCTTTTATGTTTTCCTATAACTGTTATGTGGTTACAGCTTTTGAAATTTAGCTGCCAACTATTACATATTTTTTTGGCTTTTGGTTAATTTGTTATCTAATGCATACTTCTTGCCTGAGTGTTGGTCGATTTCGCAATCAATGAATACGTGTAAGCATACACGGTCAACAAGTAATAAAGTGATGAGAAAAGTATCGTTCCTACGAGGAATTATTTAATAAAAAGTACCAAATACTAACTCGTAATCAAATTAATTTTATTTAAACAAATGATTTAGGATTGTGAATTAAAATAATTAATAAAAATTAATAAAACTACTATTAAATACTACTAGATTAAAATCAGGTTAGGGAGAATTAAGATCACAACTTCACTTATTGTGCACTTATAACAATACACTTCTTATTAATTATATTCACTATTCTGGACTGTTAATCAGGAACTTATTAGTATTTATAACCACCTTCTGAAGCATCATAAACATATTCCAAATCCACAATTGATAGAATTGAATCAAACACCCTAATTAACTAATTCACTATATTTCTATGTAAATTATAATTAAAAAGGATTTAAAGCATAACTTCCCTATCAGATTACATGCTGCGTAAAGGTATATTCCTATCCTAAACACAAATCATAAATTTCATCACCATACAGAAAACACAATAACATGTTATTATGATCATATCTAAATCTATTTCATCTCTCGAATTCATATAAATTATCACAGTAATTGTTAATTAGATAATTAATCAATTATGCACAAATCATAATAGACAATCCCTATAATAGATCACAATTACTAAAATAAGCTACGCAATAAGATCCGTTGCAATCTTAAACAAGAGATTTAGTTCATTGTTATTGAATTAAAGTCTAGAATTCACAATTGAATAAACATTAAAAGACAAAAATAGAAGTAGGGTAGAGAATAAAATCTGTAGTATGCAAATTTGGGACTCTCCTCTTGCTCCTTTTTTGAATCATCAATGCTCTCCAAGTTGCTTCAATCTCCAATCCAATCTAAACTAGAGTTTGTGAATAAAAGATAGAATCTAATGTAGTGTATCCCTAAACTAATCTACTCTCCTAGAGTCCCTATCTAATGAACAATCCTATTTTATGCCTCACATCATGTATTTATAAGTTACAAGTCAAATCCCTAGCTTAGGATGAAACTCAATCCAATTTGGAGTAAAAAAAGTATCAAAATTCGCCCAAAAACGGGTTCCAACTTGATCTGGCCAGACTCCAGCGTCCTGGCGCTGCTCACGGCGTTAGTGGTACGACTCGACTGGGTGCCCTGGCTACTGAAATAGCCTAGGATTGGGGCCCCCGCATACTGGGCACTTTTCTGAAATTTTCTGTTTTGACGTCCTTTGGGAAAATGGTCATAAGTTCTTCGTCCGAATTCCAATTTAGATGATTCAAGATGTTCCGAAAGAGGAGAAGTGGATCTATAACTTTCATTCTTTGAGTTCTTTGATACGGGTTGGAGCAATGCTGAAATTGGCCTCAAGTGGCTGCTTTATGTAAATGGCAAAAAATCTGAATCTAGCAACCCCTAACGTTGATCCAAGTAACTTTTGTTCCAATTCTTACAAAACAAAGTAAAACACGCATAAATAGACACAAACACTTAAAAACTACCAAAAGATTAAGCTCAAACGCACTCAATTCATAGGTATAAAATTCACTCATCAAATACCCCCAAACTTAGACTTTTACTTGTCCTCAAGCAAAACAAACTAATGCTATGCATAACAAAACCAAACATGATGCACATGTGAACTATACTCTACAATCCTATGAATCTGGAAACAAGGCAATATGATATCCTCAGGAAACGCAAACAGAACAACCAATCAATGCAAATCAAAAACTGAAACCACTCCGGTAATCTAAACCCATCATTACCCATGTAGTGTGTGTGATCGTTTATTTATTCTAGCCATCTACAGACCAAACTGGATTTTATAATTTAATTTATTTCTTACGAGGCAAAATTCACCATTCAAAGCAATTATTTTCGTAAACACAACAATTCCATCCAAAATTACATATTTACCAAGCATTGAGGGTTCCTATGAAGTTTTATTCCTACTTTATTTCTTCACGAGTGTGTTACGCTCCATCCCGTGTTAAAACTTTACTATGCAATATCTTATTCTCTTAGGCTTTTTAGAATTACCCATTTAGCGAACTTTCGACCAACGACTCCCAAATCAGATGGTTTTAGGGCGCTAGGTGTAGAGACATCCCCTAGGGCTTATTCGTTCGAGTAGTAAAGGCCACAGAACCAAAAAGTCAATAAAACAATGCATATATAAATGTTTTTCTTGATTTTTCTCTCTCTTTTAATATATACACCCTATAGATTTCCCAAACTTAGTTCTTTTTAGCCTTCCTGTTAACATTTGCAGATGTCATTAACATTTGAACTTCAATTTTTTCCCTCAGAAGATAATTATAAACTCCTTTGATCCAAATCAGTTAAAATAAGCAAATCTAAGTGCTAACCAGTTACACAAGCTTCGGACAAACTTAGATTACCATCACGAGTCAAATTAAAGTTGAACACCAATTATCAATTATAACGACCGAGAAATTCGGATCCATTGTAAAATAAATTTATTTAATAAAATAATGAATAAAATTATATTATTTGGTATTATTACGTGTTAGTAAGATGAATGTCGTTCTATAACCTAGAAACGTCGGAACGTCGTAGTATTTTGACTACGCGAAGGAATTAAAGTGTTTGAATTTCCAAGACGAAAATAAAAGTTTTCCGAGAAATTTTTCGAAAAATACTATTTATCGATTTCTGCTCGGGAATTATTTTTGAACTTCTGAGAAATACGTAATGATAGAATATCGAGGTGAAATGGATTATGTAATAGTAATTCAAGTATGGAAAACGTAATTTTTCGCCTGCGGACTTAATTTGAGAATGTTAGGGAAAATAAAGCGTTGAGAGGTTAATGTAATGATCGTATGATACGTATGTATTGTACGAGGTAACGAATACGAGTATGATACGAAGTATTATACGAGTATGTACGGATGATGGAATATCGTATATTATGAATTAGTATACGAGTTAGAATACGAGGATAATACGTAAACAATACGTTATAAGGCTTTAAGCCAAATGAAATGGACTTGTGGGATTGTGTAGCAATTGGTAAAGTCCAATAGAAGTTAAGGTGCAAGCCCATGTGTGAGTAATGTTAAAGCCCAAGTGGTTGTTAAAGTAAAGTCCAAAGTAAATGCAAGCCCAAAAGCTTAAACTAAGTTAATTAAACCTAAGCCCAAGCTATTGATCCAATGGGTTATGGTGACCCATGGGGCAACCCATTATCATATTGTTATTCTTGGTGACCAAGATAATTATGTGATGACCAAGATAATATTGTGATGGCCAAGTAATTAGTGTATTGAGCAAGATAACTTAATTGCTAAGTAAGGAAATAGTATGGAGGTTACTAAGGAGGTGGGATGGGCTATTGTCTAAATTACCCTAACTTAGGAAATCCTATAAATAGCAAGCTTAGGATTTCATTTGTTGTTTGTTAATTTTCACCCACAAGTTAAGTGCTTAATTGTTAGAGAGAATAAACAAGAATAAGTTAGACTTTCATTTGTTAGAAAAGAAGAAGAAAGCTTGTTCATCAAGGGTAAGCCTCTTATGTCATTAGTCTTCCATCTCTACCATTGTAGGCTGATAAGAGAAGTGTGGATTAATTGACATGTATGCTAAGAAATGATAAGAATGAAGAATCTAAGGACTTAAGTCTTAATAAGCCGTGAATAAGCACTTTGTTCATAGATAAGCTATGAACTAAGGAAGAACTTGTAAGACTTGTAACTTGTTTACATGAATGAAGTTAGTATGATAAAAGGATGTAAGAATGTTGGTTAGAAGACTTAAACTATTATAAGTCGTGAGAAATGAAACTATATGTAGTTTATACTTTGATAAGTTATAAACTCATGAAGAATAAGTAGTAATTTATCATGTAAATAAGTTGATGTAATATGTAGGTTAAGATGTCAATATGATGGATTGAATCCATTTGAAACAATGAAAAAATCATAAGTAACGAAGTTATGCCGAAATTCACACGATTGGACGATAATCGTCGAATTCGTGAAATTCTCGGATTGGAAGTCGAATTTTGATATTAAGCTTGGAAACGTTAGTTTTCGATGGGAACAAGTCTTATTTGGTATTATAGAGTTGTGGACTCGAAAATGACCAAATTCCGACTTAGAACGAAGAAACGAGCGTTGAACGTTCACGAATGTTTACCGTTTTCGTTAAAAATGAACTCATAGGTGAATTTTGAGTTAACAAAGTCGAAAATGTAAAATTCTTGCATGAACACGTAGAGTATGTGATTTGTGAACTAATGGCTTTTGAACGAGCCAATTCGGACTTAAAATGATCAAATTTGGAGTCCGGGAAGTTCGTTGAGTAAAACAAAATTTTTCAATATACGGTTCACAGAGTCAGAAGCAGAAGTAGCGCCAACCTACAGCAGCATAATGGTGGGTATTTGTGGCGCCGTATGCGATGTCATCACCCATCGAACTTTCACGCCGTGATCAGCAGGGCGATTGAATCGAGACTCAGGCCAGCAGTACGAAGTCCGTGCCATACACACTAGAGTGGCGCCGCAGTGCGGCACAGAGAAGAAAGAGTGGCACCGCAACGCCAAGAGAGAGGGAGTCCTCATCTGAAACTCGTCTGTCAGCCATGAAGTCAGAAAGCAAGGGTTTGTAGCACCAAAATTTTTAGGTTTTGACAGTAAAGAAAGGTTATGAAGATAAAAAGAAAGGTAGTTGGTTAATGATGACATTAATTAACTTAATGTAACATTGTTTAAAGTATTTTAAACCTTAAGTATGATAACTAAAGGTTGAAGATAATCAATTGAACATGAACGTAGTGACGATGTAAACTATAACGGAAAGCCGGAACCAATAGTAACGAATCTAATACATGATTAGATTGAGAAGAAGGGTAAGATTCATTAGGAACCATGTATGTTTATTCATGACCTAATGTGTTACGTTATGTGATCATATATTGTAGAGACCTTGAAGACTTAAAGTGAACGTGTAATAACAGTAGCAGATGCTGAAGGCAAGTGTTCTAATCCTTGTCTATGTTCAATCTAGACAAGCTTTGTGATTCATGTATTCTTACGCATGAATTGATGTATAATGAAGTCGAAGCCAATTCTTTCGGCTAGACTTAAGATATTTGGATTTCTTATAATTTATCGAAGTATTGTCAATGTTTTGCCAAATTATGTTGGTATGGTTTTCAAATGAAGACCGAGTATGCTAAAATGTTTTGTCGTCAAAACGACAGGCACATGAGGTTGCCACAACTTAAACGTACATACGTTTAATGAATGTAGTGTTGATCAACATAGAGTACTATAGGTTGATCACCTAGACGTGCTCGTAAGTCATGTCGGACTTACGGACTTGGTACCGGGATGTCCTTTTTAAAGAAAGTATGAAATGGTCAATGTCTTGGACTGGAATGTATGTTTTACTAAATATTGTCATGTAAAACGTTTTAAGAAAAGAGAAGTGCTATTTTGAATTATCAATAGTACTTCATAACTATTGTTCAGTTATTGAAGATATATAATTTGTATGATTCAAGCATATTGTTAAATGGAATTGTTGTACTTGCTGAGCTAGTTATGCTCACTCTTGCTTGAACCATATGAATGCAGCTAAGACTGAACGGACCGAAGGATCCGACAAGGATAAAGGTAAGGCTAAGGCGAACCTGTAGATTACTTATGTAATAGTATAGGTTTGTAATGATAGTATTTGATATTATGACAAGAACAAATGTAATGTTTATAAAGAACCTGAGGAATGGTAATATTGATTTACAATATATATAAGACATATTCATTCTTTTGAGGCATTTTGATTGAATGTTTGTGTGAACTGTAGCACCGTGGAGCACCATATGCCGGGTTGGAAGATACCCGGATTTGGGGGCGTCACATCAATTCTGTTCAAATTAACATAAAATACCAATCTCATCATTGGCCAAGCCAAGACCACACCAACCCATCACATAGATTCATGCAAAAATACAGTTATACTACATGAACACATTCTAATGCAACACATGAATATGCAATTAACTACCATGCATTATACAAACTAAATGCAACACGATCCTAACACATAAAAACAACGAACTACCATGCAAATAACTAACTATATGCAGTACGACACTAAAATGCCCCTAAACTTAAACTAGACATTGTCTTTAATGACTGAATAAGGAAAAAGTAAAGTAGAAGACTTTCCTAAAAAATATAGCAATCTTCCTCTTTGTCCGCTAAGTTTGGAGAATAAGCTAAGCATATGGAACAAATTGGGCACCACACTTGAATTTGACTTGAATAACCTGTAAAACCACGATAGAAATAATTTTTTTAAATATTAAATAAATGCAAATTCAAAGCTACTAATATAAAACCTAACAAAAATAAAAACTAAAAATTAAACTTTGGTTGACTCTCAATAAGCGCTTGTTATATAGTCTCAGGCCCTGTGTTACTCGGATTCGGGTGTGGGTACGAATCTAGGTGTCAGACACGTGAAGTCAAAAAATAGAGGATACGCGAATATGGTTCCGAATTTGGACACGGGTGCGGGGATACGGTATGTTATGATTTTTTAACAATAATATTTATACTGTCTAAATTCATATAGACATGCATTTATCATAATATGACAAAATGAAATAATCTTTGGTTTTCTCATCTACATTGTCGAGATACTTAGAAATATATTCATTTTTAAAGTCAAAATGACAAGACTTATGTGGTCAAAATTACAACTTTTAAGGTTTAAAATTGTACATGTAATAAGCATTTAATATTTTATGGAGAAAGTGTTACTTTTTAAAATAACAAAATAATTATTTATTACTTTTCATGAAAAAAGTAGAAATATTTATTATTTTGTTAAAAAGAAAAATTAATGTTTTTATTATTATTTATTATTTTATTATTATTTTAATATTTATTATTTTTTTAAAGGGTGTTTTTTTTATTATATTATTTATTTATTATTATTTTATTATTGTTTTTAATATTTATTATTTTTTAAAGGGTGCTTTTACAAGGGCTGGATAAGTACTAAACACATGTGAAGTGTATTTGGACAGGTGTACTGAACCACATGTGAAGTGTATTTGGACAGGTTAAACTTTTTCTCTAACATGAATGAAATGTAATCAACATTTCATGTCCATTCGTTTCCTCTGCTTCACTCCATTTACTTCGCTGACGATTTTGTTTTCCGACTAATAACAAAGAGTTATATCAACTTAAATGATGCTTGTGAATCGGTAGTGGCAGAATTTGAGGCTCCTTAAACTCTTGTTGCAGATCAAAAATTTACAAGTTTAGATATTAATTTTTTGTTAAAAAGAAAAATTAATATTTTTGTTTTTATTTATTTATTATTATTATTTTTAATATTTATTATTTTTTAAAGGGTATTTTTTATTATATTATTTATTATTTAATAATAATAATTTTTTTTTTTTAATATTTATTATTTTTTTAAAGGGTGTTTTTACAAGGGCTGAATAAGTACTAAACACGTGAATTGTATTTGGACAGGTGTACTGAATCACATGTGAAGTGTATTTCGACAGGTTAAACTTTTTCTCACAGAAAAATAAATGAAATGTAATAAACATTTCATGTCCGTTTGTCTCCTCTGCTTCTCTCCATTTTCTTCACGAGCAATTTTGTTTTTCGACTAATAACAAAGAGTTGTATCAACGTAAATGATGTTTGTGAATCGACGGTGGTAGAATTTGAGGCTCCTTAAACCCTTGTTGCAGTTTAAGGTAAAATTTGAAATTCATAAGTTCAAATATCCATTACTCCTATCTTCATAAGAACATGTATGTTTGTTCTTCATAAGACCATGTCTTTTCTCTTTCTCCTTCTTCCTTCCTCGCCTCTTCTTCTTCTCCGATGAACCATCTACAAAAACAACCGTATCCGGATTTCTGTGGCCGGATCCCGTATGATCCTGCAATCGTACCAGTGTCGTGTCGTGTCGACACGGGTACTCCACCAAAAATGACGAGTCCGAGTAACACAGGTCTCAGCCCGGCTTCTTCAACTCTCTATCCAATTCCCCTTCGAAAATTGAGGAACCCTCCATCCATTAGTAGCAATGTATCTTTTGAGAGCTTCCCAACAGAAAGGGCCATTGAATCACAGCCACCTAGCATACTCTTTTTAAATAAATTCTTCTTTTAACACCTTCAAGTAGCTAGGCTTTTGCCCAATTGTGTTTGTGAAGAGATTGTGGCATTGAAGCTTGTCAAACACAACGGGCTTTTTTTCTATCTTCCCTTTCTCATCCCACCATGGCTCCAAAGATACTAGCTCTCATGTCACAAAGAATTTTGCCGACGACATGACTACCAATTGGGCGCGGGACTGCAAAACGGATTCTTGAACTTTGGTGGAGAAGTCTCATGGGGCACTATCAAAATCGGCTCATCTTCGTTGAAACTCAAAGTTAGATCTTCGCTGACCTTCTTTTTCTGGTCCCCAATTGTCTCCTCTCTTTCAACATCTACATCGTTTGGAACATCCCGTTGCAGATTTGGTTCGGGCTCTCCATCAGTCTCAGAATCCATGTCACAAGACCAAGTGTCTTGACGATAAATGTTTGAGGCATTGATTAACCGTTCCATCTGGTTCGTAAAATTTTGACTCGATATCTCCTGACTAATTCTCCTCTCCTCACTTGAAGCTATGAACTTGGACAAAAGTTCCTCTAAATTTGAATTTTCTTCCTGTTGTAGTGGCGGCGGACACGAGAATTCCGGTAGGTATGTTGGACTTGGAACATAAAATTGATCTTGATGAGAATGGTGGTGCGTTGGCGCAGCCGCAGTGGTGGTGCATGATGGTGGTGGTGATAAAATTGGTGGTAGCTCCCTCTCTCAGATTAAAACCCTAGCAAGCACACCCACCTCCCTCAACTCTATCAATTCCTTTGATCTACGTCTCTGTGGTAGTAATGGCCTCAAACATCCGCCTAAGTGTCCAAACTTGAATCAGCTCACCGTCTTCTTCCATGGTCAAGGCATGAACTTTCCATAATTCAAAAGTTAGAACCTATAACTCAGACTCTTGAACCAACTTTTCCTACCCCATAATTAAAAAGTTCAAGGAAATTATTGTAGATATTAAACATAAACTCCATGGAAGCCATGAGAGAAATGATATTCCGCATATTGGGTCTCGTGGCTATGCCAGCCAATTCAAATGAACCCAGAGTCGATGAAGCCGCCACAAAGAAGGAATATGAAGATATCTCATAATCCGGAAAGTAGGCGAAGTTGTGTTGCCGCCAGAGCTCCCATCTACCTTGTCGTTGTCCTTGAATACACAGTTGGGAAAGTATGACCATTTCTCTTACCCTCTTTGCTTAATTTTGACTCACAACCAAAATTTCCAATTTCTAGGGTTTCATAAATTCCCAAATGACAGAAGCGATGAAGAACTGAGCAAGAATGAAGAGGTGGAAGTTGGTCTGCCTCTCAAAACCTAAGACTGAAGAAATTAAGGTGAGAAACCTAATAATGAAGAGGTGGAGTGTTGTCTCCTTTTTAGTTTTAATAAAAGGATTCTAACTCATGCAAGCATACATGGGTCAACAAACAAAAAGTATAAGAAAAGTATCGATCCACGGAGAAAGGTTTCCAAATTAAATTATTATGCATCAACTGCATCACTATTTTTTATATGCTTAAACGAATGCTATAATTTTGAATTAATCTAAACTCAAGTAATGAATAAAAGAAGAATAATAGAATAATAAATCAAATTTGGAAATAATGGGACTCTAACTTCATTTCATATTTCATCTAAATACTACCATCATGCAAGATTATTCATGGATCATGGAAAATTAGTCAAGAGCACAAAAACTAGACATAACCATTTTTCAATGCATTATTACCTACTTACATAACCTCCACATGCAATAGAAATCATGTAATCATCAATAAAACCAAAATCACTATATTTCTATGTGAAGTTGCAGTAATATTGAATTGAAGCACAAGCTCTTGTATTACTACACACGGTGAAACATTATATTTCTATCTGATTCACAAAATATAAAGCTAAACAATTCAGCCTCATACACGCATGCTAACATGATTACAACCATACTCGCATGTCATTTTTCAATTCCATATAAGTATATAAAATGAATAGTGATCAAACATTCATGCAATCCAATCAATCATAATAGAAATTCCATGATAACCAAACAATCAAGCAATTAGGCCATTAATTTTAGACTGCATATCAAAATCCGTTAGAATCCCATAATGGAATTTAGTTCATTTCTGAACCGAAAGCCATTATGGGATTAGAGTAACACATGGAAAATAAATAAAACAATTGAGAGAGAAGATAGAATTGATCAAACCTAATTGCAGATTATGTTCCAAAATGTTGTTCAAATCTCCAATAATTTCCAGCAAAATGAAAGGAGTTCTTATTCAATGACTCAATTCAAAAGAAGATGAAGAGGATCTTAAATGTATGCTCAAATCCTCTTTGGGAATGTGTTCAAAGCTTAGAACCCTCGTTCTCGTATGAAAAACTGATAAAAACTAATGATAAATCGTATCTGGTACTAACAGAGTAGTTTTGATAAGTTAAAACACTTCAAATTTCAAATTTAAAATTAAGTCAAATAATGACTTTTGATGACTGTGGCGGCCTGCATGTACGCGATTTTAGCTTCAGAGTTGATGGCGCTTGGTAGCGCATAAATTCCATCTTTTGTACCATGGTGGTCATGGCACGCTACGCGGCTCTGCATACTTGTGTTACGTGTCTTTATTATACGTGTCTCTTGCTATTGCTTCTTCCTCCATCACTGCTCAGTCCCTTATCTCCATTCGTTCCTCGTATC
Source organism: Panax ginseng (assembly GCA_020205605.1). NCBI lineage: Eukaryota > Viridiplantae > Streptophyta > Magnoliopsida > Apiales > Araliaceae > Panax > Panax ginseng. Next base: position 99,926,711 of record CM035139.1, read on the forward strand.
ATGCCTTCACTAGTCTCATGCCACCTACCAATGCCAAACTATGTCATTTCCTGCATTTTCATACCATAGGAGTTTTCATTACACACAATGCAAAATAACACAAAATGCAACTAAAAACATACTAAAATATACTTGAGATGGGCATAGTTCTCGTGAATTGATATCCAATAAGTAGGTATAAAACCTACTTATCACGGAGGTGAGAAATGGTGAAAAATTAAGTTGAAGAACAACATCGGAAAAATTCAGATTGAGATAAAGAACTTAGTGGGAAGAAGGGTTGAGAAAAAGCAATCTTCTAAAAGGCGCTAGGCTGGAGGTGGGCGGCCAAGGGCCTAGGCGGGGCTTAGGCGAGATTCTTTATTTTAAGCTAATTTTATTGTTTTATCTTACATTTATCCAAACAAAACAATAATATAAAACAAAACAATCTATAATAAAGATAATAAAGGCATTTGCTTAAAGTTCAAACACATATCTTTAACGTATTAATTTTATTAATAAACAAGATTGCTATTAAATAATAAAATTTAAAGTTTCAAGAATTCAATTCAATATTAAAACTTAAGAAGTTAAACATAAATTTAAGAATTATATTGAATTAAACTAAATATTACAAATGTATCATCATTTATATAATTTGAAGTTGGTACAAGTTCAAAAAATTACAACTATAATAAAATTATTCATTTTGACTTGATCTTGTTCACTTCTTGTTGTGATTTGATATGCTGCAACCTGCATTGTGAATATGGTAAATCATTAGAAAAATAAATATATGATTTTGGTAGTTATTAAAAAAAACCTCTCTGCCTAGGCTCGCCTAATCCCTGCCTAATTTTCTAGAGGGATTTTTTGGCCTAGGTGAGGCGCCAGGGTGGCCTAGGCGACCGCCTAGGCCGCTTTTTAGAACACTGAGAAAAAGATGGATTGGGGTAGGTTTGACTTTGCGTTTTTGGGTCTAAGAAGTCGCGTACTCATCCCATGTGGCTTAATTTTTTTCCACGTCAGTTTCATTTTTGTTCCGGCACTGCCACATAAGAAAAACAGATTGATTTAGACGGCTGTTAAAGTAATTTGAGGGAATGGGTCAATTGAAAATCCTTCTTTACTTTAATTGGTTAATTACAGTTTTTTTACTTCAATCGTCTATTGCACAAAACGTGCCAACTACAATGGGGTAAATGTTATTTTGCTAATACGAAAAAGACTAGCTTCATTTTATTTGGTTAATGATTTTTAAGGAATAGCAAAGTTATAGCAATTGTAAGGTGCAAGCTTATAATGGTGGTTGACATCTGTGTGGATCAACATGTGCTCTTGTCCATAATTCTTGATGAACTGAAACAAGGGGACAACTGGGTGGAAAAACCTCGTACATAACTAGCTGCCGTAAAAAAGAAGTATAAATATATGAATGGATAGGTAAAACTCTACCAGAGGAGTTTAGTCTAGTAACTAGTAAATTATTATTAAAAAAAATTTTAAAAAAAGAAAGAAATGGAAAAAAAGAAAAGAAACTTGTATTGTTCAACAACATTATCACAATTTTACAATTGTTATGTCAATTATGATTTCATGCCATCTTTATAATATAAGTGTTTAGTGTTTACACATCAATGATGCTCGTTAAACTGAATAATATAATATGCATGCAATTTCTTCTGTTACTTGGGAGTTGGATATGTAAGCATGCTATTTATTTTATAATGTTTGATTTTGATTTTAGACCAACAGAGGTAGAGCATTCTATTCTTGAAGACCTACGAAACCGTGTACAGTTGAGCAATGTGGCGCTGCCCTCAGTCAGTTTTTATACTTTCATCAACACTCATAATGGGTATATCTTTTGGTTGCATCAATTTTAATCCTTCACCTGTTAATTGTTGGCACTTAATTTCTAATTGCTATGCCTATTGTTTTCTAGTTTGAACTGTTCATCAATATCCCATGATGGATCATTGGTTGCCGGTGGATTCACAGACTCATCACTAAAGGTCTTCCTTCTGTACTGATGTATGTAGCTTTTCAAATTTGCTTCTAGTAATTCTTTTGTTTGATAATTTTAAAGTGTATTTTGCAGGTTTGGGACATGGCGCTTCTTGGGCAACAAACTGACAGTTGTAAGTCCTTGTAATAAATTTTATTTTCACATGATGGTCTTATTTTTCCTTAAACCAAGTGATTGTACTGATAGATTTTAAACATACTTGTTCCATTATCTGTATAAAGTGGCAAAGAAGACGATTCTTTTGGTCGACAACATTACCTAATGTGTCTATTTGGGTGGAAGAGCCGTTTATAACTTCCTTTGAGAAATAATTTTCTTTTGCACAAGTATATAACTAGAGAAAGCACACAAGAGCAATGCATATTGGTTTACTTAGCGATTAGGACAAAGTGTTTTAATTGTATTTGTAACACCCCGAAATCCGGTCTATTTTCACACCCGGATTCCGTACGTCACGATCCCACTTCTTTCCAAACATACATCATTATATAGCTAAATATAACAACATATATTCTCAAATCCCAGGTTCTAATACCTTATAACCTCGTTCATTACAAATAATGATAATTACATTATTCTTTACATCTTACAAGAGTGACTTTTATCCGCCACCAATGATACATAACAGTTCATTAAACTAGTCTATAGTTCAAATAAACTATTCTACATAACAAGTCTTGGCTTGATCTTCACGCTCATTCATATATTGAATGACACTTCGTCTGGATACCGATCAACTTGATCTTTAAGGGATCCTTAAGTTCTTTCTAACATCGTTCGCTGAAAATGTTTTTATTTAAAGTAAGTGTGAGCATTCAATTGCTCAGCAAGTCATAGCAGTTGAATAAACAACATCAAGAATTTAAACATTCTTTTAAGACTTCAATAACCGAACAAAGGTTATGAAGCAGCTTGAATAATAGGAATAATCTCTGATTCCTATCATTTTAAAACATTAGTCACATTCACTTTGAAATACTTTCATTCTTCTACCTTTTTCCATACACATCCTGTCTGGCTAGAATCATTAGCACAGACTTAACAATAATGTTTCATGTATATACAGAACATCCTCATATTGAACAATTCAATCACAGAACAATTCATCTCATAGAAATACCGAAGTGTTAAAATTGTGACACAAGGCCTCATACATTCTACCACCTTGTACAAATATCACACATTTGCACATAGACAAAACTTCTCAAGTTCAACATCTAAGAAAGTTTACGAAACTAGCATTCCTTTAAAATATGAATGAAGTTAGGAAATTTGCCTTACGCACAACTACAACTTATAGTTTACGCTGAACTGCTCATTTCAATTCCTATATATCACATAAGGAAAATAGCATGAACCAATTAGTCACATATTTAACTTACGCATTGGTTTACTTAACTTTACTTCTTAGTGTTCGCATTCTTGCAATCTAAGTTTACGCGACAACTTTCTTTACCGCTTTACGGCTTCATGACATACGGAGATGTCTTAATTCATGCGATCATCATCTTTGATGATTTACAGTCTTATCTTCTTCTTATAACTCTCCTAGGACTCAGCATTATGTCTCTGCTAGTAGTCCATATGGTACTCTAAGTGGTTTTTCACAAACAACCAACAAACAAGTTTCCGTCTCATCTACACTGTCTTTCACAGTGAGTTAGATCGGTTGCCAGTTTCGTATATACCTCAGCTCTCTGAAGGAATTGTTTAGCCCAGCTCCCATATGTCAACCATCAAAGGTTACGAATGTACCATAACCTAACTTATCTTAACTTATCCAAACCATTAATACTATAATGTTCGTTAAGTCAATTTCTTATTCCTTACGACTTTCTGGCAACTAAATGCCATACCTCAGGATTCATTCTTTATCATCTAAGTCATATAGTCTTTTGTATGCTCGGAACAATTATTCAATGTTAATACTATGCGTCATTGCGTTAACCATTACCTTATTCTTATCTTACAACGTCCGGTTCATTTGACTCGGAACGTCATCCAAGTTAATCATTAACTCGGCTTCTTTACGTATACGACATTATCTTTAATTCAGTTCTTCACCGTTCATAAGTTTAATCATTGTTCTTCATTACCCTACGGTCAAACCATACACGGGGTGTAGGTTCTGCCCGTTTAATATTTGCGTACACTCAACCTTCACGTCGGTTAAAGTGTTTAATGCTTTCATTTCATTCTAACATTTTTCATCCGACTCACATTCGGCTTTCATTAATCTTATTATCGTTCGTTACGACTTTCTTGATAGTTCATATCTTACTTACTACTTTCATTATCCATTACATGAACCCCGCGTTCATTACTCTTTCTTAATGTCGAAGCTATACGATTCATTGTATGCTAAGACCGATCGTTCATCACAACAACATTGCGTTCACACCGTCTATACGCTTTATACTTATCTCTCATTACTACAACATAATATCGAAATGTTATTCATTATCCTCGTCATTCAACGTCTCAGGAATCACAATTATAGCAATCCCCCACGTTCGTTTTATCGCGACTACGGTCCACGAATATCGGTTCCGTAATTTTCGTTGACATTCTTTGTCTTTTAATCTCGTTCAATCTTTCCGTTTAACCTTTACTAAAGGTTTAAGTCACTTGATTAAGTGTTAGTTTAGGTGAACAATATGTTCTTTATCTTTCCTTACATTTTCCCCAAGAGTTGAGCAGTTAAAAGCTCTTCTCTGGGCCTTGCCCCGCATCGGCGTTGCCGGTCCCTTTCCTTCTTCTCATTCTTATTTTCACTCGTGATGGTGATTACGGGTTGGTGTTGTGCGCCTATGCCTCAAGGCTTAATCGGTGCCAGCGCGCCAGCATAGAACTTGGAAATTTTTTTCTAAGTCTTGCACTGGTTTGAGACGCTTACTTCACAATCTCATAACTTCTTCGTTATAATTCGGAATTCGGAATGGGCAAAAATTTATTCTTAATCCGTTAACATGTCATTCGATTGGCTTAAATTCCATTACTCGTTCGTTTTACGCTCTTAACGCTCTTCGTTCGTCCGAAATTTGATCATCCGAACTCGGAACTCGTTCGTTCTTGAGTCCACGACTCACGTTTTCTACGTTCTCTTACATTCTTATGAAACCCTACACGTTCTGGTTCATTTACATACTTTCTACTTCTCGTTCGTCTTTTACGAAATTTTCGCCATAACTTCGTTATAGCTAAGTTTTAATCTGTTCTTCATGAACGTTTTTATCGTTCCTAACCAAGTAATAAACAAGTAACTTATACGCGATGATTTTAAACTTGTCCATCAACAACAAATTATACTATGATGCTTTTAAATTTGTCCATCAACAACGTTCTTCGTGTTCTTCGTTCGTTCTTCATTTTTAATCGATATTTTGATTACAATTTCACTTTTTCTTGGAATTCGGTGTTATAAAACACCATTCCTTACTTATTTCACTGAATCGTTCATATGATTCATTCGGATCGCTCAAATTCATTACGAAATTCATACTTCCTTAAGAAATTTATAAACTAAACTTCTAATTCTTATTTCTTCTTTTTCTCATGATTTCAACCATATGAAAATCATTCCTAACATCTTTTACTTCTATTCTCATTAAGCTATGTTTCTCACATAGAAAAGTTAAAGAAAATTTATAAGAGACTAGGTTTTGAATTACATTTCTCCTTTAATCTTCTTCCGTTGGACAAAGTTTTCACATGGGCTAGCTTTTCCTCTTCCTTTCCCTCATCCGAACTCTCTCTCTCTCAAGTGTTGGTGATTTTCAAAAATTACCAACAAATGAGCTAAGGCTCTCCTTTTATAGAAAACCAAGGCTAGGGGTAAAATAGTCATTTCGTCCCAAAGTTACTATTCACACCTCCTTACTATTCACGAAGCTTCTCTTGGAAGCTTCGTGCTTCCGTCTTGCGGAATTCGTCCGACAGTTCGAAAACTGCGATTCTCGGAATCCAAATATTTTTGGATATTTCGTCTTTCCATTACCGATTAACTTTTACGTATTCTTCGAATCTCCAAAAAACTGAAAAACACTTTTTGACGTTGAGCGTTTTCCTTCACGTTTTCTCCTAACGTAGCTAAACGAATGAAAAGTACATAATAGTACTTTTCGTCGTTTTTATTTCATCCGATTTCTGCACGTTTTTCAAGAAAAACTTTTATCGGTTTACTTTACTTTTCACGATATATTATCGTCAAATCTTTCGACGGAATGTCATTTTGACATACCGAACTCTCGAAAAGGCTTAGGTTATTCAAACCCTAACCCTTAGGGTTTCGTCGGGTGAATAGTGTCTATTTCGTCTTTTTCAATGGAAAAATTTTTGTTCCTGAAATTTTTTTATTTTCGTCTTGAAAATTCTTACTCGTTCAATCTATAGCTCGTAGCCAGAATCCTCCCATTTTATAATCATCCTAGGTTCTAGAACGATTAATAAACACATAGCACATAATATTATTAATAAAAATTCCTTTATTAATAACTAATTCTTTAAACTTAAATTCTGGACAATCCGATTTCCCGGGTTGTCACAGTATTCAGTTTACATGTGTATATTTACCTATAATAATGTATATGATAATTAAGTTTTGGTGTTCTTTGGAAGCTTAAGACAGGGAAGGGTTTTTGTAAGCTATTTAAAATGCTTTTTTGGTCCACAAGGAAGTTGTCTAGGTCATTTAGGATCTTAATATTATTTTTAAGTTGACCAGTGAGGCAGTGCTAGTTGATTTGGTAATTTGAATTAATTTCTTATGGGGAATTCAGGCAATATTTCATCATCATACAACAATTTGTGCAAACCAAAGTACCAAACATTCATTTCAACCTTATCTTTGCCACCACTTGCACCGAAACCAACATCAGATTTTGTCATCTTCATTGTCATTGAATATTTATCTTACCCCTCGACACTACTCCACATAATCCTCTTGTCGTGCATTCTTTATTTCAAGATTTCTATCCTTCCTGAGAACTCTCACAAGAGGTTCAAATGTGTTGTCATCGTTGTCTTTTTATGACGAACCACCATAACTTATCTTTGCATTCTTTGTCTCCGTTTCCAAGTCACCAATCACCTTTGCACCATGACTGTTCAAAGCTTATAATATCTAGTATGGAACTTGCAGACCCCCAACTTGAAGGAGGATGACCCAAAGTTAAGTATTTATTATGGATCCATTGCCAGCATTCTCAAATGCACTCAGGTGCGTCGCTAAGGCGATGAGGTGACACAATGTGTCCCTAAAGCGCCTTAGCTCATTTAAGCCGAGGTTTTTTTGATGGTGACACCCAGTCGATGCCATGGGCCATCAAGGCTATCCCTTCTTTGGCGATGGATGTTTTCCTTTAATAACATTTAGGTCTCCTATTTCAAGAAGATGGATTATTTCATCCTACATTTCTCCCCTTTCTAATAATAATTCTACTTTTTGTCAAAAAAATTACACTTCACGTGACGACTGATGATGCTTAAAGTTACAAATTCAAGATTTTGGAAATATGATGTCCTGCCAACACGACTGCTTACTTTCCTATAATATTTTCCATCAACTTTATTATAAGAATTATTGAAAATATATGGCAATATGTCCTACAAATATGACTGCTTACTTTCCTATAATATATTCCATTAATTATATTATAATATTTATTGATAATAGTTGGCAACTTGTGTTTCAACAAGCCATGAAAGTTTTGAATCTTTATAATCTTCTGAGTTGAAAGTATGTTGTTAAAATAAGACAGCTACACTTGTAGGAATTAGTATTTTTTTTTTTTCATTTTACTTGGCAATTAGAGCATTAGGATGTAGTGAGCTTTAGATAATTTCTTCTGGTTTCAAAAAATTTGGGTATAAACTTAATTTTTTTTGTTAGTTAACTTGTACAGAATTAAAAGTGCACACTTGCTAGTGTGAAAGGACATCTGGTTTTGAAATGTTATTGCAACATTCTCAAGTGCACTCAGGTGCGCCATCAAGGCCATAAGGTGACACAATGTGCCCCTAAAGCACCTTAGCTCATTTAAGCCGAGGTTGTTTTGATGGTGACACCTAGTCGATGCCATGGGCCATCAAGGCCATTCCCTCTTTTGCACTGGATGTTTTCCTTTAATAACGATTAGGTATCCTATTTCAAGAAGATGAATTTATTTATCCTACATTTTTACCCTTCTAATAACAAAACAATATCTACTTTTTGTCAAAAAATTTACAATTCACGTGACTACTGATGCTTAAAAGCTGCAAATTCAAGATTTTGGAAATATGATGTCTCGCCAACATCACTTAAAAGGGATCGATTCATGGGATGTCGTCGTGGATGATTTGCTATTTAATTATTTATTTATCAGTGTTTATTTATTTATTTAGTTCGTGGACTTGTTATTTATTGGTTTATTTTAGTATTGGATTATTTATTTAGAGACTTAATTCTTAATGGGTTTAGGATTATTAAAGTTTCTTTTTAGTATGAATATGTAAGTCATAACAGATTATTGGACGCACTTTGATATTGAAGTTATCCTAATTATTGGTTGCGATCAATACTTTCCCTTCTTACTGTTGTTGGGAAACTATAGGGGTAGTAGTTCTCTTGCTGTTGGATCACCCTAGTTCTTTTAATTTACCTTATTGATTTACCACTTCCAATTAATTATTTGTTCATCAATTTTCATTCTACATCATACTGTCATCAGAGCTTGGTTTCTTCATCAATTTCTTACCTTTTGGGAGATCTTGGGTTTTCAACAAAAAATAAAATAAAATATTGTTTATCAGAGTATTGTTCATCGTCGGAGTTACTCTTCTTCGTGATTCACCGTTCACTAAAAAAAACATGTTGCTGTGTTGTTTTGGAATTATAGGGAGGTAACCCTAACTTAATTTAAATTTAAAAAGCCTTGCAAATTACCTTTTACCCTAAATATCCGCTCTCCATTTAAATATTGCCTCACAGTTTATTAGTTTACTTTTTTTCACCCGTTTCTTGAATAGAGAGCCCTAAACTTTTTACCTAAACACTTTTCACCCGAGTCTCATATTTTCTAATATGTTAGGTCTATAAGGTAAAAGTAATATTTTATTTTGAATATTCGGATTTTCAATATTTAATCACTTGCATTTCCTTTGTCCATTAGTTCTAAAATTTTTGAAATTTTGTTTTGGATTTGTTATTTTAAAATTGCATATTATTCCATCTAGTTGCATATTATTCAGTTATTATCAGTAGCTTTTGAGATTGGGATTACATAGGCTTAGATTTATAATTTTAATTTGCTTCAATTAAATTTCTATATTGTCTCAGCTTTGTACTTGTATTTGCATCATTATGCATACCTAAGCAACTTTAGAAGAAATTCAGGACCAATTAGTGGTCATAGTTGCACAATTGGGTCAAATGAATGATAGGATCACACACATTGAACATCCTAGGCATGATCCTTATGATGATGACTATAAGAAAAAAAAAAGGAAGATGCACCCGAGTTTAATGGTAGATTTGATCCCAATGCATTTCTTGATTGGTTGTCTAGTATGGAGAAATATTTTGACCGGTTGCGATGTCTGAGAATAGGAATGTGCGATTCGCTAAAATGAAATTGGTGATATTAGCCAGTTTATTCTGGTCAGGGGTTGAGAGAGACTTAGAGCATCTAGGTAAGCCACCTATCGGGCATTTTGGGAGATGAAAACTCATCAAAAGTAATATTAGTTACCCGTAGGATATACCGATATGTTAATGAAGCAGTATGACAACTTTTGCCGGGGTAGTAATGTCTATTGTTGGTTACATCTGCAAATTTAGGGAGTTAACTCAAAGATGTAGGATCATTGAGAGTGATAGATTGACCATTATGAAGTTCAAGAATGGGTTACGACTTGAACTTTAGTCACACATCCTGACCAGTGTCATCACTACCCTATACGACTTTTTCCAGTCAGATCTAGATAATGAGTATAGGTTATCGCTAGGAGAGCCCCTTCTTACTCGGGTCAGCCCAGTGGCCGAATTTTCTCGCAGAGTAGACCTTTCCTCACTTCTCAGGCATCCTCTAGGGCTAATACCATAGTTGGGCGCCTGGGCCATTTTGTGATAATGGGAAGGGTGTAGCTGCACCCAACTCTCAGTTTACTGCCCAGGAGAAGTGCTTTACGTTCCAGGGGTTAGGGTACAAATCTTTTGGTGCCCCAATCGCAATGGTCAGCGGGTAACAATAGTAGGGGAAACTTCAAAAGAGGGGGATATTGTCAGGGTTGAAGTCGAGGGTGAGTATGACTCGCAGGATGAGGAGGCTGATGAGCACCTATAGATAATCAGGTAGGTGTCATGAGGTGCCTTTTTACGAGTCATAAGAAAGAGGATGAATGTAGAAGAGAATCATCAGACCTACAATAAAGTAGGTGGTGTCTCTTATAAGTTGATCATCGATGAGGGTAGTTGCTTAAATGTGGTTTCTGAGTCCGCTTTACCACGGATAAAGCTAAAGTCAGAACCACATCTCCAGCCTTTTAGCGTCGTCTGGGTCAACAAGACATTCATTCATGTGTCAAAGAGATATCTAGTACCGATCCACCTTCAGGGTTATGAGGAGAGTATTTGGTGTGATGTCCTTTGTATGGATGTTGCACATATTCTACTAGGGAGACCTTAGCTATATGATCGTGATGTGACTCATTATGGGTGGATGAACACATTTGTTTACACAAGGGGTAGAAAATATCATTAGCACCTGTGAGACCCCGAGTGTCATCCAAGAGTCAACCAAAGGAGACTAGCTTTCCGACCCAACAAATCAAATCACTCCATATTCTAAATAGAAAGGAGTTTGAGCAAAGTGTGTTGGAGGAGAAGGTTGTGTATACGGTGGTAGCTAGAGAGGTGAGATGTTCTTAAGAGGAGTATTAGAGTGATTCCTAGTGATGTTAGGCAGATTCAACATGAGTTTGCCGATGTTATGCCTAGTGAGTTGCCCGATAGGTGGTTACCTCTTAGGGACATTCAACATGCCATTGACCTTGTTATGGGATCTTCTTTATCTAACCTGCCACATTATAGGATGCATCCCACATAGCAGACTAAGATGAGACGACAGGTAGGTGAGTTGTTGAGGAAGGGCTTTGTTAGAGAAAGCCTTAGCCCTTGTGTCTTTCCAGCCGTATTCACCTCTAAGGCTGATGGGAGTTTGAAGATGTGTTGTGATAACTGAGCAATAAATAAAATCACCATCAAATATAAGTTTTCCATACCTAGGCTTGATGTCATGATAGATATGATGATTGGGGCTCGTATTTTCATCAAATTTGCGTAGTGGATTCCACCAAATCCGCGTCCGAGCGGGAGATGAGTGGAAGACTGCCTTTAAGACTGTAGACGGACTTTATGAGTGGTTAGTCTTACCCTTTAGTTTAACCAATGCACCCAACACATTTATGAGAGTTATGAATCAAGTGTTACGTCATAGGCAAGTTTGTAATGGTCTTTTTTGATGTCATCCTCATTTATAGTAAAACGTGAGATGAACACTTGCTAAGACTTGCGAGAGATTCTAGCAGTTCTTCTACGTGAGAAACTCTATATTAATTTGAAGAAGTGTTCTTTTGTAGGGGTTTTTGCCGGCCCCTAGAAAGTAAAGGCAATTAATGAGTGGCCTAGACCTAATATTCACACGAAGCTCGAAGTTTCCATGGACTAGCTACGTTTTATAGGATGTTCATTAAAGGATTTAGTACCATTATAACTCCCATTACTTGATAGTTTGAAAAAAGGAGAGTTCGTTTGGTTTAAATCAGCTACCAAAGCCTTTGTGGAAATAGATTGACAAATGCACCTGCTCTTTTGCTACCAAACTTTAGTAAAGTGTTTGAGATAGCATGTAACGCTTCAGGCGTAGGGATAGGGGGAGTGTTTAGTCAGGAGGGTCATCTGATAGCATTCATTGGTGAGAAATTGAATGAGGCTGACAAAAGTACTTACTTATGATAGGGAGTTTTATGCTATAGTCTAGGCAATTGGGTATTGGCGACATTATTTGTTGCATAGGGAGTTTGTTCTTTACTCCGATCATCAAACACTCCAGTACCTTAGCTCCCACTCCCAAAAAAAGCTAAATCATCGACACGTTAGGTGGGTAGAGTTTATTAAGGTGTATTCTTTTGTCCTTAAGCAGTGCAAATGGACAGAGGATGTGGTTGCCGATACGTTGAGTAGGGTGTCCATCTTTGTCAACTCTTTGAGAGTGAAGGTTGTGGGATTTGAACGTATTATCCAGGAGTGCCCTATTTGTCGAGACTTTAGTGGCATTTATGCTGCCCTATTGAATACTAGTTCCCCACCCTTTAGTGATTTTCATATCCATGATGAGTATCATTTTAAGGGCATCTGCTTGTGTATTCCTAGTACATCGATGCGTGAGTATTTATTGTGGGAATTACACGCGGGAGGTTTAGCTGGACACTTTGGTCGAGATAAGTCCATTGTCATTGTTGTGGAGAGGTTCTTTTGGCCTAGCCTCAAGAGGGATGTAGCTCGTGTTGTTTTGAGAGTGCAGACATGTTAGGATCGCTAAGGCGGGAAGCGTATCACTTGGGTTTATACACTCCACTTCCGGTTCCCCATGCACCTTGGGAAGATCTTAGCATGGATTTTGTCTTGGGGTTACCGAGGACATGATTCAGTTTTTGTTGTAGTGGACCGTTTCACTATGATGACACATTTTATTCCTTGTAGCAAAAATGATAATACCTCACATATTGCCATGATTTTCTTTAGTGAGATAGTGAGATTGTGTGGGTTACCATTTACTATAGTTTTTTATAGAGATGCGAAGTTTACGAGTTATTTTTTGAAAACTCTCTGGAAGAAACTTAACATCACGCTTAAGTTTTCTATTGCGTATCATTCCCAAATCGATGGTTAGACTGAGGTTGTTAATAGAAGTCTAGGTGATTTGATACGTTGTCTTGTGGGTGATCACGTGTCTGCATGGATAAGGTTTTACCTTTGACTGAGTTTGCATATAATAGCTCAGTTAATTGTTCAACTGGAGTAAGTGCTTTTTAGGCATACACTGGTTATCAGCCTAAGAAACCTATTGATTTAGCTTCTCTTCTCATTGCATATTGGGCTAGTGAGTCTGCAGAGTCTTTTGCGCATCACATTCATGATTTGCATGCTGAGATAATTATAAGTCTGCTGCAGATGTTCATTGCAGGTATCGAGAGTTTAATGAGAATTATCGAGTGAAGCTGCGACACCGTGCTGAGAGATTATATACCGGCACATGCAAGAAAGTGCATGCTAAAAGGATGGGCTCATTTCGAGTTCGAAAGAAGGTAAGTGCTAATGCATACGAGTTGGATCTTTCGAGTGATATGGGGAATGGTCCTGTATTCAACGTGGAAGACCTTACTTATCATGGGCCTTGTGATGATTCCACACCCTTTTTCACTTCTTCTCCTACTTCTTTTCCTATTTCGCTTACACTTGCTAACCCTGATGAGCCTATTCTTACTACTCTTTTACCTGTTCCACCTGCACCAAACTTCTTTTGCCATTAAAATTTACTACACAACGTACAACAGAGGTTATTGAGGATATGTTTGGTGAGCGGGTTGTGTTGACTACACAAGGGTGGTTACTATCAGTTTTTGATTAAGTGATGCAACAGGCCCCCGAATGATGTACATGGTGAGGAGTTTTGTCGGCTTGATCCAGATCTTTTTGAGAGATATGAGGCTTTCATTTTGTCGGAGACTTTATTTTTGCAGCTGGGGAGAGTTGATAGGGATCGATCCTTGATCCTTGAGACGTCGTCGTCGTGGATGATTCGCTATTTAGTTATTTATTTATTTAGTTCGTAGATTTGTTATTTATTGGTTTATTTCAGTAGTGAGTTATTTATTTACAGGCTCAATTGTTAATGGGCTTATGATTATTAGTGTTTCTTTTTATTATAAATATGTAAGTCATGACAGATTATTGGACACATTTTGATATTGAAATTATCTTAATTATTATTGGTTGCGATCAATACTTTTCCTCCTTATTGCGGTTGAGAAACTCTAGGGGTAGTGGTTCTCCTACGCGGTTGGATCACCTTACTTCTTTTAATTTTACTTATTGATTTACCACCTCCAATTAATTATTTGTTCATCAATTTCCGTCCTACATCAATGGCTTAGTTTCCTCTAATATTTTCCATTAATTTTATTATAAAAATTATTGAAAATATATGGCAATATGTCCTACAAATATGACTGCTTACTTTCCTATAATATATTTCATTAATTTTATTATAATATTTATTCATAATGGTTGGCAACTTGTGTTTCAACAAGCCATGAAAGTCTTGAATCTTTATAATCTTGTGAGTTGAAAGTATGTTGTTAATATAAGACAGCTACAGTAGTAGGAATTAGTTTTTTTGCAGTGTACTCGGCAGTTGGAGCATTAGGATGTAGTGAGCTTTAGATAATCTCTTCTGGTTTCAAAATATTTGGGTATAAACTTGATTGTTTTTGTTAGTTAACTTATACAGAATTAAAAGGACACACTTACTAGTGTGAAAGGAAATCTGGTTTTGAAATGTTAGTACAGCTATTTTGCAGGATGACACTGATTTGGCTCGCGCTGAAAATATACTTGGATCAAATGTTGGGAAAAGATCCTATACACTATATCGGGGACATTCTGGACCCATTTATTCGGCCACTTTTAGTCCTTTTGGGGATTTTCTTCTGTCATCTTCATCAGATTCAACAAGTATGTTGTGCTTAGTTTCATTTGCATGTTTATCCTACCCACCGTCCCGGATTAACTGACCTACTTTTCTTAATTGTATTTGGCACATATATGGATTTTATTTTATATTCTATATATGTTAATATATTGTATATTATTCAAATTCACTAAAAGAATATATAAATGATTTTTTGGCGTGCCTTAATATTCATGCCACAATCAACCAAAAAAGGTGTATCTTAAACTGGGAGGGTTTACTAGTTTTGTAACTACGGTTAACTTGAATTACTTAATTTTTACTGCAGTTCGGTTGTGGAGCACCAAACTAAATGCAAATCTTGTTTGCTATAAGGGTCATAATTACCCTGTGTGGGATGTTCAGGTAAGAATTTTATATTTTATTTTTATAGTTATTTTTGGTGCTTTATTCGTAACTTAGCAAGAGACTAGACAAAATGGGAAACAGCCATATTAATCCAGCCAAGCTAAATTCTGAACACATGCTCTTAAATCCCCCAGGGATAATAGTTTCACAGTTATATCAATTGCCAAACTTGCATAATATTATTGTGTTTTATTGTTTTCCATGTTGAGTAGAAATGATATAAGAAACTAAAAGATGTAAACTGGATAACTTTGCCGATCTAAAGTAGATTTTGTTTGGCAATCATTATTGCTTTTCCTTTTTTCACATGCGCACACACATGTAAATGCATATACATATAAAGGTATAGCAATTGTATGATATGGCACTGGTAAGCTATTTATTCTATGAGCAATATGTTGTACATCACTTGTTCCTTATAGCTAATTGCTTAATTTGTAAGGGTAATTCTTGGAAGCTACTATGTAGAATCACCAAACATTTATAGATGGGTTATCTATACACGATAACATGTGGATGGATGGACGGCCTTATTACATGTACTAATACAGTCTGGAAGACTAGGAGTGCATGCATCATATATTTTCCTTCACCAGTTACTCCTTTCCATTTCCTTCACAGATATATATATATATTCATGCATGTTTAGTGCTAATAGAAAGACATGCTTGCAGAGGCAACTAATTTCATACAATTTTTCTTATACGAATTTGATTGCAGTTTAGTCCACTAGGACATTATTTTGCCAGCTCTTCACATGATCGAACAGCAAGAATTTGGTCAATGGACAGAATACAACCTCTGAGAATAATGGCAGGTCACTTATCTGACGTTGATGTGAGTATCTTAGCTTACGCTTGGTTGTTCCTAAAATGAGATAATTTCAAATTTATTTTTGGGTTTTGTGATTGAGCTCTAGCCATGCTTACTTGTGTGTGTGTGTGTGTATGGAAAATGATTTATATATAGACTAGTTTCATGACAAATTTGGAACACGACTAACGTGAAACCCGAAGTTATAAGATAGAATAATAATGTGTAGGTCCCTTTATTCCCTCATATCCCATGTATTCACACACTTTCGTATTTAATATCCCCATAAATTTGTCGTCATATGTACTAACACTCATATTATATATATATATATATATATATATATATATATATATATATATAAATATGGAAAATGATCCATAGAATATGTTAGCTATTAGATTTGTTTCAACTAACGCTCATACAATGGTCCAAAATTAGAGTTAATGGTCGAGATGAGGCCCAAACCGCGAGGAGGAGTGTGGCCAAAAATAAATATTAAAATCCTCTCTGTTGGCATTAGAGGATTAGCGGCCACCAAAACGTTGTTGTTTTTGATGGCCGCTACTCCTCTAATGATCGAGAGAGGATTTTAAAAATTGTGGGCATTAAGGG
This sequence comes from Panax ginseng, assembly GCA_020205605.1. Lineage (NCBI taxonomy): Eukaryota > Viridiplantae > Streptophyta > Magnoliopsida > Apiales > Araliaceae > Panax > Panax ginseng. The sequence goes on from CM035139.1 coordinate 99,943,289, forward strand.
AATTTGGCCCAGCCGCTAGTGGGAGTAGCGGCCAAATTCACTTTATCTTCCACCATAGATCTAACATTTTACTCCATTCCCAACCAAATGCTTAACATCTGCAGAAATATAGCTTCGGAAAGAATCTACTAGTTCTGAAATCACTTGTTTGTGCGATAATTTTTGGTAAGTCTTCATCAATGGCTTTCATGGCTGCTACAAATATATTTTTATCTAGCTCTTCTGAATCTTTTGCTAGTTTAGAATGTAGAAATGAATCGGAGTATGTTAATGATGGTGAAAGTAGTAGTACAAAGGTAATGGTTCCTTATGTTGGTCAATTATTTTAATAATTAGAAGAAGCTGAAAATTTTTATAGATCTTATGCCCAAAAAAGTGGGTTTGAGATCAGGATTGCTACGAGTCGTAAACATGCTCACAGTAATGATTTGACGTCAAGGTTATATGTATGTAAAAAAGCTGGTAGACCAACTTTTGTGAAGAATTCATTAGATGATGAATGTGATAACGATAAGAAAACAAGACAACGAGACACAATTGGTCGAACACTATGCAAGCTAGAATGTATGTTGTCCACAGTAAGAAAGAAGATAACTTGCGTATTTCAGTTATTGAGTTGGATCACAATCATCAGTTAGTGACACCTACCAAAGTAGATTTGATTGAGACACATAGAAATATTACGCGGTAGCAAGAAAATTAATCGACACATTAAATCAGGCGGGTATTGGACCAAGTAGGATGATGAATGTTTTGAGCACAATGGGTGGAGGAATGCAAAATGTAGGTTTTAGTGACAAAGATGTTTGTAATGTAGTTAGGAATTTAAGGCGTGACTCGGAGGATGAAAATGATGCACAAGCAGCAGTTAATTATCTGAAAAAATTTGATTCTAGCAGTGCAAGTAAATTTTTCTTTCGTGTCAAATCAGGTGAAGACAATCGCATAGCTTGTATCTTGTGGGTAGACGCCCAATCAAGATTTATATATCAACGTTTCGGAGACGTGGTTACATTTGACACTACGTATAGGACAAATAGGTATAATATGCCATTTGTTCCATTTACCGAGGTCAACCACTATTATCACTCTGTTTTATTTGGATTTGCATTGTTAAGGGATGAGACAGAAGACACTTTCAGTTGGGTCTTAGAGACGTGGCTTGAAGCCATGGATTACAAAGTTCCTGTAACCATCATCACTGACCAAGATAAAGCCATGAGCAATGCTATTGGTAGGGTACTCCCATTCACTCATCATTTATTGTGTTCTTGGCATATTAGCAATAAATTTCCTGAAAAATTACATCATGTTTATGCGGAACACCCATCGTTCAAAGATGATTTTAACAACTGTGTGTATAATTCATATTCCATCATGTTCATGCAATGATGGGGACGGAATGCCTTGGATATACTCATATTGCCTCATTACTCGGTCGGGTATTTGATACTCGACAATATCAAAATGAATCAATGGGACCCGACTGGATCCTGTCAATCTAGCCTCATAGTTATAGTACCTCCAATCATCATCCTATCGCTGGTATGGCCGCCATACTACCTCCCACTGAGGTTGCCTATCAAATTTGTCCCGGTAGAAAGATAGATGGTGATCGTTTCGCCTATCACCATATTGATGTTTGGTGGTGTACGCCCATGCTGTTGCTCTAGGGATCCAAAATAAAGAATTTGGCCTAGGGTTAGGCCTTCCAACCAGAAAACGCTCGTATGCCCAAATTTGTAACAAGGTCACTCAACCATTGACATAATTACTCTCTTTTATAGATGATGTGTACAGACCCCGATATAAATATGACAAACATGCGGCACCCCATGCATATGTGGCAGTCTTATTTGAATCATAAATAAAATACATGTACCTAGGGTGTACAATATTTTTTGACCTTGTGGGAAATAACCCCCCCCCCCCCCCCAGGCAAAGGACATATGCCTTTGTATACATACCAACCACATCTCTACTTGCATTGTCTGGACACTTGGAAAATTTTTTATGTAACCAAACTAAGGAAATAACACGTCTTTTTTTGACATTATTCCATTCCCCAGCCCATTCATCCCCAAAGATTTCCCTAAAATAACTTAATGGAGCATCAAATGAAGGACAAGTTAAGGGCTTACCCAATACTGACAAACGAAAAATAAAATGGACATCCTCCAATGTTATTGTTATTTCACCACATTTCATATGAAATATATTTGTCTCTGGCCGCCATCTCTCAATCAAAGCAGATATAAGACTGACATCTGTTCTGGTTACTACTGCCGGATAACTAAATCTCTTAAACCCCCACGCCTCTAATAATTTTTTTAGTAGGCTGGTAAGTTCCCATTTATTATATATATAATTGAAGTAGATTGGCTTGACATCAGTGTACCCCTTTCAATCTCATTCCACACATCCTCCGATACATGCTTTTCTTGAGCATAAAGGACACTGCGATTAATGGGTCCAGGCAGCCAATTGGCTATATTTACCTACAAATATCAATAACAATAAAACTTTCATTCAATGTCTAAATAAATAATTGACCAAAAATAATACAAAACAACAATGATAATATTTCATACATGCAAGTGTATTTACATTTTATAACAAAATGTCAATTTTTGCGAGAAATAACCAACAACAATAAAACTTTTAACACAATTTATGCATATATAATACTCAAAAATATACATACTAATATTTTATATATAGAAAATACCCAATTTATACACATAATTTGTATACATAGATGCATACCTACCACCCAATTTGTATTCATACATATAATAATACTAAATTTGTCACTTATATACCATGCTTTAATATAGCAATAATTTTTAAGATATTTAGCAAAATACTATCATTCAATGTCTATTTTGTTTCTAAAGATATTTACAGAAGCATATTAGGTTGAAAGACACTTTACCGGTTGAATTTGAGATTGATGGGCCAAATTCGAAGCTAACAGCAAACCCTTCTCCGCTCTCTGCGGTTGTGCCGTCTCTCAGAATGGCAAAGAAAGCGCAAAGCATAAAAAATATACAAGACTTAGTTTAGATCTGGGAAACACTTGGCCGCTACTCCCACTAGCGGCTGGGCCAAATTCCCTTAATGCCCACAATTTTTAAAATCCTCTGCTGGCCGCTAGAGGGAGTAGCGTCTTTTAATATTTATTCTTTGGCCGCTACTCCCTCTATGGTGGGCCTCATCTCACCATTAATTCTAATTTTGGACTAATTTGGATGAGCGTTAGTTGAAACAAATCCTAATAGCTAACGTATTCTATGAATCATTTCCCTATATATATATATATATATATATATATATATATAACCATTTTCAATTTCAATCATGCAAAGTTAATTTACGTTAAAATTGATTGCATTTCTCAGTGTGTGCAATGGCATGCAAACTGCAACTACATTGCAACCGGATCGAGCGACAAAACTGTTCGCCTATGGGATGTACAGAGCGGTGAATGTGTTAGAATTTTCATTGGTCATAGGAGTATGGTCTTATCCTTGGCAATGTCACCTGATGGTCGATATATGGCATCTGGTGATGAAGATGGAACAATTATGATGTGGGATCTATCTAGTGGTCGGTGTGTTACTCCTTTGGTCGGTCATACCTCCTGTGTGTGGACACTTAATTTCAGGTTAATGTCCTTTCCAGAATAAAAGTAGTTCACCCATTCTTGATTCCTCCTATTTTTCCCTGTTTACTGCTAAGTGGGGTAAAGGCACTGAGTTGGTGGATAACTTAATAATCATTTCATTTATTTTGGATTCCTTTATCTGTTTCAGTTGTGAAGGTTCACTTCTTGCATCTGGTTCTGCTGATTGCACCGTAAAATTATGGGACGTGACCTCGAGCACAAGGGTACCAAAAACCGAAGAAAAGTAAGCAATGTGTGACATATTTTACCTCAATGTATCCTTTCTTTATTTGCTATTATCATATACTTTGTAGACATTTACAGTCTATTATATTCTATCAGCAAAAGTGGAACTACTACTAACAGGCTCCGATCACTGAAGACTCTGCCTACCAAATCTACTCCAGTCTACGCTTTACGGGTAATATCTCCATCTTAAAGAGAATAAATTTTACAAGGACTGTCTGTAAGCTAGTGATTGGACACCATTTAATCAGAACTTGCCAACTCTGCATTTTGAGAGAAAATAAATGAGTTTTGATTGTGTAAACAATAATTAAATCGATTGATCATTGGCAAATAATATTACATAATCTGTTAACACAACCAAAATTCCATGATTTTATCTAAAATATAGAGTTGTCATATTTTTATTGGATGGTGTAAAAGCACTAGTTTACAAGCAGTCTGTATATAATTGAATCTAGCTTATGGAAAACGTTTTTCAAGAAGCTAACTGTATACTCCTTGTTATGCAACCAGTTCTCGCGAAGAAATCTTCTCTTTGCTGCTGGAGCTCTCTCTACAAATGGGTAACGATATCGGCCTCCTTGATCGAATGCTCCTAAACAGAAATTGGGTTGTAATGGTTTGCACAATATTTTGGTGTGCCAATGTTTCATTAGTCAAGTTTGTACTGTTGCCCTTACAATAGCAGAAAATCATGTATGAACTGTAGACTAGCTTTGCGTGGGATGACTTTATAATCTTCAAGGTGATGTTAGCACAAGGAGCTGAATGAATTTTATCAATTCGTATAATTATATGAACTTATGGACCTGAATAGGTTTAAGGTTTGCAGCTTTCATACATGTATTAGTCAAAAAATTGTGTTTAAGATCTATGTATTTACAATCACTTTAATACAATCAATGGCTAAAATGGTAATATTTAGATATAGTGAGAGTCAACTTATCAATGTGAATTCTTATTCCATTTTTTTCTAAAAAAAATAACAGTAAGGAATTTATTTTATTTTATTTAGTTTTTTTGGAGAACCTATACTATTATAATTTAGTAATCTGACATGTGGAAGGGGGAATCCGGAGAATTTTTTTATTTTTTTTTCATGTAGCACGTGTTAATTTTGAATTAGTTAGGTTATGTTGAGATAAATTTATGTTGAATTATAATTGTAAAGTTTATTAATTAATATGATTAGTAGGAAATTTAAAAAGATTTCACTTATTATACATTTTAAAAAAAAAATTATCAATAATATTTATTCACTTAATTGATAATTAAAATTAAATAGTTGATGTAAACTTTTAAAATGTATCATTTTCCATATTGAATTTGCTAGGGTATGTTCTTGAACTTGTTACCTTGCACGGTAAAGAGAATTTGCTATAATGTCATCACATTTTTTATTTTATTTTTTGAAGACCCACTCTTGGGTAGCACAATATAATTTCAGTACATTATTATTATTACAATATTAATGTTATCACATTTGTTTTATTTTTTTTGAAGATCGTCTTTTGGTTAAGGTAATATAATCTCATAATTAAGTATATTATCATTATTATAATATCAATGAAAATCAATCAAGCCTCGTATAGAGAGAGAAATAAACTTGCATGTCTGTCTTAGGGGTGAGTGTTTGATAAAAACTAAATGAATTTGAATTTGAATCTGAATAAAAAAAGTTATTTGATAATTGACATGTCTGAAATATCTAAATAAAAGATTTTTATTATTTTACCTCTTTAAAAAAATTCAAATTTGTTGTAAATTTATTTAATATTACTTAATATAATAGTTAATATTGTAAAAAAAAAATTATTCAGCCATTATTTAGTCAAAAAAAAAAATGAAACTTAACCATTTAACCCAAATCGTCCGAATGGCTAACCGATTTCGATTTTTATTAAAAACAAACGCACTGAATGGTTGAATCGGTCAGTCATTCAGTGCTAATCAAACAGTTCCTTACATAAAGAAGAAAACATTTTTATAAAGGCTTAAATATGATTTACTACCCTAAACTATAAGCCATATTCCACTTCGGTGATTCACCTTTCAATTTTGTCAATTAGATGATTAAACTATTAATTTTTTCCACTTCGGTCCAATTTAAGTTGCCACATCATAAATTGATGACGTGGCGCGCTGACTAAGCAAACTAATGCCTATGTGTAATTAAAAAATATTATTTTAATTATATTTTCTAAACATCAAGGGTAAATATGTCATCAAACCAAATAATAATAAATCGCAGTTTTAATTAATAAAAAAAAAATCGCAGCAAAATGAGTTATTAATAAAAAAAAAACTGAGTTATTAATAAAAAAAATTGATTTATTATTTTAATTATAATAAATCGCAGTTTTTTTTAATAAAAAAAACGCAGCAAACTGATTATTAATTAAAAAAAATCGCAGTTTATATTATTATATAAATAATATAATAATTATTTTTATAAACTGTGATTTTTTATTATTAATAACTCAGTTTGCTGCGTTTTTTTTATTAAAAAAATTGCGATTTATTATAATTAAAATAATAAATCAGCTTTTTTTTATTAATAACTCAATTTTTTTTATTAATAACTCAGTTTGTTGCGTTTGTTTTATTAATTAAAATTGCGATTTATTATTATTTGGTTTGATGACATATTTACCCTTGATGTTTAGAAAATATAATTAAAATAATATTTTTTAATTACACATAGGCATTAGTTTGCTTAGTCAGCACGCCACGTCATCAATTTATGACGTGGCAACTTAAATTGGACCGAAATAAAAAAAATTAATAGTTTAATCATCTAATTGACAAAATTAAAAGGTGAATCACCGAAGTGGAATATGACCTATAGTTTAGGATAGTAAATCATATTTAAGCCTTTTATAAATAAACAAATAAACTCATCTCAGTCCAAATAAAAAGAAATTGATTTTCACCGTCTGCAGAAGCTTTGTGCAAGTTATAAATTTTAATGGCAGAAGAAGTTTTCCTCCTAATTTTTTGACTTCAGAAAGTTGGTAAACATGGAAATAGTGTATACTCGAATATATTCAAAATTTTTGTTGTAATTTTCTCCCTCCGATCCAAAAGAAAAAATATATGATGACTTTTTAAGTTAATTTATAAATGGCTGAATGACATTTGTGACGCCTTTTAAAATAGGTCCACATAACTCATTTTGAGTCATCAAATGCATGATAAAAAATTCAAATACAACTTCATTTATATAACTATTAATTGTCGTGTAAAATACGACAAAATATAAGTTGTGAATTTCAATACAAATATTATCTCGTAGACAATATCTAAACTCAAATAAAATCTTCATTATAATTATTGGCACACTATTTTACAAAATACAGAGTACTACTATAATAACCATCTTGGACTTTTACTCCACTCTCCGACTAGTCTCATCAGCTACATTATCACCTCCTAAGAAGAACAATGGAACCAAAAGGAAAATGGTGAGCTCAACTAGCTCAGTAAAAAATATTATGACTAAATTAATGTATAACAAATTATCATTAGTCTTCAACGAGAGAAAAATAAGACCGAATTTTATGAAATAAAAGTATTCAATTTTTCTATTTAGTAAATGGTTAAATTGATAAAAAAGTAAAGTTAAAGGGTGATATATGAAGTTTTTTTTTTCAAAATAAGCAAGTGTATAAAATACTTATATTGTTGTAGGGGAATATTTGTTTGATTCGAATTTCGTGGAATATTCTTGTTGTAAATGGGGAATATAAATGCATAAAGTTAAAGGTGATATATGATTTTTTTTTCAAAATGGGATTATGGGCCCCATAACGGAGAATAATCGTGTCGGATGAAGAAAAGCGACAAGTTTAAGTTTTTATATAAATAATGGCGTAGTTATTACTTATTGTTATTTAATTAACACTTGTTGGAATACATGGTGGTTAAAATATAATGTCTGGCGCGTTGTTGCGCGATAGCACACGGTATTGCGCAGTATTTTTGAATTATTGATTCTTACGTGAAGAAGGCACTACTCAATAATTATTACGATAATTCTTGTTCAATATTTTATTTTATTGATTCAATAATTCTTTGCGTTGATATTTTATATTATTATTGTTTTCAATAATTGTCATTTACACGATATTCCCATTATCGGATCAATAATTTATATTATTTGGATAATATTATTAGATAGCATTATTGGCAATGTCTAGAAAGTTACATCGAGGAGAGGTTTGGTCACCTAATTGCTTGTGATGTGAGGAGAAATCCTTATTGGAAAGCCCCTCTTTCACAGGGCTGCTTTGGTTGTCATAATTGTGATTACGTAATATTATTTGTGAATAATTAATTATTAATTTATATGATAAGGAAATATTTATTTGATCGGATATAAATGATGGATTTATTTATGTGGTTATAAATGAAGGAATTAATCTTTGAAGTGTTTTATTAGTATTTTGTCGAAATGAAGAACAAAATATATGGGATTTTGAGAAAAAATTAGTTTATTACTTGATTTTGTAAAATCTATAACTCTTTGTGTATAATGAGTTAGGAGATGAGCCATATATCAAAAAGAAAGCCCTGGAAGTAATCTAAATGTAGAAATTTGAATCACCCAAAAATCCTTTGTAGATTTATCGTGGTGAATTTTTGAATGAAAGCTGGTCAGAAGGACTAATAATCCAAAAAAATCGGTGTTCTTGAGATATATTGCGTGAGTTATAATTTTTAATCAAATAGTTGGATCGTTGTGATTTTTGGATATGTTATACATATATGAGTTGAGTATATGTCCACAAATTTTGAGCAGATTAAAAATTAGCGTATGATTTGTTATGAATTTTAAGAGGTGGTGATTGAAATTGTTTTTATAAATGTTTTTTAGTGGAAAATTCTAGAAAGGCGGGCCCCACTTTTTGGTTGGTGATTGAATGCATGTGCTGAATTGGATTTTCAAAGGTGATGGCTGCCATTTTTCAAAATGGCATGCGTATAAAATAAATTAATATTTTATTAATTTAGTCTCCTTTGGCGTTCTAGCATTTTCCTATAAATAGGCGCTTAAGTTAGAATTGAAAATCACACCAGAAACAAGTTTTCTTTCTCTCTATATTATCGAGCATATTTTTTTGTAAGTATTTAGATACTTTGAGAGTTACTATTCGGTGCAAGTTTCCTTGACTTTACATCAGATATTCGATTAGGAAATCTTGCTCTTTTGAGGTAAAGGGATTTTTAAAGGTTATTATGTTTTTCAGTTTTGAAATTTTTTGAACCTTCAAAAATTCTGGAAAAATTTGAAATGATAATTTGATGAGTTTCCTTGATTGTGTCCAAAAATGGCGATTTTTGGATGTATAGATTAGGAGTTATGGATTTTATGAGAAAAGACTATTTTAAAAGTAAACCCTTATAACTCCTTGTGGTTAACTCAAAATTGGTGAAATTTTTATTGGGAGTACATCTATATAACATCAGTATATTTCTGTAAATTTTGGAATTTTTGGACAAAAGTACAATTTATGATAAATGTCTAAATATTCGGCGATTTTGGCCGTATGAAAAATAGTAAATGAATTTTAAAATTTAGAGAAAAATATATATTCAATATGGGACTATATTATGCTAAAATCGAGAAAAGAAATATTTTTGGGCTGATTTGGTATTTTTCATGAAAATGGACTAGTTATGATTAAATAAATTAAATATGTTATGTGAAGTAACAAAATTGAAAAATAGGATTTTATGGCTTGGGAATCTATATATGGTATATCTTGATTTTTTGATGAGGTTGTTGGTTATTGGTGATGAAATCTTATGAGTTTGGCATTTTAGTATGATTAAATGCATTAATTAGTAAAGTGTAAACAATTAAAATAAATTATTTATAAGTTTAAGAAATGATTAAAATATTGTGGTAGTATTAATAATATTAGATTATGAGATTATTAAGTGATTTATAACATTTGGATTAAGGTGTTATGAAATCATTGATTTATGAATCTTACTCTTGAAATTAAATCGAGTTGTTGATCGTATTTTTTTTTTATTATCATATATAACATTTTTATAATCCGGTGATGAAATTTCTCTTTGACTTAAGTGTAAAGATGGGTAGATTATTGGTATGATCGTGACTATGGGTTCTCTTTGGCGATGGTGCAAAGATGAATTGTTGGTTGGTATGATCATGACCATTGAATTTACAATTGAATATTTTTAGCTTAAGTGCAAAGGTGAATTGATCAACATGGTTATAATTATTGTTTATATAAATTACGAAATGATTATATATTTCTTTGAGATATGAATATCTTTGGATTGTAGTGTCAAAGATGAATTGTTGATGAATATCTTTGGCGTGTAGTGCAAAGATGACTTTGTTGTTGAATATCTTTGGCGCGTAGTGCAAAGATGACTTTTGTTATTGAATATCTTTGGCATGTAGTGCAAAGATGAGCTATTAATGAATATCTTTGGCCCGTAGCAAAGATGAACTTATTAGTATGATTATGAGCAAGAGCTGTGATTTGGTATAACCATGATCTTTGATGTTTAGGGTAAAGACATGTGATGAAAAATATCTTCGTCTTGGATGAGAAGAAAATTAGAACTACAATTATGATTATGAGTTATTCACATGATTGTTGTGAGCGAGGATACATTGATTAATGTTCTGGGGTTAAAGCATTGTTGGTGGACTTTTAACATGGAGAAGATAATAGACTTTATGGTCTATTTGACTCTTCTAATGGATTGCTCGTTTCATTTATGACTATGGTTGAAAAGTTTTATCATCTACCGTATATGTTCTAAATCTACGATTTATTCTTGATGAAGGCTATTGATAATTTAATTATCTTTAGTTATGATATTCTTTCTTGAGCTAGTTGTGCTCACCCTTTTGCTTCACAATTCCTTTCGGGTAATAAAAAGTGTTATGAATTGGCCGGGGATAACAAGGGAATAGTGTGGTGGTCGAGACTATCAAAGTTTCTCAACACATTATAAAGCGGCATGACATACAATATATAATTGTATTGAGGACCTAAGATGTGTGTATGCAGTATATTATCGTCACTTAATAATTGATTTTGGTGAACAACAATAGGGTGAGGTGAACCAACTTTGGAAAGGTGTTTTGCCCTATCATACAAGATGTCTAATGACATACAATCTCGTGTTATCATAAGAAAGGGTTGTGCACATCCACTTCTTTGAGTATATCTCTGAGCACTACCTATATGATCTTGGAGTTGGGTTGAAACATAATGTTCAATCATGAGGCGGTGGAGATAGTTATATGTAAGAGAAGACTCACCATTGGAAGGAACATGATAGTAATCTTCTCGTTTTTCTTTGGGGTCTATTGGATCAACCAAGGATAATTCTCTGGACATATGATATCTATCATAACTTAGATTCATGGCCTCCTATATACGAAGGTTTCCTTGAGCATTTCCCAAAGATTTTAATTTCTAAAAGCAGTTCTAGATTGTACCTTTATGTAAGGTATCCTTTGTGAGGTGTTGTCCATAGTTGGGACATGAGTCACAGTTGGTATTAAAACTCACGGTATATGTGTTGTTGTATTTTGCACGACAATTGTAGTAATAAAGTTGTAGTTGTTTTTCTGTACCATGTATTTGGCGACTCAGAATAGGTTGGATGGATTGGACCTATTTTGGGGGTGTCACATTTGGTATCAGAGCTTAGGGATATGATCTCTGGCGGAGATCCGGGATTAGAACTAGGAGGGGAGAGACGAGTAATATCCTTCGCTAGTGTGTGTCCTACCTAAGCTTATTTGTTGGTCAGTCATAATATCGGGATATTATGTGATATATTAATTGTTCAATTAAACTTTTGTTTTGAAGTTGTATTCTAGAATGATATCTGAAATACGAGGAGATGAGCAATGGAGAAATCATGAGGACGACGGGAAGATGGAATCGAGATGAAAGCAAGGTATTCTCAACTCTTTGAAATACAGTACGTAAATTTGAGGATGAAATTTCATAAGGAGGGAGATTGTAAGACCCGAATTTTATGAAATAAAAGTATTCAATTTTTCTATTTAGTAAATGGTTAAATTGATAAAAAGTAAAGTTAAGGGTGATATATGAATTTTTTTCAAAATAAGCAAGTGGCTATAAAATACTTATTGTTGTCGGGGAATATTTGTTTGGTCGTGGAATATTCTTGTTGTCGGGGAATATTAAATGCATGACAGTATGACCATTTATGGGCCCCATATGAGAATAACTGTCGGATGAAGAAAGCGACAAGTTTAAGTTTTTATAAATAACGGCGTAGTTATTACCAATTAACTTTGTTGGAATACACGGTGGTTAAAAAATATAGTGTCTGGCGTTGTTGCGATAGCTTTGCGGTATTGCAGTATTTTTGAATTATTGATTCTTACGTAAGAAGGCACTACTCAATAATTATTACGAGTAATTCTTATTCAATATTTTATTTTATTGATTCAATAATTCTTTGCGTTGATATTTTATATTATTGTTATTTCAATAATTGTCATTGCACGATATTCCCATTATCGGATCAATAATTCATATTATTTGAATAATATTATTAGATAGCATTATTGGCAATGTCTAGAAAGTTACATCGAGGAGAGGTTTGGTCACCTAATTGCTTGCGATAAGGAGAAATCCTTATTGGAAAGCCCCTCTTTCACAGGAAGCACTGGTTGTCATAATTGTGATTACGTAATATTATTTGTGAATAATTAATTATTAATTTATATGATAAGAAATATTTATTTGATCACGGATATAAATGATGGATTTATTTATGTGGTTATAAATGAAGGAATTAATGCTGAAGTGTTTTATTAGTATTTTGTCGAAATGAAGAACAAAATATGGGATTTTCAGAAAAATTAGTTTATTACTTGATTTTGTAAAATCTATAACTCTTTGTGTATAATGAGTTAGGAGATGAGCCATATATCAAAAGAAAGCCCTGGAAGTAATCTAAATGTAGAAATTTGAATCACCCAAAAATCCTTTGTAGATTTATCGTGGTGAATTTTTGAATGAAACTGGTCCGAAGGACTAATAATCCGAAAAATTAGTGTTCTTGAGATATATTGCGTGAGTTATAATTTTTAATCCGACCGTTGGATCGTTGTGATTTTTGGATATGTTATACATATATGAGTTGAGTATATGTCCACAAATTTTGAACCGTTAAAAATTAACGTATGATTTGTTATGAATTTTAAGAGGTGACTGATTCAGAAATTGTTTTTATAAATATTTTTAGTGGAAAATTCTAGAAGGCGGGCCCCACTTTTTGGTTGGTGATTGAATGCATGTGCTGAATTGGATTTTCAAAGGTGATGGCTGCCATTTTTTTCAAAATGGCATGCGTATAAAATAAATTAATATTTTATTAATTTAGTCTCCTTTGGCGTTCTAGCATTTTTCTATAAATAGGCGTTTAAGTTAAAATTGAAAATCACACCAGAAACAAATTTTCTTTTCTCTCTATATTATCAAGCATATTTTTGTAAGTATTTAGATACTTTGAGAGTTACTATTCGGTGCAAGTTTCCTTGACTTTACATCAGATGTTAAATCGAAATCTTGCTGCTCTTTTGAGGTAAGGGATTTTAAGGGTTATTATATTTTTTTCGGTTTTGTAATTTTTTCGGACCTTCAAAAATTCTAGAAAAATTTGAAATGATAATTTGATGATTTTCCTTGATTGTGTCCAAAAATGGCGATTTTTGGATGTATAGATTAGGAGTTATGGATTTTATGAGAAAAGACTATTTTAAAAGTAAACCCTTATAACTCCTTGTGGTTAACTCAAAATTGGTGAAAATTTTATTGGGAGTACATCTATATAACAGAAGTATATTACTGTAAATTTGAATTTTTTGGACAAAAGTACAATTTATGATAAATGTCTAAATATTAAGCGATTTTTGGCCATGTGAAAAATAGTAAATGAATTTTAAAAATTGAGAGAAAAATATATGTTCAATATGGGACTATATTATGCTAAATCCAGAAAAGAAATATTTTTTGGGCTGATTTGGTATTTTTCATGAAAATGGACTAGTTATGATTAAATAAATTAAATATGTTATGTGAAGTAACAAAATTGAAAAATAGGATTTTATGGCTTGGGAATCCTATATATGGTATATGCAGATTTTTGATGAGGTTGTTGGTTATTGGTGATGAAATCTTATGAGTTTGGCATTTTAGTATGATTAAATGCATTAATTAGTAAAGTGTAAACAATTAAAATAAATTATTTATAAGTTTAAGAAATGATTAAAATATTGTGGTAGTATTAATAATATTAGATTATGAGATTATTAAGTGATTTATAACATTTGGATTAAGGTGTTATGAAATCATTGATTTATGAATCTTACTCTTGAAATTAAATGCAGTTGTTGATCGTATTGTTTTTATTATCATATATAACATTTTTATAATCCGGTGATGAAATTTCTCTTTGACTTAAGTGTAAAGATGGGTAGATTATTGGTATGATCGTGACTATGGGTTCTCTTTCGCCAGTAGTGCAAAGATGAATTGTTATTTGGTATGATCATGACCATTGAATTTACAATTGAATATTTTTAGCTTAAGTGCAAAAGGTGAATTGATCGACATGGTTATAATTATTGTTTATATAAATTACGAAATGATTATATATTTCTTTGAGATATATGAGATATGAATATCTTTGGCACATGTAGTGCAAAGATGAATTGTTGATGAATATCTTTGGCGTGTAGTGCTGAAGATGACGTAGTTGTTGTTGAATATATTTGGCTCGTAGTGCAAAGATGACCTGTTGTTGAATATCTTTGGCATGTAGTGCAAAGATGAACTGTTAATGAATATATTTGGCCCGTAGTTAAAAGATGAACTTATTAGTATGATTATGAACAAGAACTGTGATTTGGTATAACCATGATCTTTGATGTTTCAGGTAAAGACATGTGATGAAAAATATCTTCGTCTTGGATGAGAAGAGAAAATTAGAACTACAATTATGATTATGAGTTATTCACATGACTGTGAACAGGATTTGTTGATTAATGTTACAGGGTTAAAGCATTGTTGGTGGACTTTTAACATGGAGAAGATAATAGACTTTATGGTCTATTTGACTCTTCTAATGGATTGCTCGTTCCGCTGCAACTATGGTTGAAAAGTTTTATCATCTACCATATGTTCTAAATCTCTGATTTATTACTGATGAAGGCTATTGATAATTTAATTATCTTTAGTTATGATATTCTTTTTCTTGAGCTAGTTGTGCTCACCCTTTTGCTTCACAATTCCTTTCGGGTAATAAAAGTGTATATTTGGGTCGGCCGGGGATAATGAGGGGGAATAGTGTGGTGGTTAAAGAGACTATTAAAGTTTCTCAACACATTATAAAAGCGGCATGACATACAATATATAATTGTATTGAGGACCTAAGATGTGTGTGTCGTATATTATCGTCGCTTAATAATTGATTTTGGTGAACAACAATAGGGTGAGGTGAACCCAACTTTGGAAAGGTGTTTTGCCACTATCATACAAGATGTCTAATGACATACAATCTCGTGTTATCATAAGAAAGGGTTGTGCACATCCACTTGTTGAGTATATCTCTGAGCACTACCTATATGATCTTGGAGTTGGGTTGAAACATAATGTTCAATGTGAGACGGTGGAGATAGTTATATGTCAAGAGAAGACTCACCATTGGAAGGAACATGATAGTAATCTTCTCATTTTTCTTTGGGGTCTATTGGATCGACCAAGGATAATTCTCTGGACATATGATATCTATCATAACTTAGATTCATGGCCTCCCATATGTACGAAGGTTTCTTGAGCATTTTCCAAAGATTTTAATTTCTAAAAGCAGTTCTAGATTGTACCTTTATGTAAGGTATCTTTGTGAGGTGTTGTCCATAGTTGGGACATGAGTCACGAGTTGGTATTAAAACTCACGATATATTTGTTGTTGTATTTTGCACGACAATTGTAGTAATAAAGTTGTAGTTGTTTTGTTTTATTTGCCATGTATTTGGCGACTCGAGAATAGGTTGGATGGATTGGACCTATTTTGGGGGAAATGAAATAATATCACAGAATTGAAAAAGAAAGGCGTACTGGAATGATTTTGGAAAAATAATTCAAAACTAAAATGATAATTTTAATCCACTTTTATTCACATGCTAAAAATTATATATAATAATAATAATATTACCATTTAAATTATAAAAATTATACTATTATATTATTTTTATGTAATATTATAATAATATATTTGAATGAATATTTTATCGGAGAATATAATTGTGATTCCATAAAAAAATATGTCAAACTTTCAACAATTATTTCATGCTAAATTCCTTCATTTATATCAAAATTGAACAAATATCCACCACATAATAATTATTCACAATTAATATTATAAGCTCACAATATTAACAACCAGATCATTCACAGGAAAGAGGGGTTTTCCGATAAGGATTTATCCTTATTGACGCGCAATTATATAATTTAACCCCTTTTCTCGACAGAACTTTCTAGACATTGCCAATAATGCTACAAATAATGTTATTAAAATAATATAAAATATTGTACATATGTTATTGTAACAATTATTAAATCAATGAAATGAGATACTATGTAGCAATTACTGTGGCAATTATTGAATATTGAGTGACTTCTTACGTAAGAATCAATAATCAGAGATAATATGTAAGAATCATGAAATTCATGAATAAATAGTTATTTTAAAATAATAAAAAAATAAATATTTATTTGAATTTAAATATTGATGTGTTGTACAAAGAGTAATTCAATTAGTGCAAGTTGAATTTATATGAGAATTGAGAAGTGTGGAAATGACGATGAGAATTGTGAAATGTCTTGTTTGGCATACTGTGGAATGAGGAAATTCACTAAGTGAATTAAAAGAGAAATAGTTTATTAAGAGGAAGATTAATTATGCATAATTATATGATTCCATATAAGGAATGAATAAACTCTTTAACTAGTAATATCACTAATATGAAGGTTAATTCATGTCATGTAAAATTAGTATGGTGATAGGGGTCAGAACTAGCTTAGAGCTAAACCAGTTTGGCACTGCTAAGGACCGGCGCAACTACGCCCTCCCAGCAGTACAAACTGCCAATCCGAAAAAGGTTGGTTTTTACTATAAAAATGAAATAGAAAATTATTGTATGGTATGACATTATTAAAAACATATGATAAGAATACATATTAATGACATAAAGTACCAAGTAGTACCATAAAGTCATATGTGACATTTTAATACAGAAATAATTAAGTAATTGTATACCCCATAAAGTGGGAAAAAAATTAAATATTTAAAATTGACATTTAATATTAAGTAATGTTATTATGTAGTTATATGAGTAGTAAAAATATATATGGAGATACCCGGACAATAATACCTAACTGCGTTATTTTATTAAGTGTACCTAATGTATATGGATTATATGATGTGAGTACATAAATAATCTCTAATTTTCCTAATATAGTAACAATTGTACACTAAAACTATATTTTTGGGAATTAAAG
This sequence comes from Panax ginseng, assembly GCA_020205605.1. Lineage (NCBI taxonomy): Eukaryota > Viridiplantae > Streptophyta > Magnoliopsida > Apiales > Araliaceae > Panax > Panax ginseng. Next base: position 99,960,803 of record CM035139.1, read on the forward strand.
TAACTGGACTGAGCAAATTAATCAGGTTGCTGAGAATTAAGCTCATCAGTTGCACAAACAGTACATGAACAGTAACCTACCCTCTATTTACGTAACTTCCAAGTTGTGATCATTGGCTATGGAAATGGCTGATTGTGACGCCCCCAAAATAGGTATACATCACCCATTCTGAGTCGCTAAATACATGGTACATAATTCAAATACAACTTAATTATACAACTGTCGTGTAAAGTACGACAAAACATAAGCTGAGAGTTTCAACACGAATATTGTCTTCTAAACAATATCCAAACTCCAATTCAATATTATTATAATTATTATCACACTATTTCAGAAAATAGTGAGGACTATTAATGCACTATCTCGGACCATCACTCCGTTCCTCGATTAGTCCCGGTTAAGTTCTCATTTCCTGAAGAGAACAATGAAAGTAAAGGGTGAGCTCAACTGGTCTAGTAAAAAATATTATGACTAAGATAATGCAGAATAAATTATCGTTAGCCTTCAACAGTGTTAAACTGATAAAATATAATAGACATCAAGTTTAATTGCAGCGGAACAAGCAATCCATTAGAAGAGTCAAGTAAAGCATGATATCTACTATCTTCTATGATTTAAAAAGTTTATCATCAATTTTATCGCCGAGACTCAGCTTAATAAATAATCCACATCACTGAATTACCCATGCACTACGGGCCAAAGATATTCATTAGTATCACGACCACGAATTATCTATGCACTACGAACCAAAGATATTCGTGTTTTCACCAATGATCATGATCATGCCAACAATTGTCCATGAATGCTCTACGGGCCAATGAGGACTTTTACCACATCATTTGTAACATTACGGTTATGATTATACCGAATAATCTCTGGTCATAATCATACCAATCAACAGTCCATCTATGCACGTAAGCCAAATATGACTTTCATCATAATATAAGTATGAAGATGATGACAATGATATAAGAATTCAATTAAAAAAAAGCAAATGATAAATTTTTAAAGATTTATAATTTAATTTTTTCAGAATTGAATAATGTCCAAATTGTCAACATGATACTTTTTTATGGAGTAAAATTCAAGAATAATATTGTATCAAAAATCATTTGGACCGAAAAGAAATCAAATTTTGTTATGAATAGTAACCTAGGTGAATAGTAACTGAGTGAATAGTATCCTGTGAATAGTACTTCAGGAATATTACCCCGTGTATATTACTCCGGCATGAAAAAGTTAAAACTTATAAAAAATGTTCAGAATAATTTTTCCATAAAAAAAATACTGGATGAAGTGCAAATTTCAAGGATATTCTACTAATTTCATGGAGTATAGATGCCAAAACTTAACAAAAGGAGTATAGAATTTGGAATATGAAACGAAATAATATTACTTACATACTATAGAATATGAAAGAAAAAATTATTTCTTACGAGTTTTGAACAAAAATAATATCCCTTACCTTAAAAAGAAGAGTATTCTGATTGGTAGGGCGGATATATTCTTGAAGAAAACTTATACCATTTTCTACGCTCAAAGCTTTCTAAAACTCGAAAGAAATACGCTCAATATTATAGAAGAAGAATTCTCTGATTCTGGTATGATTTTCATTTCTAAACTAAGCATCCTATTTATAGGAGAATGAAATGGATACTATTTGAATAAAATCACGCGTGAACAATATTTAGAATCACGGACGCTGAATTCAGTTTTTCATAAGATTTACTGTGCACTGCATAGTAAAATACTATGCAAATAAAATATAATATATTCTAATTTTTCATAAAAAACAAAACTTATTTATATATATATATATATATATATATATATATATATATATATATATATATATAATTTTACTAACTCCCTCCATTTCACGTTACATACCTCCTCCCCCCTTTTCGACAAATTCATTTTGATAATTTAAGGAATTTACCTTTATATATATATATAATACTTATATATATATACTGAACAACTTTCTACTGATAATTTTAAAAAATAGGTAAGTGAGGGGTCCAAATAATAAACAAAATTTACAACAAATACTTCATAAAAATCCACTCAATATTTTTAACAACATTTATTCATCATTGTTATAACTCGCAATATTAACAACTAGATTTTTCCCAAAAAAGAGGGGGCTTTCCGATAAGGATTTCTCCCTATTGGCGCGCAATTAGGTGACCAATCGACAGAACTTTTTAGACATTGTTAATTATGCAAATAATAATATGAATAACTTGTCATCTCAATTATTAATTTAATAATATATAAAATATTGACAATAATTGAATCAAATAACGTGAGATACTATGCAACAATTACTGTAGCAATAATTGAACAAAACTGAGTGACTTCTCACGTAAGCATCAATAATCACTACCGTGTACTACTATGCAATCACGCGTATTACTATACTTTTATCATCGGGTATTTCAACAGTTACTCATAAAACTTTTGCTGTTATTTTCTTAAAAAGATATTTTTGTCATTTTCTAACTCCGACAATAATTCCGTTCTGGGGTCCACTAATGATTGTGTCGTCGTACGAATATTCCCTGTTAAAACGAATATTTCTCGACCAACCAAATATTTTATAACAACTTGCATACTTTGCAAAATTTATAAATATAACCCACAACTATAACATTATATCAAATCCACACCATAATATTCAAAAATATATTTTGAAAAAAAGTAATCTTTATTTATGAAATTTGGGGTCTTACAACCTCCCCTTTTTTATGAAATTTTGTCCTCGAAATTGGAGTACGTACCTGGTATGTCGAAGAGGTGAGGATACCTTGATTTCATTTTAGATTCTAACTCCCAGGTCATTTCCTCAACATCGTGGTTTCTTCACAAAACTTTGACCTGACGTATAAACTTGGTGTGTAGAATATGTTCCTTTTTATCCAAGATTTTAACAGGTACCTCTTCATATGTTAAATCTTCTACTATCTCATCCAGTTCTAACTCAATAATGTGGTTCGGGTCTTCCACATATTTACGTAACATGGATACGTGAAAAATGTTATGAACATAAGGCATACTTGGTGGTAAGGCGAGTCTATAGGCCACAGTTCCTACTCGATTGAGGATTTTAAATGGCCAATGAATCGAGGATTGAGCTTTCCTCTCTTTCTAAATCTAGTAACTCCTTTCCATGGGGCAACATATAACAACACATGTTCTCCAACATTGAATTCCATGTCCTTCCGTTGAAGATCAGTATAACTCTTTTATCGATCTTGTGAGGTTTTTATATGTTGCCGGATCATTTGAATCTTTTTCGTTGTCATGCGTACCAATTCCGGTCCCAATAATGTTGCTTCACCCCCACCTCATCCTAGTATACTGGAGAACGACACTTGCGTCCATACAACGCCTCAAATGGAGTTATGCCCATACTTGCTTGATAACTATTGTTATATGAGAATTCTACAAATGGAAAAAACTTGTTCCAACTTCCTTTGAAGTCAAGGACACAGAGTCTTAATAGATCCTCAAGAGTTTGAATAGTCCTCTCCGACTGCGCGTCCATTTGAGGATGATATGCCGAACTAAAACGTAAATTCGTGCCCATAGCTTTTTGCAGACTAACCCAAAATCGTGAAGTGAATCTTGGGTCTCGATCAGAAGCTATGGATAATGACATACCATGCAGTCTTACAATCTCGTTTATGTACATACGAGCAAGACGTTCAACTGAATAAGTTTCTCGTATAGGTAACAAATGAGTAGACTTGGTTAATCTATCAATAATGACCCAAATTGCATTTATGCCTTGAGAAACCTTGGGAAGACCAGTAACGAAATCCATTGTAATGTGTTCCTACTTCCATTCTAGAATTTCAAGTGGTTGTAATGGACCTTTTGGCACTTGATGCTCTGCCTTGACTCGTTGACACATTAAACACCTTGAGATAAACTCCGTGATCTCTATTTTTATATTGCTCCACCAAAATGTATGTCAAAGATCACGATACATTTTGGTACTCCTAGGATGGATTACAAACGGTGTGTTGTGTGCTTCCATCATGATTTTATACTTTAAATCAGGGTTGTTAGGAACACAAAGTCTGGAGTTGACTCGAAGTATTCCTTCTTCATAGATTCTTGCTTCTGAAATAACACCTTCTTGCACTTTCTTCTTCATACGCATCAGCTCTAGGTCTTTAACTTGAGCACCTTTAACTTTATCGACTAAAGTCGGCTCTACTCGTATATTTGACATCATCACGTGGGTCCTTGGATTCTTTTTCTCTATATCCATCCTTTGTAAGTCATACCAAATGGGTCTTTGCGTTAACAATATCGCACTCGTACCCGCATATGATCTTCTACTCAATGCGTAAGCTACCACGTTCGCTTTTCCAAGATGGTATTGAATGGTATGATCATAATCTTTCAACAGTTTGAGCCATCTTCGTTGCCGCATGTTGAGTTCCTTTTGGGTGAAGAAATATTTGAGGCTTTTATGATCCGTATAGATCTCCACTTTCTCCCCATACAGGTAATGCCTCCAGATTTTAAGTGCGAAAACAACAGCTGCCAACTCAAGATCATGAGTAGGATAAATCCTCTCATATTCTTTAAGTTGTCGTGAGGCATAGGCTATGACTTTTCCATGTTACATGAGAACACATCCTAAACCTTTGACTGAAGCATCACTTTAGTTGACAAATCCCTCAGAACTAGATGGTATTGTCAAAACAGGTGCTGAAATTAGTCTCCTCTTGAGTTCTTAAAAACTCTTCTCACATTCCTTGCTCCAACCAAATTTTGTATCTTTCCGAGTCAGCTGAGTTAATGGAGTAGCGATTCGAGAAAACCCTTCTACAAATCTCTGATAATAACCAACTAAGCCGAGAAAGATACGTACTTCGGTCACTGACTTAGGTTGCTCTCAGCTTTGTATTGCTTCAATCTTTGCTGGGTCAATAGATATTCCATGATTTGATATCACGTGCCCAAGAAATGCTACTTCCTCAAGCCAGAACTCGCATTTCTTCAACTTGGCATAAATCGTGTTTTCACGAAGCTTTAGAGTATCAGCCTCAAGTGTTGTACATGATCTTCACGACTTTTGGAGTAAATGAGGATGTCATCAATAAAGACAATCACAAAATGATCCAAATATTCCTTGAATACTCGGTTCATCATATCCATGAAGGCATCATGAGCATTATTCAATCCAAAAGACATGACTAGGAATTCGTAATGCCCGTACCGAGTTCTGAAAGCAGTCTTTGGAATGTCATCAGTTTTAATCTTTAACTGATGATATCCGGAATGAAGATCGATCTTTTAAAAGAATTTGGCACCTTGAAACTGGTCAAACATGTCATCAATGCGAGGCAACAGATACCTATTTTTGATGGTGACATGATTCAACTCCCGATAATCAATATAAAGTCGCATACTCCCATCTTTTTTCTTTACGAATAGAACAGGAGCACCCCAAGGAGACGTACTAGGACAAATAAAACCGATGTCTAACAACTCCTGCATTTGGGTTTTTAACTCCTGAAGTTCAATAGGAGCCATTCTATATGGGACTTTGGAAATGAGTTTTATACCAGGTTCAAGGTCGATACAAAATTTGATTTCACACTCTGGGGGTAGGCCAAGAAGTTCTTCAGGGAATACATCAGGAAATTTATTAACAATAGAAATATCATTCAAATCTGACGTATTTTTGTTTAAATACGTGACACGGGCTAAGAAAGCTTGACATCTATTTTTCAATAAACGAATAGCTTTATGGATTGATATGACAGTGATTGACTTTAGTGGTTTGGTTACTTGAATTTGCATAATAGGTTGGTTAGGAATATGAAAGCTAACAACCTTATGAAAATAATAAATCTTAGCATGATGAGTAGTTAACCAATCAATCCCTAAAAATTACATCAAATGAAAGTATTTTCAAAGAGATAAGATCGACAGGTAACGTGCGGATGCCGATTTGAATCAAATAAGATTTATAAATAGTGGATGTAATGAAGGTTTCTCCCAACGGAGTTTCAATAGATAAGTCAAAGTCTAATTTCTCCAGAGTTAAATTTAAACGTTGAGCGCAAGTAGGAGAGATAAAAGAATGGGTAGAACCGGTATCAAATAAGGTATAGACTTCGCTAGAGTTTATGATTATCTTACCCGTGATGACCTCGTTCGAGTTCTTTGCTTTTTGGGAGGTCTCGAAAAATGCTCTCCCTTGAACTACTGGCTTTGACTTCTATGGGACGGATTTTTGTGCCTTCGTCCCAACTAGATTTGACTTCACTGCATGATAAAATCGAGCTAGGTGACCTTCTTTTCCACAATTCTAACACATTTTGGATTACTACATGCAATTTGGACTGATGTGTCCCTCCCCTTCGCATTTAAAGCATATGATAGGTGGTCGTTCTCCTTCCTTAACAACGGGTGCTGGTGCTGACATCTTTTCCATCGTTGTTGAATCTTCTCTTCTTGAAATTTCCACTTTTACTGTCTTGGCCATGATTACCACCGAAGTGGTTACCATTTCTGGCATGTTGATTCCCTCCACGTTTGTTGTCAACGCTTTGATGACTGCTACCACTGGTATTATCATTTTGTCGGCTGCTCTCTCTTGGTTGGGTTGACTCATTATCGCGCTCTAATAACTGAGCCCTATTCACAGCATCTAAATACAAGCAAAGTTTATGAGAAATGAGATATTGACGTATCTCAGGTTTCAAACCTCTTAGAAACATCCGCGTCATTCTCTCCTCATTATCAACCAAGTGGGACACAAACTGGGAAAACTCAGAAAACTTAGCTTCGTACTGCAACACGGTCATTTTGTTTTACTCCAGCTTGATGAACTCTACCTCCTTCATGTGACGAATACTTTTGGGAAAGTACTTGTCGTTAAACAGTTCTTAGAACTTCTCCCAAGACATCCCTAGTGCGGCAGGTTGAGTACTCTTTACAGATTCCCACCAGTAATCTACCTCTCCTCGCAACATTAAGGTGGCAAAGGGAACCTTTTGATCCTCGGAGCATCCCAAGACATCGAATATCTTGGTGATCTGCTTTATCCACGTCTCCGCCTTAAGTGGTTCTGGCTTTCCCCAAAACTCCGATGGTCCCAGCTCCTTGAATTGCTTAGCGGTGACCATCCGTGAGTTGCTAGTGTTTTCACCTGCATTTTGAACAGGAGTCTCTCTTTCATGATGTTGTATGAATTGTAGAAAGCTCCTAAACATTCCGTCATTCATCATTTGGTCGGTGTTATTATTTGCATGAGGATTGTTGCCTTCCTGATGCACATTATCCTGGTTATTGATCATCGGTGATTCAACGGTCTCATGTGCTCCATTGCTATTCTCAACATTCTCGGATGTCATTTTCAAACACTGCCACAAAACAAGGGTTAATTGACATGCCACATATTATCCCTATATTCTGACCGACCAATTAAATAACAAATAAACTTAGGTAGGTCATACTAGCGAAGGAATTACTCGTCTCTCCCCTCCTAGTTATAGTCTCACATCTCAGCTAGGGATCATATCCCTAAGCTTTGATACCAACTGTGACACCCCCAAAATAGGTATACATCACTCATTCTGAGTCGCCAAATACATGGTACATAATTCAAATACAACTTAATTATACAACTGTCGTGTAAAGTACGACAAAACATAAGTTGGGAGTTTCAACACGAATGTTGTCTTCTAGACAATATCCAAACTCAAATTCAATATTATTATAATTATTATCACACTATTTCAAAGAATAGTGAGGACTACTAATGCACCATCTCGGACCATCACTCCGTTCCCCGACTAGTCTTGGCTAAGTTCTCATTTCCTGAAGAAAACAATGAAAGCAAAGGGTGAGCTCAACTAGCCCAGTAAGATATATTATGACTAAGATAATGCAGAATAAATTATCGTTAGCCTTCAACAGTGTTAAACTAATAAAATACAATAGACATCAAGTTTAACTGCAGTGGAATAAGCAATCCATTTGAAGAGTCAAGTAAAACATGATATCTACTATCTTTTATGATTTAAGAAGTTTATCATCAATTTTATCCCTGAGACTCAACTTAATAAATAATCCACACTGAATTACCCATGCACTACGGGCCATGGATATTCATTAGTATCATGACCACGAATTATCCATGCACTATGGGCCAAGGATATTCGTGTTTTCACCAATGGTTATGATCATGCCAACAACTTTTCATCAATGCACTACGGGCCAATGAGGACTTTTACCACATCATTTGTAACATTACGGTCATGATTATACTGAATAATCTCTGGTCATAATCATACCAATCAACAATCCATCTATGCACGTAAGCCAAAGATGACTTTCATCACAATATAAGCATGAGGATGATGACAATGATATAAGAATTCAATTAAAAGAAAGCAAATGATAAATTTTTAAAGATTTATAATTTAATTTATCCAGAATTCAATAATGTCCAAATTATCAACATGATACTGCTTTGTGGAGTAAACTTCAAGAATAATATTGTATCAAAAATGATTTGGCCCGAAAAAAAATCAATTTTTGTCATTAATTTAAAATCTTGAATTTGTTAATCGTTGAATATTATTGATATTTTTTGTCCATAGCGACTATTGTTGATAATCATCGATACTTCTTGCTATCTTGAACTACCTGTTAGAGTTTATGCCCTAGAGGCCAATTATTTGATATAATTGCTTAACGTTTTGATATTATATTTGATTGAATAAATATATGATTTTATTATGGTTTTATTTACTGCGTAATATAATTGTTAACATAATAAAATTCCTTAGAATAGTGATACAAATTATATAGTTTCAAGTATGTGACTTGAACATGAGATTATATATTACCATTAGTATCAGTGTTCTTAAATGTCCCTAGTCGAGTATCATTGTTGATGGGACAACAATGATGCATGGAGACTAGTATGTGGATTGACTGATGACCAAATCTCATTGGTCATAAATATATGAGATATTAAGTCAATGCATAGGTACATGTTAGAGAACGATGTAATCCGATGCGGACCCACCATGAGAATTCTATATGGAGCATTATGCGAAGTGTCATTAGCAATTCTCATAGTGACAATGATGTAATGGTCCTCCGGACACGAAATCGCTATATTACTACATGAGAATTTATGTACTTTGATATCATCAAATGTCACCTTTAATAGGGTGGACTATAAAGGTGATTATTGGGTTCATCATTAATCGTGTGAGAAATATGAGTGATCTAGATGGAATTTAACCATCCTATATATTATGAGTGATATCCATAGGCCTCTTGATTGAGTAGGACTATGAAATGCATGGCCATGCTCAAATAGTGATTTGTTTCATATAGTCTACTCATTGATCAAGAAAACTCAGATTAAATTATGAAGAGTATGACACATTCCATGACTCGAGTTTAATCTAGGATATTAAGGTTAAAAGGATTAAATTACATTGAAACATTGGTCACGAAAAGGTTGCATCGAATCATCGATCTTATTATTACTTGGGTAAAGTGATGCATTACTAGAATCGCCGCTCATCGTTTATAATTTTATAATATGATTTTAAAATTATTGCCAACGTAATAATAACCTATAGGGTCACACACATAGAACGTTATTTAAAAGGGAATTAATTTAAATTTTAAGGATTTAAATATATTAATATGATTAATAGTATTTAAATCACGAATTTAAATTAAAAGGATAATTTGTATATATGTATATTAATTAAGTAAGACTTAATTAAGATATATATATATATATATAAATTCGGATTTTATAAAATTAGGTTTTGATTTGATTAATTCCTTTTAACTACTATATATATGATATATAGCACTACTTAGGGTAAGATATCATAATTAAAAACCCTAGCCGCTTCTTAGAGAGAGACTAGAGAGAAAGCAGATTTCAAAATCCATTCCTTTTGGTGGCTAGTACCACAAATCCTTCTTATTGCAGTAATCGTTCGACTGGTTAGGTAAATGCGGCGTTCGTGGTAATGAATCTAGAGAGGCTTAATCGGTTTGTATCATGCGTTGGAGATTCGAGCGTGATCGGTTTGATTCTCATTTTTGTTTATATCTCGGTATAATCTCTAAACCTCTCAATTAATTGATTTTCGCATGGATCCTGCTTTTTAGGGTTTGGAAATTGCTTTAAAATTTTAATTTCTCACATGCGTTTACGTGCCGAAGCCCAACACTACCATTATTGATATACCCTTGAGAAATCTAGAACTACATTGATTACCCTTTTGCTATATTACTTGCTGGGCAAAATTGTTGCTCATCCTTGCTTTCCAAAAAACTTCCAGTTAAGGTAGAATGTGGTGAACCCTCTGGCAAGGACAAGGGTAAAGAGAAGGCTTTGGAGTAGTTAGTTCCATAGTACTAGAAGTGTACTATTATTCTGGTGAAGAAAAACTTATTTATATTAAGCTATGTTTAATTTACGTTGTATTGTATTATGTATTAGTTATGCCTAAATGGTGTTTAATTATAATAAAGGTATGTAAGAGATGTTTAAGTTACAAACCCTTGGGACAAGAATAGTTATAACAATGTAATTTATTTTATTATTCTGCTGTGTGAGTTGTTGATTTATTATTTGAGTTAGTACGTGATAACCAAATTTGAGACAAGTGTGGTCTGAATTTGGGGGCGTCACAGGTTGGTATCAGAGCTGTAGTTATAAACCTTAGGAGCGAGAGTCCTTAGATTATAACTTAGGAGAACTTAGAAGAAAGAGAGGGATGAAACTCATGTAGAGATTTCCTAGAGAGAGATACTTAGTGTGTTATGGAATATAACTTCATTATATACAATGAACTTATGTTTATTAACATTCCGATGGAGTTGTTGCTTGTTTATCTTATGTTGGTGATTGTAGGATGACTGACATAGGAGGACTTAGTCGAGTAGTAGAGGAGGATTCGTATGATATACACGTGGTATTTGAGGCACCATTGATAGCAGAGCCTATATCAGCAGTGGCCCCTATCGATGATGACAACGAGGAGGAGGAGATGGAGCCATTACCCGAGGAGTCTGATCCGGAGGAGGAGCTTATGGAGGAGGATTCTGAGCCCATAGAGGACTCCGACGAGGCTACTTTTGAGGATCGGATGTTGGGGGAGTATGAGGTGCAGATTTTGGAATTAGGATGTAGAGTTGAGGAGTTAGAGGCTGAGGCTAGGGAGAGGGAGTCTGAGTTCCAGAAACTGAGGGACGAGGTCCATCAGAGAAAATTAGTGATGCAGGAGATGGAGGTGGAGATTTCTCACCAAAAGGAGGCAGGGATCCAGATGGGGACTTTGTTTCACTTATTGGTGGCTAGGAATGTAGAGCTAGCAGGGAAGTTGGAAGAGATGGGATAGAGAGAGTTGAGTGAGAGGTCAGAGAAGGAAGCATTCCGTACTTAGTTAGAGATGGAGGTGATGGATACGATCCACTTCGAGGGGAAGTGGGAAGAAGCTAATGATCGGGATGATGACTTAGAGGATGAGGTGAGATGGAAAAGAAGGAAGATGAACAAGATGAGCCATGCTTTGCGCATGGCCATGGAGAGATTGATCGATGGGGTGAATCACTACCTGAAAGAGTAGGGACAGACCTGGCACACCATAAGCCAAGATTTGGTGGTGCACATTACTCAGAAGGAGTACCAGAGCGTCGTGGAGCGTGGGACGCTAGATTGAGTCTAGGTGTTAGAATTTAATGGTATTTTATGTATGTGATATATATGATGTTTAATCTGTTGTAATGAAATCTCAGTCTTTTGTGTAAGATGTGAGATAGTTGTCAACCCCAAGCTTTTAAAAAATGTTAGAGGGGTAGTATGTTGGTGTTGTCCCCCCGTCTTTTGTGATATTAGGAGATATGTTGTGTCATTTATAAAAGTATGCTAGGGATAATCATATGATGTAATGATTTGGCATATGAATATAAATGATCTTATTTTAAAAACGTGTTATAAATTCTAATCCTTTTTTCATTGGGAAATGTTTAAGTAATATAAATAAATAATAAAAATGAAAATTTTGATGTAGAAACATGTCGCCTAGATGTAGAATAACTGCACCGAAAGAATCGGTTAATGATGAGAGAGGACCAGTAGACCCTATACAAAGGCTAGTAGATTTGTTAGGGGAAGCCCTTAGGGGGAGAAATGAACCAGTACCACCCGTTCTCTAAGCAGTTCCAGTCACAAATTTTAAGGATTTTAGGAGTGTAGGACCTCCGAAATTTGTAGGCACTACCGATCCGATTGTGGCACAGACGTGGATCAAGGAAATAGATAAAGCATTCGCCATCACTCATGTGGGTGAAGACCAGAAGACGAGGTTTTCAACCTACATGATGAGAGTCGAAGAAAACTACTGGTGGGAGGCGAATCAGCAGAGAGCGGGAGAAGGGATATTAACTTGGCAGAGATTCAAGACTCTGTTCTTCGAGAATTATTTCCCGAAGAGCATGAAAAATAAGATGGAGGTAAAGTTCTTAGAACTTAAGCAAGGAGATATGACGGTGGCGCAATACGCAGCTAAGTTCAATGAAGTTGCCCGGTTTGTCGAACACCAGGTGGTAGATAAAGAGAGGAAAGCTAGGCATTTTGACCAAGGACTAAAGCCTTAGTTGTTTAACAAGGTGTCAGTTCTTCAGATCGATTCTTTTATGACATTGCTGGAGAGGGTCGTTATTGCAGAGGGAGGAACTGAAGCTTTAAGTCTGTATAACAAAGAGAAGAAGGGTAAGAGCACAGGAGGAGATAGTAGTGGAATAAGTAGTAGCGGAGGGAGTAATTTAGGAAAAAGAAAGTGGGAGAACAACAACAACAAGAATTTTAATAATCAAGTAGGGAAATTTCATGGAGAGGTTAAGAAAAAGACAGAAGGGTGCCCAAAGTGTGGAAGGTATCACCAGGGTGAGTGTTGGAAGGGGCGTAGTGTTTGTTACAACTGTGGCCAAGAGGGACATTTTGCACCAAACTGTCCAAAGCCGAAGAAGATCAAATGATGTTTTGCTTGTGGTTCGGCGAACCATCTGATCAAAGATTTCTCGAATAAAGGAAGTGACGGAGGGAGTAGCCAACAAGGAGGAAGTGGCAAACTGATGATTGGCGGACAAACGCCATCCAACCGTCTAACTGCCAGAATGCTTAATATGACTGTCCAGGATGCAGTAGCTGCAAAGGACGTTGTGTCAGGTATCATCCTGATTAATAATATAAATGTGTATGTATTATCTTTTGTATCTAAGGAATGTGCTAGTCAACTAAATTTACCCAGAGAACGATTAGGATTCCCTTAAACATAGAAGTTGAGAATAAGGAAGTAATCCCTGTATAGTATATTTACCGAAATTATCTCGTAAATATTAGAAATCATGAACTAAGCATAGACTTAATCCTGATAAGATTAGGAGAGTTTGACGTAATAGTAGGAATGGATTGGTTGTATAACCATGCTGCAATGATTGACTGTCAGAATAAAAGTGTGAACCATCAGACTCCGAATAAGTCTAAGGTGGTGTTTTATGGCAGCTCATCGCTTAAGCAATCGTGTTGCCTAACGATGATGCATGCCAAGGAATTGATAAGAAAAGGATGTGTAGGTTACTTAGAGTACATTGTTGATACTCAAAATAAGGGAGTAGAAATTAAGGATATACCTGTAGTGAGAGAATTTCAAGATGTATTTTCGAATGATCTGCCTGGTCTTTCGCCAGATAGAGAGATCGAATTCATAATAGACTTAGCACCGGAAACTACACCGATTTTGAAAGCTCCATACCGTATGACGCCAGTAGAAATGAAGGAATTGATGATACAATTACAAGATAAAGGTTACATACAACCGAGTATGTCTCCTTGGGTAGCACCAGTGTTATTTGTAAAGAAGAAGGATGGATCGATGAGGCTCTGTATTGATTATCGAGAATTGAATAGAGTGACGATTAAGAATTGATATCCGTTACCGAGGATAGAGGACCTTTTCGACCAATTGAAGGGAGCCAAATGTTTCTTGAAGATAGATTTGTGAATGGGTTATCACCAGTTGAAAGTGCGGGAGGAGGACATATCAAAAATGGTGTTCTGAACTCGTTATAGACATTTAAATTTTTGGTAATGTCATTCGGGTTGACGAATGCTCTGACATCGTTTATGGACTTGATGAACCGAGTCTTCAAGCCATTCTTAGATAAATTCGTAGTAGTTTTCATCGATGATATGTTGATCTACTTGAAGACAGAAGAAGAACACGCCGAACATCTGAAGATATTTTTGGAGGCACTAAGGAAAGAGAAGTTATATGCGAAATTTTCTAAGTGTGAATTTTGGATGGAGAAATTTCAATTCTTAGGACACGTGGTGGATAAGGATGGAATTTCAGTAGACCCTGCGAAAGTAGAAGTAGTGAGTAATTGGGAGCAACCAAAGATGCCAACTGAAGTAATAAGTTTCTTAGGGTTAGCTGGGTACTATCAAAAATTTATCCAGGATTTTTCTAAGATAGCAACCCCATTGACCAATCTAACAAGGAAGATAGTGAAGTTCGTGTGGATGAACAAGTGCGAAGAAAGTTTTCAAGAGCTAAAAAAGAGAATGAGCGAGGCACCTGTATTATCATTACCAGATGATACGAGAGGATTTGTGGTGTATAGTGATGCGTTGCATAGAGGACTGGGCTGTATACTAATTCAACATGGAAAAGTCATTGCATATGCGTCACGACAATTGAAGGAATACAAAAAACGATACCCTACTCATGACTTAGAGCTAGTGGTAGTAATTTTACGTTAAAGATTTGGAGGCACTATTTGTACCGCGAAAAATGTGAGATATACACGGACCATAAGAGTCTGAAATATATCTTCACACAGAAAGAGTTGAATATGCGTTAGAGGAGGTGGTTAGAATTGATTAAGGATTATGACTGCGATATTCTTTATCACCCGGGAAAAGCAAACGTAGTGGCCGACGTGCTAAGTAGGAAGGGAAGGGAGAAGATAGTTCAATTGACAACTCAGGAGGAGTTAATAAGGGATATGAAAAAATTAGAGATAGAAGTGAAGGGACCGAAGAGGTTTGTGGAAAGGTTGTTTGCAGTAGAAGCTCATCCAACCTCGTTGGACAGAATAAGGGAATCACAAGAAAAGGATGAGGAGTGCGAGAGAATCAGAAATAGGATCACAGAAAATAAGGAGGAGAGATTCAAAATGCATAAAGATGGTATTTTGAGATTCAAAGAGAGAGTGTGGGTGACAGTGATAACCGAATTAAGGGAAGAAATTTTACACGAGGCACATAATATGACGTATTCCGTTCATCCAGGAGGCACGAAGATGTACCAAGATTTGAGGCAACATTTTTGGTGGCCCAATCTAAAATGAGAAATCACGAAGTGCGTTAGTAGATGTCTTACGTGTCAACGGGTCAAAGCAGAGCACCAGAGATCGAGTGGTTTACTTCAACCGTTAGAAATACAAGAGTGAAAATGGGAGCATATTACGATGGATTTCGTGGTAGGACTTTCGGTCACATAGAAAGATTTTGATGCCATCGACTAACGAAAACGGCTCATTTTCTACCGATCAAGATCTGATATAGTTTAAATTAACTAGCGAATTTATACTTAAAGGAAATTGTTTCGCGACATGGAGTGCCATTATCGATTGTCTCTGACCGAGATCCGCGCTTCACGTCCAAATTCTAGAAAAGCTTACAAGAAAGGATGGGAACACAATTGAGGTTAAGTACCGGTTATCATCCGCAAACAAATGGACAAAGTGAGCGAACGATATAAACGCTGGAGGACATGCTTAGAACTTGCTTGATGGACTTCAAAGGAAGTTGGGATGATCACCTACCCTTAGTAGAATTTTCTTATAACAATAGTTACCATGCGAGTATAGGCATGCCACCATACAAAGCTCTTTACGGGAGGAAGTGTAAAACACCATTGTGTTGGGATGAAGTTGGAGAGCGAAAGATACTAGGGCCAGAATTAGTTCAACAAACCACAAATGTAGTGACATTGATAAGAGCTAGATTAGTAGCTGCACAAGATCGCCAGAAGAAATACGCAGACTTACATCGACAGGACCACGACTTTGAAGTTGGAAGTGACGTTTTCTTAAAAGAATCTCCCTGGAAAGGAAAACTACGATTCGACAAGAAAGGAAAATTGAGTATGAGGTTGTTGGTCGTTTTACCGATCAATATATGTGTGCAAGTATACACGGTCAACAAGTAATAAAGAGTAAGTAAAGTATCGTTCCCACAGAGAATTAACTAATAAAGTCTACCAAGCACTAACTCATAACTATATCAGTCTTATTTAAATGAATGATATTATTTTATATTTAAACTATGAAATTAAATGAACCTAACTATTCCTAGAGTGAGACTAAATAATGAAGACCTGAGATCACAATTTCATCTATTGACTCATTCAAATCCATACATTTCATGTTAAGCCAAATTAATTATACTGAATTGTTAGTCAAGAACACGAAAGTAAAGTATAGCCATCTCTCAATGTACCATACCCATATCACATATAGTCCACAGTTGATAGAATACACATGAACACCCACATTACCTAAACCACTATATGTCTATGTGATTTACAAATAATTAGGGTTTAAGCCCACGTTCTTAATTGACTACGAATGGTGTTTCGGTATATGTCTATCCTAAACACAAATCATACATCCTATCATAATATAGAATATACAATCAAAAGCTATTAAGATCAGATCCAAACCCATACTTCATCTCTCAAGTCCATATGAATTATCGCAGTAATTGATGGCCAATCAACTAAGCAAGCAAGCATGAATCTTAATAGACAATCTCATAGAAATCAATAAAGCTAACAATGAAATATATTAGATTAAACTAATCCATAGACTCCATTGCAATCTCATAATAGAATTTAAATCATAATTGAATTAATGATATCATCCACATATTAAAGACACATCATTAAATACAATTACGAATTAAAGAGAGAGAAAGAGTAGAGAATTGTAATCTGTTCTCCTGATCCAAGATTGAATCCCCAATGCTACATAATTGCTTCAAGTCTCCAAACTAATCAAATCTAGAAAGCATCTACAGTAATCTACTCTACTCTATTATTGAAAATCAAAGAGAGAAAGCAACAACAGTTCTCTCATCCCCCAAGGGGTGGAATATGTTTACATACTGCTCATGCGTCTAATATATTAAGAGTCCTAGTCGTAGCACTCTCTCCAAGCCATAACCCTGCCAGATCATTCAAGTGAAAGTTAACTGATTTTTAAAACTTACTAGATTATACTGTGAATAGCCTCAGATAGGGCTTAGAACTATTAATATAGGCTTGATCCGGGCGATCTCGTCTGGCATGCACTATATGCAGTGTCATAGGTAAGTCAATTTGGCAATTCAAGGCGGCATCGCCTAGGCTCGACTTGTTCTCGCTTGTTCTCACTGCTGCAATTTTCGCTACCTTTTAGACTCAAAGCACTTCACTCCAAGACTTCATTCCAACATTTGTTAACATGCTTAACTCCATTTCCTTTCCATCATCACTCCATTATAGCTTTGAACACAACTTAGCTCAAATAACACCAAAGAAGTTTCTAATACTAAAACTACAAAACAAAGCACAAAGGCATAAAAATCTATACAATAACATGAGATTAAGCATAAATTCAAGTCAGTTAATATCCAAATAATTGGTTATAAAACCACTTATCAAATACCCCCAAACTTAAACCGTTGCTTGCCCTCAAGCAACTAAAACAAAACCAAATCAAAATGCAATGTAGAAACTACCATGTATGCAACCTACGCTGTTATGAACTTGAATCCCTAAGTCAACCATGAATGAAATTCAATTGCAATGCCTCAAAAAAACTATAAGATAATCAAACCGAAAAGAAACCCAAGACAAGATCATAATATACACACTCTGCAAATCCACATCTGTCAGCACTGATGTAGTGTGTGAATGTGAAGCAACCACTAAACGTACTATTGAACAACTTTTTCATATACTACGCTTCTTAAGGGGAGAGAACCAGTTTTAACTCAAGAATTTCAGTACATCAAATAAGTTCTAACCAAGACCATGCATTACTTAAGTTCAGAGTCAACAGGGAAATTTATGCCTTCATTCCCTTACGAGGACGATTCACGCACTTTCCCGCAGGGTTTATAGCAAGTGCGTTTTACGCTCCATCTCACTTTCTATTTCCATTTAAACGAGTGCATTTTACGCTCCATCTCGCTTTCCACTTTTCATTGAACGAGTGCGTTTTAACGCTCCATCTCACTTTTTTTTTATAGATAGCACGTATATTTACCTCTCTTTTCTCCCAAATTTAAGTTCTTTATGGTCCAAGCTATTACCTAATTAAGTACTAACACTCTTTCAATAAAATACAACACTCCCACCAAAAGACAAGTATGAGATAATTTAAACTACATGCCTCATAATGGTTACTCAAGAGTGCTAACCAGTTATATCAGTAACAGACAAATAAGGATTTATATTATGATATATCATCACAACCCAACTTAAGTCTCAAATCAGTTCAAAAATCAAATAGTTTTAATGTCATCACAGGCCAACTAAATAACACATCAACTGACACTGGATTCATGCAATTACAAAATTCAACATAATGACACTGACACTGGATTCATGTAGTTACAAAATGCACCATTTTTTTAAACCTAATTACTCAATAGAATGCAACACTTCCTAACACAATCAACTAAAACAAGACAAAATGCAACATGACATGACATATACTAGACGCAACAAATAAACCTAATACCCCCAAACTTAAAAACTACAATGTCCTCATTGGAGATAAAAGGTATAAAGAAACTCCCCTAGCTGTCCTCATCATCACCATCCTCCTCTTGCTTAGGTGGAGTGTCTGGAGGTGGATAAGGAGTAGCTGTCCCATACTTCAGAAATTAAACCTGTGCTCCCAGCTGGTTAAAGGCATTTGATAGGACTCCAAAAAATTTGGCAGTGAAAGCTTGGAAGTTTGTGTGCATCGCATCCATCCTTCTTTGGAGGCGGCGAATGTCACAATCCTGCTTTCCTAGAGGTGGCCTAGCTGAATGAAGGGCAGCAGTGTCCTCCTCCTCCTCTTCTTCTTCTTCTTCTTCTTCTTCTTCTTCTTCTTCTTCTTCTTCTTCTTCTCCATCTTCTTCTTCTCCATCTTCTTCACTTTCTGACTCCTCCTCAGGCATGATAAACCCCAAGCCCCACTCTACACCATTCTAAATGGTGTATTTCTGAATAATTGTATGGTCAATATCCCTCATCGACATCTAAAGAGCCTCAGTATCCCAATCAATTCCCACAGCCAAGCACAGTCGAGTAATAAGAGAAGCGTGTGGTATGCCCCTTGAAGTACTCCCTCTCATGTATTTAAGCATTGACTGATTTATGATATGCCCGATGTCAATTTCTTTCATCTTCAGAATGCCATATAGAAATGTAGCCTTGTCAGTCGTGTCATCGGCATGATGTCTAGTGGGGAGTATGTTCACACATATGAATCTATACCATGCCTTAGCGTATCGGTTGAGCGAGGTCTGCGGGAAGTGAACCTTTCTGTCAGTGCCGGATTTGGTGGTCCATTTTGTGCCTGGCTTACACAGTTCCTTCACCAACTTATCTAAGTTTGTTTCAAACCTTTTTGACTTAGCCCAATTTTCATCACCTGATGGCAGTGTCCCCACATGGAATATCTCATTAATTGCTTCTTTGGTATACCGCACTTGATTTCCTAGCACAAAGGAGATGCCATTTTGGGTTTCACGAGCGTTGGCGTAGAATTCCCTTACTATCGCCATTGGTGCAGCCACCAGTTTGGCTGCAACTGAAAGCCATCCATGCCCCATAATCTCTTCCTTTAATTTTCCATCTTCTTTCCCTGGTCTGAATCCCATCTCTGGTACAAAGGATTTGCCCACTAAAACATCCATATAATAGTACTGGGCTGAGAGGTTCACAAATCGAGAGGTGTCCAACACGTTTATGTTATTATCCCCGCTCTCATGCTTACTGCTCGATGAAGGAGATGGAGTTCTAATTCGCTTGGGTGCCATGAATTTGATGAAATTATTCTCTTGGATGCCACTGAACCCTTCAATGAACCCCCAAACTCTGTCAATTCTGTATCAACCAACTGAAGTGCACTCAACAAATTTCCAAAATCTGCTCCTTTTCTGATACTGAACTCTCGAATGTAGACCCTTAACCCTTTCGGACCTTTAATCAAACACCCTCTGTGTACCACTGCAAGAAATGAGAAACTAGGGTTCGGTTGAGAGGGAGAGTGGTGATGAGATTTCGGTAGGAATGGATTAGAGGATAAGAATTTGTTGGAATTCGCTGGACAGGTGGTGTTTAGACTCGATTCCCTTGACTGCTACAATATTCGAAGCTGCTAAATGGATGAAGAACTGGGGTTTAGTAGGGGGAGAGAGAATAGTGTTAGATGGAATCAACAATAGATATGTAGAGTGGAATCTAGGGTTTGAATTAGGGCTCTTAGATGTTCGGTTTTTGTTAGGGAGAAGGAGTTTGAGAGTTTTGAATTGTAGAGGAAATATTCAGGTAGAATGCGTGGTCTGATCCGACTCCTTAACTAATTTTAAAAACCCACATAAAGCTCGAGCGCAACTGCGCTGTGAGTGGCTGGGAATGGGGCGCAGCTGCGCTGTGTTAAATCTGGCAGTATTCATGTGGCGCAATTGCGCTTGTTTTGAACTGTGTTGGGGCGCGGCTGCGCTTCCCTGAACCTGGTCCTGACTCACTGCTCCTTAAACTTGATCCTTGTACTACTAACTTCGCTGCCCCATTGGTTATCCCTGATGCAGATCAAAAAGAACTATTAGCCTTTATTTAACTATAACTAATACTTACTACTAAAAATTTAATTACTATTAAAATAATGAACTAATTAATTGAAACAAAAAGAATTAAACACAGCGAAAGGAAAATGATAGACTATAGATACTGAAGAATTAAACAAATAGGAAGAGAGAGATTTGATGGGGTGCCTCCCATCAAGCGCTCGGTTTATAGTCCGTTAGTTGGACTCTATTTCTAACACCGCTATCCAATTCCCCTACGATAAGTTAGGAATCCTCCATCCATTAGAATTGCACTGTGTGTAGGTAGGTTTCCCGTCTTACTAATCTGTGAATTGAAACAACCTAGCATAATTCATGTACATGATGTCTCTAGTTCCATTGCATAGCTAGGTGTCTTGTCTGTTGTATTTGGAAATAAATTGTTGTGTTGAGGCATGGAGAGTACAACGGACTTTTCCTCATTTATTTTCTCTTCTTCATCCCACCCTGGTGCGTACGAGGCCTCTTTATCATACTGCTCATTGCCTTGAATGTGACTACCTAGAGGGCATAGGTGTGCAAAACTCACTGGATTGTTTAACTCTAGTTGCGAAGGTACTTGGGGTATAATAACTTTTGTTGGATGGAATAAAGATTAATTTCTATAATTATCATTTTTAAATATTATGGAATGAATTTGATATAATGTTATAGTTGTGGGTATTATTTATTTTTGCCAATGCAAGAACATCCAATATCTCAAAAGTGTTGCAATTTGTCTTGATAATGTAGAAAATTGAGTTATATAGATTAATTTCTATATTATATTTAAATATTGGTGGATAATATTGATTTAGAGAAGAATATTAAATAAATGCAGACACAATCATTAGTGGACCTAGCGGAATTATTGTCGGATTGAGAAAGCGATAAAAACATTTTTTATGAAAATAACGGCGGAAGTTTTTTACCGTTAATCTTTGTTGAACTACTCGGTAGTAAAAGTACAAGACGATGTCTGGCGTGGTTGCATAGTAGTACACGGTATTGATTATTAATGCTTACGTGAGAAGTCACTTAGTTTTGTTCAATTATTGCTTTATAGTAATTGTTGCATAGTATCTCACGTTATTTGATTCAATTATTGTCGATATTTTATATATTATTAAATCAATAATTGAGATAGCGTGAGTTATTAATATTATTATTTGCAATATTAATGATGTCTAGAAGTTTTGCCGAGGAGAGGTTTGGTCACCTAATTGCTTGGCGATGATAGGAGAAATCCTTATTGGAAAGCCCCTCTTTCACAGGAGCGACACTGGTTGATTAATATTGTGAATTATAATAATGATGATAAATGTTGTTAAAAATATTGAGGTAATTTTTATGAGGTATTTTGTTACTTATTATTTAGATTTCCACTCACTCATTTTTCAAAATTATCGGAAGGAAGTTATAAATATATATATATATATATATATATATATATATATATATATATATATATATATATATGTGTGTGTGTGTTTACGTGTGTGTAGGAATGTGTGTGTGGTAGTGGGTTTTGGTGGAAAAGTGGAATGGTTGATAGTTAATGTTGGTTGTTTTATTATAAATTGATTAATGGTGGTGGGAGATTTATATATATATATATATATATATATATATATATATATATATATATATATATATATATATATATATATAAACATCTTGATTAGAAAAGGGGACAAAAGTGATGAAAAGTGGTGGGTGGAGAATGATGGTATTGATATGTAATATATATATATATATATATATATATATATATATATATATATTGCATGCAATTATTTTCATCCGTGATTATTAATAGACAATTTGTGAAATTGTTCATGTTGCGCGCAAGTGATAATTCCTCACGGTGCCCCTTGATTCTCCTATAAATAGGATGCTTAGTTAGAATTGAAAACACACGAGAAATTTTAGAATTCTCTTCTATAAGCTTTGAGCGTAGTCTGAGTTTTCTTAAAGAATATCCTCGCCCTACCGGTTGGAATACTTTTTTTTTTACGGTAAAGGGTATTATTTCTTTTGTATTCATGAAGAGAACTTACATTATTCCATTCTTTATTATTACATTGGAATAACTTTTGTATCTCGTGGGCTACCTATACTTGGTGAAATTCTTACATTACTCCATTCTTTATTATTACATTGGAATATTGGAATATGCGTTTCATATAATTAAAATCTTTATTATTACTTTGGGACTGGATTTTAAATCTTTATCTTTATTATTATTTGAATATATATCATATGCGTGCGTTCTGTGGGACTGTTAAAATCTTTATTATTCCTTATTATTACATTTGGAACATCACATGCCGGTGTGAATTTTGCGACGACTGGTTCCGTTATTTATTATTACATTGGAATAACTTTGTCTACATCTGAATACCGCATGCATGGTGATTTCTTTTGTTATTCCATTCTTTATTATACTCGGTTGGTTAAAGTTTTGACTTATACTCCATGAAATTAGTGGAATATCCTTGATATTTGCGCTTCATCGATATCTTTTCATGGAAATATTCTTACGAGCATTCTTAAATTTTACTTTACAAAAGAAGTATCATGTTGACAATTTGGGCGTTATTAGTTCTGAATAAATTAATTCTTGAACTTGTTTTATTGAATTCTTATATCATTGTCATCATCCTCATGTTTATATTTTTTGAAAGTCATCATGGCTTGTAGTGCATAGATGGACTTGGTATGATTATGACCGAGGATTATTGATTGTAATCATGGTAGTAATGTTACAAATGATGTGGTAAAAGTCCTCATTGGCCGTAGTGCATTGATGGCGATTGTTGGCATGATCATGACCATTGATGAATACACAAATATCCTTGGCCCGTAGTGCATGGATAATTTGTGGTCGTGATGACCTAATGAATATCTTGGTAGTAGTGCGGGGATGATGTGGATTATTTATTAAAGTTTGAGTCTCGTGATAAAAGTGATGAAAAACCTTTTAAATCATAAAAGATGGTAGACTTTATTCTCTACTTGACTCTTTTAATGGATTGCATGTTCATTGTAGTTAAACTTGATGTCTATTGTATTTTATCGGTTTAACTTTGTTGAGGACTAATGATAATTTATTACGCATTATCTTAGTCATAATATTTCTTCTTTGGGCTAGTTGAGCTCACCCTTTCTTTCCTTTATTCTCTTGAGGAAATGAGAAGCGTGGCGGGACTAGTCGGGGAGCGGGTGGCGGTCAGATTATAGCATTAGTAGTCCTCACTATTACATTAAATAGTGTGATAATAAATGTAATGAGGACTTATTACGAGAGTGGATATTGTCTAGAAGACAATATTTGTATTAAAACTCATGACATGTATTTTGTCGTATTTTACATTTGTTGTATAATTAAGTTGTATTTGAATTTTGTACCATGTATTTGGCGACTCAAGATGGGTGATGTATACCTATTTTGGGGGCGTCACGGTTAGTATCAAAGCTTAGGGATATGATCCACTGGCTAAGATGTGAGACAAGAACTAGGAGGAGGAGAGGGGGAATTCGCCCGCTAGTATGACCTACCTAAGTTTATTTGGCATTTAATTGGTCGGTCGAGTATAGGGATAATATATTGCATGTCAATTAACCTTTGTTTTGTGGCGATATTTGAAAATGGCATCCGAGAATGTTGAGATTAGCAATGGAGCACAGGAGGCCGTTGAGTCTCCACAAGATCAATAATCGAGGATAATGTGCATCGAGAGGCGACAATCCTCGAGCAAACAACAACAACTTGACGAGATGATGAGCGATGGAATGTTCGGAGGCTTTATCTGATTAATTCATGCGACATCGAGGCAAGAAGCGGCTCTGTACAAAATGCGAGGTGGAATCATTGGCAACTCTCGGACGGTCACCATTAAGCGATTCGAGGCTGGGACCACTAGGAGTTTTTGGAAGCCAAAACCACTTAAAGGCGGAGGCGTGGATAAAAGCAGATCTGCAAGATATTTGATGTCTTAGGATGCTCAGGAAAAAAGGTTCCCTTTGCCACTTTCATGTTGCGTGCGAGGCGATTCTTGGTGGGAATCGTAAAGCGTACTCAACTTTACCGCCTTGAAGATGTCTTGGGAGAAGTTCAAGAAGAAGCATTCAAGCGACAAGTACTTTTTCGAAAGTATTTCGTCACATGAAAGAGGTAGAGTTCATTAAGCTGGAACAAAACAACATGGCCAGTGTGTCGCGATCTGAAGCCAAGTTTCTTGAGTTTGTCGGTTTGCGTCCCATTTGGTTGATAATGAGGAGAGAATGGCGCGAATGTTTCTAAGAGGTTTGAAACCGAGATACGTCGATATCTTATCTCTCATAAAGCGTGTTTGTATTAGGATGTTGTTAATAGGGCTCGATTATTGGGCGCGATAATGAGTCAATGACCAAAAAGAAGCGGCCGGCAAAATGATAACACCGGTGATACTTGATCATGAGCGGTGACAATAAGCGTGGAGGAATCAACATGCGAAATGGTAACCACTTGGTGGTAATCATGGCCAAAGCAATAAGAATGGACATTTCAAAAAGGAGATTCAACAATGATGGAAAGGCGTCGGCATCATTTTTTGTTGTTAAGGAAGGAGAGCGACCACCTATCGTATGCTTCAAATGCGGAGGGAGGGACACATCGGTCAAAGCTATGCGATCTTAGTCAAAGCATGTTATAATTGTGGAAAGAAGGTCACCTAGCCAATTTTGTCGTTCACCAGAAGACAAGTTAAACTAGGATGGAGGCACCAAAGGGCGTCCCAGAGAAAAGTCGAAAGCCGATGAGTGCGAGGGGAGGCGTTTGTCGTGACCTCCCAAAAAGCAAGGAAACGAATGAGGTCATCACGGGTAAGCTTATCATAAACTCTAGTGAAGTTTATACCTTATTTGATACGGTTCTACCCATTCTTTTATTTCTCTACTTGCGCTCAACGTTTAAATTTGACTCAGGAGAAATTAGACTTTGACTTATCTGTTGAAACTCCATTGGGAGAAACCTTCATTACATCCCTTTGTTTATAAGTCTTGTTTGGTTCAAATCGGTACCCTCACATTACCATCGATCTTATTTCATTGAAAATACTTGCATTTGGCGTAATTCTAGGGATTGATTGGTTAACTACTCATCATGCAAAAATTGATTATTTTTCGTAAGGTTGTTAGCTTTCATATTCCTAAACAACCTATTATGTGAATTCAACAACTAAACCATTAAAATCAATCTTTGTCATCTCAAGCCATAAAGCTATTCGTTTATTGAAAAATGGATGTCAAGCTTTCTTAGCTCATATTACGGATCTAAACAAAAATAAATCAGTTTTGAATGATATTTCTATTGTTAATGAATTTCTGGCGTATTCACTGAAGAACTTCTGGCCTACCCCCAGGCGTGAAATTGAATTTTGTATCGACCTTGAACCGGTACAAAACCCATTTCAAAGCCCCATGTCGAATGGCTCTATTGAACTTGAGGAGTTAAAGACCCAAGCTGCGAGGAATTGCTAGACATTGGCTTTATTCGTCTAATGCGTCTCCATGGGGTGCTCTGTATTACATTCGTGAAGAAGAAAGATGGGAGTATCGACTTTGTATTGATTATCGGGAGTTGAATCATGTCACCATCAAAAATAGGTACCCATTACCCGCGTATTGATGACTGTTTGACCCGATTGCAAAGAGCCAAATTCTTTTCAAAGATTGATCTTCGTTAGGATATCACCGATTGAAGATTAGAGCAGATGACATTCAAAGGCGACTTTGAGAACTCGATGCGGGCATTATGAATTCTAGTCATGTCTTTTGGATTGACTAATGCTCCTGCTTTGCCTTCATGGATATGATGAGCCAAAGTATTCAAGGAATATTTGGATCACTTTGTGGTCGTCTTTATTGATGACATCCTTATTTATTCAAAAAAGCGCGAAGATCATGAAAGCAACACTTGAAAGGTGATACTCCAAAAAAGCCGTGAATATAAGCTTTATGCCAAGTTGAAGAAATCACGAGTTACGGCTTGAGGAAGTAGCATTCCTTGGGCACGTGGTATCAAGTCATGGAATATCTGTTGACGAAGCAAAGATTGAAGCCATTCAAAATTTGGGAACAACCTAAATCGGTGGCAGAAAATCGTAGCTTTCTCGGCTTATTTGGTTATTATCGGAGATTCGTAGAAGGGTTTTCTCGAATCATTTACTCCCTTAACTTTCGGTGACTCGAAAGATACAAAATTGGTTGGAGCGAGGAATGTGAGAAGAGTTTTCAAGAACTCGAGAGAAGACTCATTTTATTTTGTTACGACAATACCATCGGCTCGGGAGGATTTGTCATCTCTGGTGATGCTGAGGCAAAGGGTTAGGATGTGTTCTCATGCAACATGGGAAAGTCATAGACTATGCCTCTCGACAACTCAAAGAATATGAGAGGAATTATCCTACTCATGATCTAGAGTTTGCAGCTGTTGTCTTCGCACTTAAAATTTGGAGGCATTACTTGTATGGGGGAGAAAGTGGAGATCTTTACGGATCATAAAAGCCTCAAATATTTCTTCACTCAAAAGGAACTCAACATCGACAATGACGTTGGCTTGAACTATTGAAAGATTATGATCATACCATCAATACCATCTGGAAAAGCAAGCGTGGTAGGTGACGCATTGAGTAGAAGATCATATATTGGTCTGAGTGCGATATTGTCAGCGCAAAAGCCCATTTTGTATGACTTGCAAAGGATGGAAATAGAGATAAAGACTCGAGGGACCCCGTGATGATGGCGAATATCTGAGTAGAAGCAGAGCTTTAATCGATAAAGTTAAAATTTGCTCAAGCTACGGACTTGGAGGGTGTGATGCGTATGAGGAAGAAAGTACAAGAAGGTGCTATCTTAGGAAGCAAGAATCGATGAAGAAGGAATACTTGAGTCAACTCCGGACTTTGTGTTCTAACGACCACGAGTTAAAGTATAAAATCATGATGGGGCGCACAACACACCGTTTGCAATCCATCTTGGGAGTACCAAAATGTATCGTGATCTTGACATACATTTTGGTGGAACAATATGAAAGAGAGATAATATTTGTTTATCTCAAGGTGTCTAACTTGTCAGCGAGTCAAGGCGGACATCAAGTACCAAAAGGTCCATTGCAACCACTTGAAATTCAGAATGGAAGTGGGAGCACATTACCATGGATTTCATTCTTGGTCTTCCCAAGGTTTCTCAAGGCATAGATGCAATTTGGGTCATTGTTGATAGATTGACCAAGTCTGCTCATTTCTTACCTATCGAGAAACTTATACACTTGAGCGTCTTGCTCGTATGTACATAAGCGAGATTGTAAGATTGCATGGTATGCCGGTATCCATAGTTTACGATCGAGACCCAAGATTCACTTCACGATTTTGGGTTAGTTTACAAAAAGCTATGGGCATGGATTTATGATTTAGTTGGCATATCATCCTCGAGACGGACGGGGCAATCGAGAGGACTATTCAAACTCTTGAAGATTTATTAAGACTCTGTGTCCTTGACTTCAAGGGAAGTTGGGACAAGTTCTTACCATTGGTGGAGTTTTCCTACAACAGTTATCAAGCAAGTATTGGCATGGCTCCATTCGAGGCGTTATATGGAAGAAAGTGTCGTTCTCGGTATCTTTGGGATGAGGTGGGTGAAGCAACGTTGTTGGGACCGAGAGTTAAATACGTATGACTACGGAAAAGATTCAAAGCGATCGTGACGTATAAAAACCTCACAAGGCCGACAAAGAGTTATCTTGATCTTCATCGAAAGGGCGTGGAATTGATATTGGAGATCATGTGTTGTTACGTGTTGCTCCATGGAAAGGAGTTACGAGATTTGGAAAAGAGAAAGCTCGATCCTCGATTCATTGGCCCATTTTAATCCTCGATCGAGTAGGGACTGTAGCTTTATAGACTCGCTTTCTGCCAAGTATGTCTCGTGTTCATAACGTTTTTCATATATCCATATTACGTAAATATGTGAAAGACCGAACCACATTATTGAGTTAGAAGCCAGGATGAAATAGCGGAAGATTTAATGTATGAAGAGGTTCTGTTCAAATCTTGGATAAGAAGGAACATATTCTACGCTCAAGGTTATACCTCAAGTCAAAGTTTTATGGAGGAACCACGATGTTGAGGAAATGACTGGGAGTTAGAATCGAAATGAAATCAAGGTATCCTTACCTCTTGACATACAGTCGTACCCTAATTTTGAGGTGAAATTTCATAAGAAGGGAGATTGTAAGACCCTGACTTTTATGAATAAAGATTAATTTCTATAATTATCATTTTAAATATTATGGAATGAATTTGATATAATGTTATAGTTGTGGGTAATATTTATAAATTTTGCAAAATCATGAAGTTGTTATATTATATTCGATTGGTGGGAGAATATTCGTTTTAAAAGAGAATATTAAATGCGATGGCACAATCATTAGTGGACCCCCCTAGCGGAATTATTGTCGGATTGAAAGCGACAAAAACATTTTATGAAAATAACGGCGGAAGTTTTACGTTTATCTTGTTGAACTACTCGGTAGTAAAAAAATGCGATGTCTGGCGTGGTTGCATAGTAGCACGGTATTGATTATTAATGCTTACGTGAGAAGTCACTTAGTTTTGTTCAATTATTGCTATAGTAATTGTTGCATAGTATCTCACGTTATTTGATTCAATTATTGTCGATATTTTATATATTATTAAATCAATAATTGAGATGATGAGTTATTAATATTATTATTTGCAATATTAACGATGTCTAGAAGTTACGCGAGGAGAGGTTTGGTCACCTAATTAATTGCTTGATAGGGAGAAATCCTTATTGGAAAGCCCCTCTTTCACAGGAGCGACACAGTCGATTAATATTGTGAATTATAATAATGATGATAAATGTTGTTAAAAATATTGAGGTAATTTTATGAGGTATTTTGTTACTTATTATTTAGATTTCCACTCACTCATTTTTCAAAATTATTGGAAGGAGTTAGTTATATATATATATATATATATATATATATATATATATATATATATATATATATGGATATTGGACATGTGTGTGTGTGTGTGTTTACGTGTGTGTAGGGAATGTGTGTGTGGTAGTGGGTTTTGGTGGAAAAGTGGAATGGTTGATAGTTAATGTTGGTTGTTTTATTATAAATTGATTAATGGTGGTGGGGGATATATATATATATATATATATATATATATATATATATATATATATATATATATATATATATAACATGCTTGATTAGAAAAAGGGGACAAAAGTGATGAAAAGTGGTGGGTGGAGAATGATGGTATTGATATGTATGTAAATATATATATATATATATATATATATATAATATATTTTTTTTTGGTTTTGCATGCAATTATTTTCATCAAGTGATTATTAATAGGCAATTGTGTGAAATTGTTCATATTTGCGTCGTGATAATTCCTCACGGTGCCCTTGATTCTCTATAAATAGGATGCTTAGTTAGAATTGAAAACACACGAGAAATTTTAGAGAATTCTCTTCTATAAGCTTTGAGCGTAGTGCAAGTTTTCTTAAAGAATATCCTCGCCCTACCGATTGGAATACTTTTCTTTTTACGGTGAGGGGTATTATTTCTTTTGTATTCATGAAGAGAACTTACATTATTCCATTCTTTATTATTACATTGGAATAACTTTTGTATCTGTGAGCTACCTATACTTGGTGAAATTCTTACATTACTCCATTCTTTATTATTACATTTGGAATATCACATGCATGCGTTCTGTGGGACTGGTTAAAATCTTTATTATTACATTGGAATATCACATATGCATGCGTTTCTGTGGGACACAGTTCCATCTTTATTATTACATTGGAATATCACATACATGCGTTCTTCTGGGACTTGGTTAAATCTTTATTATTCCTTATTATTACATTTGGAACATCACATCGGTGCAATTTACTTTGACTTTGGTTAATTATTTATTATTACTGTTGGAATAACACATACATCATCTCATACCGCATGCATGGTGATTTCTTTTGTTATTCCATTCTTTATTATACTCGGTTGGTTAAAGTTTTGACTTCTATACTCCATGAAATTAGTGGAATATCCTTGATATTTTCGCTTCATCGATATCTTTTCATGGAAATATTCTTACGAGCATTCTTAAATTTTACTTTTAAAGAAGTATCATGTTGACAATTTGGGCGTTATTAGTTCTGAATAAATTAATTCTTGAACTTGTTTTATTGAATTCTTATATCATTGTCATCATCCTCATGTTTATATTTTTTTGAAAGTCATACGTGGCTTTGTAGTGCATAGATGGACTTGGTATGATTATGACCGAGGATTATTCGATTGTAATCATGGTAGTAATGTTACAAATGATGTGGTAAAAGTCCTCATTGGCCCGTAGTGCATTGATGGACGAGTTGTTGGCATGATCATGACCATTGATGAATACACAAATATCCTTGGCCCGTAGTGCATGGATAATTTGTGGTCGTGACCTAATGAATATCCTTGGTAGTAGTGCGGGGATGATGTGGATTATTTATTAAATTTGAGTCTCGGTGATAAAAGTGATGAAAAACCCTTTTAAATCATAAAAGATGGTAGACTTTATTTCTACTTGACTCTTTTAATGGATTGCATGTTTCATTGCAGATTAAACTTGATGTCTATTGTATTTTATCGGTTTAACCTTTGTTGAGGACTAATGATAATTTATTACGCATTATCTTAGTAATATTTCTTCTTTGGGCTAGTTGAGCTCACCCTTTCTTTCTTTATTCTCTTGAGGAAATGAGAGCGTGGCAGGGACTAGTCGGGGAGCGGGTGGCGGTCGATTATAGATTATAGCATTAGTAGTCCTCACTATAATACATTAAATAGTGTGATAATAAATGTAATGAGGACTTATTACGAGAAGTGGATATTGTCTAGAAGACAATATTTGTATTAAAACTCACTGACATGTATTTTGCCATTGATATTTTACACATATTGTTGTATAATTAAGTTGTATTTGAATTTTTGTACCATGTATTTGGCGACTCAAGATGGGTGATGTATACCTATCAACAAGGCGTCAATATAGTCCACAGTTGATAGAATATACATGAACACCCACATTACCTAAACCACTATATGTCTATGTGATTTACAAATAATTAGGGTTTAAGCCCACGTTCTTAATTGACTACGAATGTTGTTTAGGTATATGTCTATCCTAAACACAAATCATACATCCTATCATAATATAGAATATACAATCAAAAGCTATTAAGATCAGATCCAAACCCATACTTCATCTCTCAAGTTTATATGAATTATCGCAGTAATTGATGGCCAATCAACTAAGCAAGCAAGCATGAATCTTAATAGACAATCTCATAGAAATCAATAAAGTTAACAATGAAATATATCAGATTAAATTAATCCATAGACTCCATTGCAATCTCATAATAGAATTTAAATCATAATTGAATTAATGCTATCATCCACATATTGAAGACACATTATGAGATACAATTACGAATCAAAGAGAGAGAAAGAGTAGAGAATTGTAATCTGTTCTCCTGATCCAAGATTGAATCTCAATGCTACCCAATTGCTTCAAGTCTCCAAACTAATCAAATCTAGAAAGCATCTACACTAATCTACTCTACTCTATTGTTGAAAATCAAAGAGAGAAAGCAACAACAGTTCCCTCATCCCCCAAGGGGTGGAATATGTTTACATACTGCTCGTGCGTCTAATATATTAAGAGTCCTAGTCGTAGCACTCTCTCCAAGCCATCACCCTGCAAGATCGTTCAGGTGAAAGTTAACTGATTTTTAAGATCAAGAATCTGCTACTGTGAATAGCCTGCATAGGGTGCGAAATTGCTATTTGTCTTTGGATCTAGGTAGTCTTTATGCAGATGTGCAATTGCGTCGTGTCATAGGCCAAATTTGGGCTCAATTATATGCAGATGCATCGCCTAGGCGACGACTTGTTCTCTTTTGTTCTGCTGCAACCTTTTGCTACCTTTTAGACTCAAAGCACTTCACTCCAAGACTTCATTCCAACATTTGGCAACATGCTTAACGCCATTTCCTTTCCATCATCACTCCGGCATAGCTTTGAACACAACTTAGCTCAAATAACACAAAAGAAGTTTCTAATACTAAAACTGCAAAACAAAGCACAAAGGCATAAAAATTTATACAATAACATGAGATTAAGCATAAATTCAAGTCAGTTAATATCCAAATAAGTGGTTATAAAACCACTTATCAGAGGTTCATAGGACCATTCGAGATACTGAAACGAATGGGCGAAGTGGCGTACAAAATTGCATTACCACCTAAGTTGGAGCACATCCATAATGTGTTTCACATCTCCGTGTTGCGTCCGTACAAGCCTGACTACAAATACATGATTTCTTACGAGCCCATTCAAGTAGAGAAGAATATAGCGTATGAAGAAATTCTTGTCCAGATATTAGATAGGAAAGAACAGACATTAAGGAATAAAAGTATATCTTCAGTGAAAGTGCTTTGGCGAAACCACAACGCCAAGGAGGCCATGTGAGAATTAGAAGATAAGATGCGAAGGGATTATCCCCATTTATTCGTGTAACCTTGTACAATTCCGAGGACATAATTTTTATAAGGGGGAGGGTGTAAGAACCATGAAATTCATGAATAAATAGTTATTTTAAAATAATAAGAAAATGAATATTAATTTATTTGAATATAAATATTGATGAGTTGTACAAAGAGTAATTCAATTAGTGAATTTATATAAGAATTGAGAAGTGTGGAATTGACGATGAGAATTGTGAAATGCCTTGTGTGGCATAATGTGGAATGAGGAAATTCACTAAGTGAATTAAAAGAGAAATAGTTTATTAAGAGGAAGATTAATTATGTGTAATTATATGATTCTATATTAGGAATGAATAAACTCTTTAACTAGTAATATTACTAATATGAAAGTTAATTCATGTCATGTAAAACTAGTATGGTGATAGGGGTCGGAACTGGCTTAGAGCTAAATCAGTTTGGCACTACTAGGGACCGTGGCAGTGCGCCCTCAATGAAGACAATTAAGGCAGGCAATTCTGCGCATGATGTGACACAGGAAAGGTTGGTTTTTACTGTAGAAATGAAATAGAACATTATTGTATGGTATGACATTATTAAAAGCATATGATAAGAATAGATATTAATGACATAAAATACCAAGTAGTACCATAAAGTCATATGTGACATTTTAATACAGAAATAATTAAGTAACTGTATACCCCAGAAAGCGGGAAAAGAATTAAATGTTTAAAATGGACATTTAATATTAAATAATGTTATTATGTAGTTATGTGAGTAGTGAAAATATCTGTGGAGATACCCAGACAATAATACCTAACTACATTATTTTATTAAGTGTACCTAATGTACATGGATTATATGATGTGAGTACATAAATAATCCCTAATTTTCCTAATATAGTAACAATTATACACTAAAACTATATTTTTGGGAATTAAAGTAACTGAACTATGCAAATTAATCACGTTGCTGAGAATTAAGCTCATCAGTTGCACAAACAGTACATGAACAGTAACGTACCCTCTATTTAAGTAACTTCCAAGCTGTGATCATTGGCTATGGAAATGGCTGATGGTGGGTGGTTGAGCAACCCACTATTAGCTAGTGTGTTCTTCTTCTATATTCTGGTTTCAAACTTCCATGAAAATTCATTAGCCAGTCCACCATTCCTCTATAAAATAGCAGCTATGCTATTAAATTCACGTTGTTGTGTTTTGTCTGTTGAAACTCTGAGAATTTGAGCTTGAGTGTTTGTTGTTCAAAGAAGAGTCTAGCAATCTCAGAAGGGAGAAACTAAGCATACTAAGCTTCAGGAGGTATAAAAATCTTAACTTTTGTACTTAGTTGGGTTTTTCCAAATTCTTAGAAATTGCATGAATTCTCTGTTAATTAATGTGAATTAGTATGCTATCATGTGTTTATGAAGTTAGTGTACATATATGGAACCTTTAGTGATGAATTTAAACATGTTTAAGCCAAGAAAGATCACAGTTGGTTGATGCTCTGCAAAATAGAGCATATTCTTCGGGAGTCGATCCATGTGAAAGCTTGATTCTTGATTTATCTTGGGTGCAACCCCGAAACTGATTCTGGTTTCTATTGGACTAGGTTGTGTCTAACTTGATTCTTTGACTTATTTAAGTATAACATGTAATACAAAGCTTTTTTTATGAATTATGAAGTGATCAACATGATTTAGTAGAAGATTTTTAATAAGACCTTTAAGTTTTGAAAACAAACCTTATTGAAACTCATGTTCTGTTAATTTTGATCTTAGTAGTATATACACATGACTGATTTTGAACCTAAATGAGTATGATATAGTATTTATAGTTCCTTTGTTCATGAGCAAACTTGTTAGGCTTTGTGTTAGAGAACTTTTTCAAAGAAAAGCTTGTCGTATCAAAGCTAATATCTATGAATACTACATGATGTACATTCTGATCTTGTGAAGAGGTTAACATGACTTAACTATACATGATAAGAGCTTTAAAGTTGTCTTGTATGTGTTAAATTGTATTTTTCAAGTTTAAAATGATTTCAAAGGCAAACTTGAATATGTTTTCAAACCAAGTGCATTAAGTATGAGTAACTTGATTCTAAAGATTTAAGATGACATGTTTATGATCATTATATCTCTAAACATGAGTCTCATATGTTGAACATAGTAGTAGTAAACTAAACATGAGTTTAAAGCATGTTTTAAAGTACTAAACAATGCTAGCTATGAATAAATGATATGAACACTATGAACATGATAAATGGATTTTATATCCACGAATCGATGTCCATTTCAATCTTAATCGTTGTTGAATTCTTGTTTCCATGTTTGTTTTTACTCGTTTCGTGTTCTTTTATGTGTAGGGTGGTTGTTGTGGCAAGTAGCGAAGAAAGGACGTCAATTGGAACATTATGGTTGCAAGTATGAAGATCAGCCAAGCCAGTTTGCAGAATACACCCCTGCCGGGGTGGGCCCTTTTTACATTCATACCCCCGCCGGGGTGGGGGGTCTTTAGTATTATTTTCCAGAATGCATACTGCAAAAGGCAAAGTGATTATAAACATATACCCACCAAAATGGGGTCTCGAAGTCGAGTGTTTTGTCTTGCATGGAACTCTGCTGGACATGGATTCTAAACATGTTGGTTTGCAATGGGACTCTAATGGACATGGGATTCGACCAAAAACGTGTGTGTTGGATGTATATGGAGCAACTAACAACGAATTGAAAAACACACAAGGCAAATTACAGAGTTTAATTCCAGAATTTTATAGCAAGCTTTGGAGGAAGACTTTGAAGAGATTTTCATATTGATTGCGGATTAAGGCTACGTGAATGGAGTTTTGCATTCTTCTTCTTCTTAGTCTTATATTTGTAATTGAAAGGATGTTATCTTCAAATTATTCAGTTATTATTTCATTCATGATGAACTAATTCACTTTTTAGGCTTATGATGGATCCTTAAGCGAAACGATGGTTTTATTACTTTGATTTTCAGTTCAATAAACTAATTTCCAGTTTATCTATATTAATTTGAGCTTGAATTTATGAATTGCCTGATCAACAATTCTTGGTGGATTTGTATGAAATCGAGAGAGGACATACGAATCTAGACTTAGTTAATATAATATATGTTCATGAATTTTGTGAATAACAGAATCTTGATGAATGTTAAGGTAGAGAGATAGAGAACTTAATCAACAATTCTTGGCATCGCATGTAATCGGATAGAGAACTTAATCTTAAACCTTCTTTAATTTTAATTCACATAGAGATATAGTGAGTTAGTTGATTAAGGTGTTTAACTTGTTTCTATTTAATTTGTGGATTTAAGTTAATACGGTATTAGTGCATCGAGAGGTGGCTAGTACTATATTCATGTTCTTGATTAATAAACTGGGATAGTGAGTTGAATTGGAATAAAGGTGTAAAAATAAGAGTGAAGTTTAGGGTGAAATCATAAGTCTAATTCTCCATTAATTATTTGAAATTTTAGTTTTTATTATTTGTGATTATTTTGAGATCATATATTTATTATAATTTAGTTTTTATAATTTTGTAATCATTGTTTTGAATAGTTTAATAAACATAGTATTAATAGGAAATTGATAATTGTGAGGTTAAAATTCTTACTAAATTGTCTCTGTGGGAACGATACTCTACTCACTATTATATTACTTGTTGACCACGTATACTTGCGTGCTGTGCGTAATTAGATTTTACCCCACAAGTTTTTGGCGCCGTTGCCGGGGATAAATTTAGTATAGATTTTAATATTTTTACGATATTAGTTTAATTAGTGTAGTTTTACTTAAACATTTTTATTTTTTGTTTTGTTCTTCATATTTTAGGTTATTGAAATTGTTTATGCAAACTCTGTCCAAAAATCCAGACTTGCTGCCTTTTGAGGACGATATTGAGAAACGATTTCAGAGGTTAAGTAAGTGGATCAAGGAAACAAGAGAAGAATTCGAAAACTCTGAAAAATAAGAGGTAATGGCAGGCAAAGATCAGAAAGCGTTGAGGGACTTTGCTTCTCCCAAGGTGACTGAGCTGTAGTCGAGTATCACCAGGCCTGCTATAGCTGCGAACACATTCGAAATCAAGCCTGAGACGATTCAAATGATCCAAAATTCAATTCAGTTTGGGGTATTGGCAAATGATGATCCGAACGAACATCTAGTTAGCTTTCTGGAAATTTGTGACACCTTCAGGTATAATGGGGTGTCGGATGATGCGGTAAGACTTCTCTTATTCCCATTCACCTTACGGGATAAGGCAAAGAGCTGGTTACACTCTCTACTGCCGGGATCGATAACTACTTGGGAAGACCTCGCTCAGAAGTTTCTTGCAAAAATTTTCCAACCGGTAAAAACTGCAAAAATGAGGAATGAGATAACGATGTTTGAACAACAACATGGGGAATCATTGTACGAGGTATGGGAAAGATACAAAGAATTGCTCAGAAAGTGCCCGCATCATGGGTTGCCTAAGTGGTTGCAAATGAATACTTTTTATAACGGACTACATGGGAATCTCATGACGAGTATTGATGCAACGTCGGGTGGAGCGTTCATGGCGAAGAGTTATGAGGAGGCCTACAATTTGATTGAGACAATGGCAGCTAACAACTACCAGTGGCCCACGACAAGAATGACACAAGCAAAGGCAGTTGGAGTGTTAGAAGTAGATGGTGTGACGACAATACAAGCGCAAATTTCAGTACTTTCCAAGAAGTTGGATGCTATGACAGGGGCACAGGTACAACAGGTTGCGGTTGTGTGTGAATTGTGTGTGGGTGACCATCCTACAGATCAATGCGCAATCAACCCAGCATCCATGCAATTCGTGGGTAGCTATAACAGGGTTCCACATAATATGTACCAAAACACTTACAACCAGGGGAATAAGAATCACCCAAATTTCTCGTGGAGTAATAATCAGCAATATCAAGTTCCACGACCATTATATCCCCCAATTTTTCAGAATCATCAACAACCGGCTCAACATCAAGAAAGAAAATCAGATTTAGAGGAGATGTTGTCAAAATACATAACAAGCAATGAGGCAGCGATGAAAAACCAAGCAATGGCCATCAAGAATTTGGAAAATCAGATGGGACAAATTGCCTTAGCATTGAATAACAGACCACAATGGCCTCTACCGAGTGACACCGAGAGAAATCCGAAGGGGAACCATGAACAATGTCAGGCAATCACGTTGAGAAGGGGAAAACATTTAGAAGGGAAAGGTGCAAAAAAATCAGCTATATTGGATGACAAAATTGATGACAACATAGTGGTTGAAGAAAATCAGGGTGAGGATAAGAAAATTGAGAAAAGAAAGTTAGATGACAAGCCAATTGTGTATCCTCCATCACCGTTTCAGCAGAGGGTCCAAAAATAGAAATTAGATAAGCAGTTCGCGAAATTTTTGGAAGTTTTTAAGAAACTTTAGATTAACATCGCGTTCGCAGAAGCCCTAGAGCAGATGCCAAGTTATGCGAAGTTCATGAAAGGGATTATGTCCAGGAAAAAGAAATTGGAAGACTTCGAAATAGTGGCATTAACAGAGGAGTGTAGTGAGGTTTTACAACGGAAGTTGCCACCAAAGTTGAAAGACCCGGGGAGTTTCACCATTCCATGTACAATTGGGAATATGTCATTCAACAAATGTTTGTGTGATTTGGGGGCGAGTGTGAACCTTATGTCGTTATCAATTTACACAAAATTGGGTTTTCTCGCGTCAAAGCCTATGAACATCTCATTACAGTTGGCGGATAGGTCAGTCACATACCCGAGAGGCATTGCGGAGGACATATTGGTAAAGCTTGACAAATTTATATTCCCCGCGGATTTCATCATTCTGGATTTTGAGGAGGATAAGAACATCCCGATTATCCTAGGGAGACCTTTCTTGGATACGGGTAGGACACTCATCGACATACAAAAAGGTGAACTTACTATAAGAGTCCAAGATTAAGAAATTAAATTTAAGGTGTTCAAGGCCATGAAATTCCCTACGGATGAAGAAGAATGTTTCAGGATGGATAATATTATGTAGATAATCAGTGAAGACATGGGCAAGAGTTTGGTCAACAATCCATTAGAAAAAACATTATTGGGGGATGAAGAGTTCGATGATCCAAAATTTGTGGATTACTTGCAGATGTTAGACTCATTGCCACGAGTTAGCAGATTTAAAGCACCATTTGAACCATTGCACACGGAGGAAAAATTAACAATCAAATTGAAACCGTCATTGGAAGAGCCACCAACTCTTGAACTTAAGCCACTCCCTAAACACCTCAGGTATGCGTATTTAGGCAATTCAAATTCTTTACCTATTATTATTTCTGTTGCACTTAACGATTTGCAGGAACAAAAGTTGCTGAGAGTGCATAGGGACCACAAATCGACGATAGGATGGATAATTGCGGATATCAAGGGAATCAGCCCATCCTTTTGCATGCACAAAATTCTGATGGAAGACAATGCAAAATTGATGGTGGAGCAACAACGACGACTTAACCCAATTATGAAGGAAGTTGTAAAGAAAGAAATTTTGAAAGTGTTGGATGCCGGTATCATCTACCCAATTTTTGACAGTAAGTGGGTTAGTCCGGTTCAGTGTGTGCCGAAAAAGGGAGTGTTAATGCCAAGATCCTTACACATGTCCCAATCACGTAAGACACGTCCGATCCTGCACAGTAAACACGATAACACCAAAATCTTGACGCCTTCAACCGTCTGGGGATAGCTCTGATGTGAGAGTCAGTACAGGCGATCATCAGGTTAACAATAGAGGATAATACTATCTAGTGTATTGAGAGAGAAAAATATCAGTTACCTTTCCTTTTGTGATCTTCTTCCTCACTTATACTCTTATGCTTGGTTTACTATGCCACCCACTACTGTCTGACACAGTTCCCCAATCCTAGTGATCTCAGCCGACTACCAACAACTCACCTGCTCCATCCCATCACTGTTCTCCACCGCCGGTCGACTAGATCCCATCCACATTAATGCATGGCAAAGATAACAGTCAACTGTTATCTTTTTTCATCATTACCGGTCAAAGCCCAAAAATGTAGATATTTAGTCATTTGATGGGTCAGCCCACTGATCCGACCCAATACTTTAAAGACCCAACAAAGATAACCTATTGACTTGGCCCAACTGGCCGAGCCCAATAGAGATGACCCAATGGATTCACCAAAGAATTCGGCCCATACAGTCCGACCCACTACACAAAATATCATGGCCCAACATTGCCCCCCAGTCTTTTATCAAACAAACTGTTTAATGAAAGACTCCAAATGAACCAAAGTGTATGGAATTTTAATGGCAAAACTAATGATTTGACCACCGAAGTTGGCACGTTTTACTTAATACCCGATTGAACTTTTAATTTATCAAATTAACTAACTGAACTAATTAAAATTTTCAAATTGGGTCACTCTATTTAAAAAAATAGACAGACGTTAACTTTTTATTTACGCGGCGCTAAAAAAATAATATAAAAATTAAAAATATTACATGTGGCAAAAAAATAAGATCTAAAAAATATAGCCTCAATCAACTGAGATCCTACCTCACCACTTCACTTCATGTTTGTCAGTCCAATTATACTAAACTAAGATCTAGACCCATGGTCCAAAGATTTGCAACCAAACTGAATCACTTTTTCACATATCCATCTTCAAAATAAAATCTATTATTGGTGTGGGTATTGTCTCGATTTCTCAAAGTGATGCAACTTTGCACGATAAGTTGTTGTTGTTGCTGCAGCAGCCATAGCAGTCTTTACCCTCTCCTCTTGGGGAAGCTCACATGCTTCATTCATAGATCCATATCTTAGTTCAGCAGGAGGAATGAAGTAGAGGCGCCGTCGTTGGGGTTGTTGGGGATGACGTAGAAGACGATGTGGGTGGCGCATTGGCGACGGGTGCGGCGACGGTGGAGTTCGAAAGGATCCATCATCCAAAACCCCAGCCGTAGATCTGCCCCTGCGTGGAGGAGGTGGAGGCGGTGGTGGTGAAAGAAGAGAGAGAAGAAGAGGAAGAAGTGGCGGTGGAGGTGGTGGAAGAAGAGAGAGAAGAAGAGGAAGAAGAGGCGGTGGAGGAGGTGGAGGCAGCAGTGGTGGTGGAAGAAGAGAGAGAAGAAGAGGAAGAAGAATTGATTTAATGAATGAAAACATGTTTTATTTTTATTAGTTTTTGTTTTGTTTTATTATGTTTTTGTCATTTTTAAAACTTTAAAATGTTAATAATGAGTTAAAAAATATTTTTTATTTTATTTTCATGTCAGTGTTGCTAATTGGCCACTTCATTTTTTATTTTATTTTCCTTTTTTTTGCTTCCACATATGAAAAAATTTGACAGCCGTTAACTAGATTTGACAGAATGACCTAATTTGAAAATTTTAATTAGTTCAGTTAGTTAATTTGACAAATTAAAAGTTAAATCAGGTATTCAGTAAAACGTACCAACTTCGGTGGCTAAATCATTAGTTTTGCCGAATTTTAATAAGATCCAGGAAAGGCCCAACG
Source organism: Panax ginseng (assembly GCA_020205605.1). Taxonomy (NCBI): domain Eukaryota; kingdom Viridiplantae; phylum Streptophyta; class Magnoliopsida; order Apiales; family Araliaceae; genus Panax; species Panax ginseng. The sequence continues at coordinate 100,002,934 of CM035139.1, forward strand.
AGAAACTATCCAAAGCCCAATTCACAAATCTCATACAACATCATAAGAAAAAACCGAAGGTCCAATTTGAAAATCCAAATCCGGTTAACACTTGAGGCTTAAATCAGACGCTAACCATTCAAATTCTTCATTATGACTGTCAATTAAATGTGCCGCCCTCGTGCTTCATGAAACTGTCAGTATAAAAAGTAATTTTCCCCAAATTTGATAGTTTTACCTGTCAATTTGAATTTCGAACGCCTCTTACTCTTTCCTTCTCTCTCGAATCCTTCTCTCCTCTGCAAATCTCCAGCAATGGCCTCCCAGGATTCCGATCAGAGTACTCCCATCCTTGTAACTCCTATCACCTATGTTCCTCTTCATTCAAGCCCTACCAAAGCGGCTTCAAGCTCCAATCCCAAAGCCGCTACTCCAAACAAAAATCCACCTCCGAAACTCTCGCCGAAACCCTCTGATTTTTTCAAGAACAAGAAGCAATTCCCACATGCCAACACTCCATCTGCTATTACCGAAACTGAACTATGTAACATTCGGATTCATTATCAAATCCATGAAACCCATCAGGTAAGAGTTCATACATCCACCGAGCGAATGTACCAGCGCCCAGAAGGTTGGACGGCAATACCAGTGATTTTGCTTGAAAAGGGGGTTCGATTCCCTCTTCACATTTTCCTCGTTACCCTTCTAGGGTTTATTGGTGTCGGGTTCACCAAATTAGTTCCGAACTCCTATATTCACATCCTTGCCTTCATCGCCTTCTGCCGCGAAGTAGGCGTCGAACCCACTCTCGACTTCTTCTTCACTGTTTATAAAATTGGTCAATCCCAAGAAAAGGGATTCAAAGCCCTGAGCAAACAATCATCAAAGTCAGATAAGAAGTTTGAGAGACGTTCTTTGGTCTCCACCCCCTCTAGCAACAAAGGATGGCACAAAGGTTGGTTCTTCATCAAGGGACCAAAAATTACTTCTTTGCCGAACTGGGCCACTCAAGAAAAGGTCTCTGCGGTTTTTGGTGATATTCCTAAAGAGCGAGTAAATGAAATGATAGAGCTCTTTGAGAACTTCTTGAAGGAGGAGTGGAATTATGGACTTCTCACCAACCAAGCCTGGTTATATGACCACAAATGTAAGCTCTGAACTATCTTACTGGGCAATTATTTGAAATTTTCAATGATATAGATTCTGACATATGGTTTTTTGCCCTTTGTAGTATCTTTGATTAAGCCGAAATCTTCAGATGTAAGAGATCTAGAAGACTTCCTATCTGGAAAGTCTTCAGAAGCAACTGCCGAACCTCCACTATTGGAAGCCCCGCCTGTAGATACCTCAACCGTTGAAATACCAACCGTCGAACCTCAAACCATTGATCAACAAGCTGACGATCCCAATCCACTCAAAGTGTTCACTCAACCTCACCGAAAGAAGAGAGCCACGAGGAAACCCAGATATAATCTTAAAGAAACAAACCCTGTACCTACCCCAGATCTTGCACCAATCACCAATCCTGCACCAACCAGAGGGAGTCTACTTGATATGCCCTTAGATGAACTGACTCGAGTCCTTCATGTTAAGAAATTGAAAACTAAAGTTACCCCTCTTATTACTGATGCCCTCTGAGTGCCTTCCTCCTCAGTTAATCTACCCCCTGTAATCCCTGTGGAGATACAGGTTTCTGATGATGACGAGCAAGTCGAGCCCATTCCCTCACTATCTCGCAAAAGAAAACAACCTTTTAACAACCAGCCAAGCTCAGCATTTATCCCTTCGCCTCCACGTGAACCAGTTTATGCTCGCTCTTCCTCTCCTGAGAATATCAATACTGATCCAGTACCAACCTCTGAACGACCCATGCCTTCTCCCTCAAAACCTTCTTCTACCGAATTTCAAAATGAGGCCATGGCATCGCCAACCTTATGGCCTGAGTTCAATGCCAATTCCCCCTTCAAGCTTTATAACTCCTTCGTCCGGGACACGGATGACCATCGATTTGGCAACAACTCAATCATGGATCTGATCGAGGAAGGAATGAGATGCCAGGGGAAGGTAATTTATTAATATCTTGTCCATATAGACTTCTTCTCACATATATACTTGTTTGATTAACATTGAATATGTGCAGGAAAATGATATCTTTGGGCGATTACTTCTGAAATACAAGGAAGCCGAAGCCGCAGAAGAGGCTGCAAGAAAAGAGAATGCCATATTGCAGTCGGCTTTGGCGAAGGAAAGACATGACCATGACATTGCGCTCTTCAACAATAAATGCCTTCGGAAGGATTTGGAGCAAACCAAGGAAGAGCTGAAGGCTGTCAAGGCCAACCATCATGAAATCATTAATATGAACGTAGATCTAGTCCAAAGGAGGGAAATTATGATGGCAAAGAATGAAGATCTGGTTAAATCCAACAAAAGCCTGGCCAGACTAGTCGAGAAGCTCGAGATCAAAGAAGCATGCCATATGAAGGGGCGTCAAAAGTTTGAAGAAGAACTTTGGGAGCTCCGGGCCCTTCGAGACCTAGGTCCTCCTCTAACCGAAGAACTTCATAAGAAAATTCAGGACGAGTATCGGAAGTCGAATGAGCTGAACGAGGAGATCGTTCGCATGTATTTTGAAGGTTACAAAATCTGCCGAAGCCGAGGCAAAGCCAAGCTAGTCGCAGCCAAGGTAGATCCAGCTCTTTTGGACTCTTCAGATGGCGAAGATAATGCTTGAAGATGATATTGCTTCTTCCTAGTGTTAGGATTTTTGTAAAAAAATTCTATCTTATTTTTGAACAGTTTAATCAATGAAATATCAACTTCTATTCCTTATGACTTCGATGTTAATCATTTCTTGTCAATAATTCAGTATTAATCAACTTGAAAAATGTACAAGCTTCTTTTGAACTTAACTTAAATTGTTAATCAATCATATGACAGTTAAGAATAACAATAGGATAATCTGAACTCAACACTTGAACAAAATAAAGTAATGCATACTTATCATTACCGAAGTGTGAGATAGATCATGTACAAGGTTAATTCAGTCGATCCTCCTTGTACCATTTGGAACTTGTTTACCACACAGGGTCTAACTAGTATATGAGGACATTTGTTTACCACACGGGGTTTTAATAAATTTATAAGGACCACCTGCCGAATAGGCTACCATCTAATGGTCAGCGAGTCCACCCAAACCTCTTTTCATCCATGATATTTGTTTACCACTCGGGGCCTAACAAATTCATAAGGACCACTTGCCAAATAGGCTACGATCGAATGGTCAGCGAGTCCACCCGAACCTCCTTTCATCCATGAGATTTGCTTACCACTCAGGGCCTAACAAATTCATAAGGACCACCTGCCGAATAGGCTACCATCGAATGGTCAACGAGTCCACCCAAACCTCCTTTCATCCATGAGATTTGTTTACCACTCGGGGCCTAACAAATTCATAAGGACCACCTACCGAATAGGCTACCATTGAATGGTCAGCGAGTCCACCCGAACCTCCTTTCATCCATGAGATTTACACCAATGAGGAAAAGATCAACTAGGAAAAAGAATCTTTTATTGATAATGATTCAAATATTTACAGACTTCGGTAAACTAACTCTATCTCTACTGAAAATACTTCCGAAGTCTACCAGCATGCCAAGTATTCTTGATCTCAGACCCGTCTAATGCCCTTAACCGATAGGTCCCTGACTTTGGTACTTCGATGACTTCATAAGGGCCTTCCCAGTTCGGCATTAGCTTTCCAAAATTCTGAGGCATAGATGATTAGACTTCTCTGAGGACGAAATCTCCTACTTCAAATCTTCGAAGTTTTACCCCTTTATTGTAATGCTTAGCTACTCTTCGTTGATAGGCTGCCAGCTTTATCAAAGCTACCTCCCTGACTTCTTCCAACAAGTCCATGTTGATCTTCAACCCTTCATCATTGTAGATCTCTTTAAACTGACTAACCCGAAGACTGGTAGACCCAATTTCAATAGGGACTAAGGCATCAGTACCATAAGCCAACCTGAAAGGCGAATCTCCCGTGGTAGTCCTCACTGTAGTCCGATAAGCCCATAATACGCTGAGCAGCTCTTCAGGCCATCTTCCTTTAGCTTCATCCAATCTGGGTTTGATCCCATTCAAAAGCGTCTTTTTGGTCACTTTGACCTGTCCATTAGACTATGGATGAGCTACTGAAGTCTTTCTATGCTGAACCCCCAGCTCCTTCAAAAATGCTTCAAACTTTGATCCCACAAATTGGTGTCCATTGTCTGATATTACCACTTTCGGAATGCCAAAAAAAACACTATAAATTCCTTCAGAAACTTTAAACACTCCTGTTCCATTATCAGTCTAAGTGGCTTTGCTTCCACCCATTTGGTCATATAATCGATGGCAACTATAACAAAACTGACCTGACCTTTAGCTTTTGGCAATGGACCCAGTATATCTACCCTCCAGATAGCAAAGGGTATAGGAGATAGAATCTAATATAACTCTTCTGGTGGCTGATGTGGGATAGGACTGTTCAACTGACACTTTAGACACTTCTTCACATATTCGGTAGCTTCCTTAAAGATGGTAGGCCAATAAAACCCCTGTCGAAGTACTTTGTAGGCTAACGACTTTGCAGCCATATGGTCGCCACAAATACCTTCATGAATCTCTCGAAGAGCATATTCAGCTTTGGATGGAACCAAACACTTTAACAATGGAGATGAAAAAGCCCTTCGATAAAGATCCCCATCAATAAGAACGAAGTTAGCACTCTTGTATTTAACTTTCTTGGCCAATATCTGATCCAAAGGAAGGACGCCATCTGTCAGATATTCTAGATATGGAGTTAGCCAACAGTTAGAACGCTAAACACACATCACTGATTCATGTTGGATACTACGCTGCTACTGAATCTCCAAATAAACTAATCCATCAAAATTACTAGCATCTGTAGTAGCCAACTTTGACAATGCATCGACAATAGAATTATAATTACGCTCAATGCCTTGAAACTCATAGGAGAGGAAATACTGAAGTCGATCCTTCAACTTTGCCAAGTACTTGATCATTCTTGAACCTCGAGCTTCATACTCCCCAGAGACTTGCTTGACGACTACCTGAGAGTCACTATAGATGATTAGCTTCTGAACTTCCAGGCTCTTCGCCAGTCGTACACCTGCCAACACAACTTCATACTCTGCCTCATTATTCGTTGCTCTAAACCCAAACCTGATGGCCTGTTGCACTTTGAATCCCTCCGGACTCGTCAAGATAATCCATGCCCCACTGATGTCCGAAGTAGGAGATCCATCTGCATACAACGTCCATGACTGATTATGCTAAAGCACTACAACTACTCGATCAGATACTTCAGGTTCTTCCAGACCGTTATCAGCTTCTGAAAACGAACATTCCACCATAAAATCGGCCAAAGCTTGACCTTTTATAGCAGTTCGGGGATGGTATTCTATGAAAAATTGAGACAACTCCATTGTCCAAGCAGCAAGTCTCCCCGAAACTTCAGGCTTGCTCATAACCTTCTTCAGAGGCTGATCCGTGTACACCACCAAAAGCCAACCTTGAAAATATTGCCTAAGCTTTCGACTAGCTATGATCAAAGCAAAGGCAAATTTCTCAATATTCGGATACCTAGTCTCAGCGTCCCTAAGGACATGGCTTACATAGTAAATCGGATGCTGCTTTCCCCCAATTTCTCAAACCAACACAGCTTCTACTGCCAATGAGCTAGCTGCAAGATATAAATATAATGGCTCAGCAGGAGCTGGCTTCACCAGCAAAGGTGCCGAAGACAAATACGTCTTTCCTCCCTGGAAGGCGTCTTCACACTCTGAAGTCCACTGAAATGTCTTTGCATTCTTTTACCCTTTCAACGTGTTAAATAATGGCAAACATCTTTTTGCCGATTTAGACATAAACCTCCTCAAAGCTGCAATTCTCCCTGTTATACGCTGAACCCCTTTGAATGATTGAGGAGTCTTCATGTTCAGAATAGCCTGGATCTTTTCTGGATTGGCTTCGATACCTCTTTGACTGACCAGATAACCCAGAAATTTCCCGACACCTAGACCGAATGTGCACTTGGTTGGATTTAGCCTCAAGTTGTGATGACGGACCGTCTGAAAGCATTCTTCTAAATCGTCCAAGTGCTTCTGAACGATCATACTCTTCACTATCATGTCATCAACATATACTTCCATGTTCCTCCCCAACTACTTCTAGAAGACAATGTTCATCATCCTTTGATAGGTAGCTCTAGCATTTATCAAGCCAAATGTCATCTTTTTATAGGCATAAAACGAATGGTGCGTAATGAATGCCATCTTCGGTATACCCTTTTTGCACATAGAGATCTAGTGATAACCTGAAAAAGCATCCATGAAGCTTAGTAGTGCGTACCCAAAAGTTGCGACGATGAGCTAATCAATGTGAGGTAGAGGATAGAAGTCCTTCGGGCAAGCTTTATTCAAGTCCGTATAGTCAATACAAACTCGCCATTTCCCATTCTGCTTCTGGACTAGTACCACATTAGCCATCCACTCTGGATAATCTATCTCAAAGATGAAATCTACAGCCAGCAACTTTGTAATCTCTTCATCAATAATCCTCTGTCGCTCTGGTGCAAAGATCCATCTTTTCTGCCGAACTGGCTTATTTGATGGGTCCACATCCAGCCTGTGTTCTTCTATCCTTCGGATCACTCCGGGCATATCCTTAGGCTCCTATGCGAAGATGTCCGTTTAACATCGAAGAAGTTCTATAAGGTTTGTCTGGAGAGGTTCCGGCAGACCCGAACCTATCTTCACTGTTTTATCCTTCTTGCTAGGAATCAGCTCAAACTCCTCCGTTTCTCCTGCTGGCATGACCAATGGCTCTGAACTACTTTCAATAAAGGGCTCGATCTCTATCGCCATAGTCTGCTTCTGTTTGCTGACCCCTACTCTCGAAGCAATCACATCATTTTTGTAGCAACATCGAGCCAGATCTAAATCCCCTTCCACCTCACCAACCCCATATGCCGTTGGGAATTTGATCTTAAAGTGAAGAATTGATGTCACAGCTTGTAGAGCAGTCAAAGTAGGTCTACCCAATATGGCATTGTAAGCCGAATCTACATGCACAACATAAAATTTACACATTATTTCTACCTGCTGAGGAACCGTGCAGAAGATAACTGGTAGCTCGATGGTACCTGCAACTTTGACTAGATCATTGCTAAAGCCATATAAAGGAGCCTCCTGTCCAACCTCCATCTTCCGTCCATCCAGATGCATCCTTTGATAAGTATGGGCATACAGAATATCAACAGAAGACCCGTTATAAATCATCATTCGCTTCATGTCCACTGAACCCACTTGTGCAGTTATCACCAATGCTCCTTCATGGGGTTCGATGGGCTCTGAAGGGTAATCTTCATCTATAAAGTATATAACTATCCCTGGATAGGGTTTGTCGGTCTTTGGGAGAACACCCGCCACAGACATAACCAAGTCCAAATATCCCCGCCTCTTCTTCCCTACCAATTTTCCTGTCGTCCTCTCGGTAATTACATCAACGACGTGCCTTGGTGGCTGATTTGGAGCAGGTTGTACCGGTTGAACCACTTGAACAGTTCGATCATCGCTCGGCTGTTCCTGCTGATGATCCCTTCTGACATCATACTGGACCAACACACCACTCTGAACCTTCCTTTCCACAAAATCCTTCAGACTACAACATTCATTTGTGTCATGACCTGTTGCCTGATGAAAACCACAAATTTTTGAGTATTGCCCGCTCCAGGCTTAATGTTGTCACGAGGTGGTTCAAAGTAAATTTGGTTCTCGATCGATCCAATATAATGTTTCTATCCGTATTCAGTTTGGTGTATACCTTATTCACCTTCTGGGTGGGAGCAGGTGGACGATTGCCTCCTTGACGCCAGTTGTTGTTGTACTTCTTCGAACTACCTTCTGGCCGATCATTATTCCATCCACCCTTCCTCTGATCACCTTCAGCCTTATTGGTGTCTGCCTCTTTCAACCTGTCCGAAGAAGGACACTTTAAGCTATTCATAGCTTCCTCCACCACAATATAACCCTCAGCTTTATCAAAAGCTTTGGCCAGACTCTTTAGATGGTGAAACATCAACTTCTTCACCAGCTTTTCAGACTTCACTAGATCCAAACCGTTTTGAAATAATCCAACAGCCTGGAGATCATTGAGATCGGTCACCTGGCCAACTGCTCCCAGAAGCGCTTCACATATTGGCCCAAGGACTCATTTGAATACTGTCGAACTTGAGCCAAAGAACTCGTAGGCTTTCCTTTCCTTCTGTTGCTCCCAAAACGAGCATGAAATTTATTGTACAACTCAGACCATGACGAGACTGAATCTAAAGGTAAAGTACCCATCCATTGCCTTGCATCCTTCCTAAGTGTCGTTACAAACGTATAACACTTAGCAGCATCGGTAAAGTCATAATAGTCCATCAACTTGTCAAACGCTTGACTATGGTCATAGGGATCTCCAGATCCATTATAACTCTCTATGTGAGGAAACTTCTTGGTAGGATCATCTTACTCCTTAAGAATATCCGAGGAAAAAGGAGTCGTCTTCTTTCCCGAAGTATCCTTTACCTGCTGAACTTCGGCCAACTGCTTTCGAAGCTCTTTCAACTCTTTAACAAAAAACTCCACTCCTTCTGGCTGTGATGAAATTTCTTTCTCGGGAGAAATCCTCTTCTTGTGAGTGGATCGACCTCTTCCATCAGAACCCCCTGCTCTCGATGGACTTCTCCGACGGTGTGTATCCACAAGGTGAGGTGCCTTAAGTTGATTCTCAGGAGTATGATTTCTAGATCTTCTTCGGCGTGGGGCCTTGTCATCATGTTGAAGATACTCAAGGTGGAGTGCCTTCTTTATATTATCTGGTGTGTACTCCCTGGACCTACTTCTTCGTCTACTTCCACCGTGACCTCGAGAACCAATAGGGTGAGGTGTTCTCCTTGATACCTCAGGAGTTCGACTTCTTGACCTCCTTCGATCCTGAGGTCGGCCTCGAGATACATGAGCAGAGTGTACAGGCTCCTTTCTTTCTCATGGTTGTCCATCTCTGGGTTTGCTATGCCTTTTGGGTTAAACATAACTTGACGCCTCGTCCTTTAGTTCAGCCATACGAAGCATCTGCTCAGCTATATCCTCCCTCTTCTTCAAAAGAACCTCCAAAGCTTTATCTGCCTCATCTGCCATCTTCGCCAGCTTGGTAGCCTTATCATCCTGACCACTTCGGTGTCGGGTTCTAGGCGGTGTGCCTTCTACCCGTTTCTGACCATGATCACGTTCTTTATCAGCAGCAAAAACCAATCTTCTTCTAGCTTCACCATGGGCTCTCGAACGAGAACCCTCTGAATTATGTTTCAAAGTCGTACTATCATGAGCACTCTTTGAAGGACCCAAACGATCCTTGATAGAAATACGTTGTATAGAAGAACTTACAGCCATCGGCTGTCCTTCGGGGGTAACAGTTCTACTCCTCATCATAACTTCCGATGTAGAACAATTGAAAGGTTGTGATTGAAAACTCAAGAACACTAGAAAAACCCCTCCTTCTAGCGCTAATGTTAACGCCAAGATCCTTACACACGTCCCAATCACGTAAGACACGTTCGATCCTGCACAGTAAACACGACAACACTAAAAGCTTGACGGCTTTGACCGTCGGGGGATAGCTCCAGCGTGAGAGTAAGTACAGGCGATCACCAGGTTAACAATAGAGGATAATAATATCTAGTGTATTGAGAGAGAAAAATATCAGTTACCTTTCCTTTTGTGATCTTCTTCCTAACATATACTCTTACGCTCGGTTTATCATGCCACCCACTACAGTCTGACACAGTTCCCAAATCCTGATGATCTCATCTGACTACCAACAGCTCACTTGCTCCATCCCATCACTGTTCTCCACCACCGGCCGACTAGATCCCATCCACATTAATGCATGGCAGAGATAGCAGTCAACTGTTATCTTTTTTCATCATTACCGGTCAAAGCCCAAAAATTTAGATATTTAGTCATCTGATGGGTCAGCCCACTGATCTGGCCCAATAATTTAAAGACCCAACAAAGATAACCTATTGACTTGGCCCAACTGGCCGAGCCCAATAGAGATGACCCAATGGATTCACCAAAGAATTCGGCCCATACAGTCCTGCCCACTACACAAAATATCATGGCCCAACAGGGAGGAATGACCGTGGTTCAGAATGATGATAATGAGATGATTCCGACAAGGACAGTGACTAGTTGGAGGGTGTGCATGGACTATAGGAAGTTGAATAAGGCAACCCGCAAAGATCACTTTCCTTTACCCTTTATCGATCAAATGTTGGACAGATTGGTGGGACATGAGTACTACTGCTTATTGGATGGATACTCGGGTTATAATCAGATCATCATCGCTCCTGAGGATTAAGAGAAGACTACGTTTACATGCCCATATGGTACATTCGCATTCAGGAGAATGTCGTTCGATTTGTGTAATGCACCCGCTACCTTCCAGCGATGTATGATGGCAATCTTCTCGGATATGGTGGAGAAGAATGTGGAAGTTTTCATGGACGACTTCTCTGTCTATGGGGATAACTTTGATGCGTGTTTAGAAAATTTGGTAATGGTCTTACAAAGATGCACCGAAACGAATTTTTTCCTTAACTGGGAAAAGTGCCACTTTATGGTGGAAAAAGGTATAATTTTGGGGCACAAGGTCTCGGCTCAAGGATTGGAAGTTGATAAAGCTAAGCTAGAAACAATTGAGAAAATGCCTCCACCGAGTTCAGTTAAGGAAATTAGAAGTTTTCTGGGACATGCTGGGTTCTACAAGAGATTCATAAAGGACTTCTCTAAAATTGCAAAACCTTTGTGCAGTCTTTTCGAGAAGGATTCGGTTTTCAAGTTTGATGAGGAGTGTAAATCATTCGAGTTGTTGAAAAAGAAATTGACTACAGCTCCCGTGATCGTCGCACCAGATTGGAATGTGCCTTTTGAGCTAATGTGTTATGCAAGTGACTATGCAGTTGGGACTGTTTTGGGTCAACGTCAAGAGAAAGTATTTCACACGATATATTATGCAAGTAAGACACTCACAAAGACTCAAATGAATTACAAAACTACGGAAAAGGAATTGCTTGCAGTGGTGTATGCTTTCGATAAATTCCGGGCCTATTTGATTGGAACAAAAGTGATTGTTTATACAGATCACTCGGTCATTCGGTACTTAATTGCGAAAAAAGATGCTAAGCCACACCTTATCAGATGGATTCTCCTTTTACAAGAGTTTGATTTAGAAATAAAGGATAGAAAGGGGACGGAGAACCAAGTCGCCGATCATTTATCTAGGATGGAAAATCAAGATAAACAGAAAGAGGACAAGTGTGCAATCAACGAATCATTCCCGGATGAGCAATTATTTGGGATAAATACAGAATTTCCATGGTACGCGGACTATGCGAATTATCTAGTGAGCAACGTTCTTCCACCTGATCTTACAAGACAACAGAAAAAGAAGTTTCTTCATGACGTCAAATGGTACATGTGGGATAAACCTTATCTATCCAAGTAGTGCGCCGACAAGATGATTTGAAGGTATGTGCCCTACAGTGAAGTGAAGAACATACTGCATGAGTGTCACTCATCTGCATATGGGGGTCATTATGGTAGTGAGCGAACAGTGGCAAAGGTGCTTCAAGCCGGGTTTTATTGGCCTACATTATTCAAAGACGCCCACCAATTTGTTAAAACATGTGATAGATGTCAAAGGGTGGGCAACATATCGAAAAGGAATGAGAAGCCACTACAAATAATTCTAGAAGTTGAGATTTTTGATGTAAGGGGCATAGATTTCATGGGGCCATTCCCTTCATCACTTCACAATCAGTACATTTTGCTCGCAGTGGATTACGTCTCAAAGTGGGTTGAAGCCGCAGCACTCCCAACTAACGATGCCAAAGTGGTTCTCAAATTCCTGCAGAAGAATATTTTTACGAGATTTGGCACGCCAAGAGCTATTATAAGTGATGAAGGTATTCACTTCTGCAACAAATCGTTCACAACTTTATTGGCAAAGTATGGGGTCAACCACAAGGTGGCGACAACTTATCATCCCCAAACTAGTGGGCAAGCTGAGGTTTCGAACAGGGAAGTAAAGAGAATCTTGGAAAAAGTGGTAAACCCGAATCAAAAGGATTGGTCACTCAGGTTGGATGATGCACTATGGGCCTACCGGACTGCGTATAAAACACCGATTGGTATATCACCATATCAACTACTATACGGGAAGGCTCGTCACTTACCGTTCGAGTTACAACATAAGGCTTATTAGGCGATTCAGAAACTCAATTTCGATCAAGCAGCTGTAGGGGAAAAGTGACTACTGCAATTAAATGAGCTCAGCGAATTTCGACTTCAAGCCTACGAGAACTCTAAGTTATACAAGGAAAATATCAAGGAGATGGCATGACCAGAAAATTATGCACAGAACATTCGAGCCGGGGCAATCAGTCCTATTGTTCAACTCATGGTTGAGATTGTTCCCAGTCAAGCTTAAGTCAAGATGGTAGAGACCATTCCCCATAAAAAAGGTGTTGTCCCATGGCGCCGTTGAACTCTACAATCGGAATCCATTAGAAACTTTCAAAGTCAATGGTCAACGATTAAAGCACTATTGGGGTGGCGAGTCCAACACCGATGTCATCGCCATCACATTACCTGACGTACCATGAACAGGAAGTAGTCAGGCTGAACGACTTAAAATCAAGCGCTAATTGGGAGGCAACCCAATCATACTTTTATTTTTCATATTTTCATTCATAACTAGTAGATTATAGTTTATAATAAGTTCATTAGGTAGGTATTATAGTATAAGTCTTGTTAATCTCTCAACCATGATCTAATTGATCAATAATCTACTAATTTTTATGTTTCATAACTTGCAGGATGAGAAAATAAGCATTAAGTGGCATAACCTGAAGAAAAGAAGAGAAAAGAAGGTAAGGTTGTAATGAGCATACCACGGAAATGGCTCTTATTATCTTGTACTTCGCTTGTAAGCGGGGGTCTCCACGTCGATTAGCGAGAATCTATGTCTCACGGAAGTAACTTTATATACCTAATACCCCCCCCAAGTGGGGTTTTTGAAACTCAACAGATATATTCGGCAGTTATACACGTCTGCTTCCCAATTACACTACTTCCCCACTACTTCGTCAATTACTCCTATTCCATATCCATTAAAACTTCAACTTCTACCCACGATTACTCCATCATCTCACCCTATTACTACACACAAACCCATTATCTCCATCAATTACTCCTAACCCTCTCCCTCACATCATCCACTTCTATAAATTCACTCCCTCAAACCCCAAATTCACCATATACTCTCCACTCCTTTTACAAAAAAAGCTACGAATTTAGCAAGGTATTGGGGTAAATTTAGAGCAATTGAGTGTGAAGCACAATACTACAAATTCTTCATCTTCTCTCACCCTATTTTCCATATAAAATCGATAAGTTTGGGGGAAGAAATTTCTGTGTACACCAAGTGTTCGACAGTTTGTGTGAACCAAGTTTGGGGGGAGATACTGTTATTAAGGAATCCGAGAGTCAATGGCTTCGTAACTCACATCGAAACGACAAATGGGAGAATGTTCAAGGCCCGCACAATCGACACGGACCTTTGATCGCGGTAAATTTGTAAGTGCCACCACCGTCAACCGGTACGACTAAATGATGACAAAAGCCCTTACACCGGAGTGGGGGTTGGCACCGGATCATGTCGATGGGGAAATGATGCAGCAAATTTATCAGAAGGGTTGGAACAAATTCACCGAAGAACCGGAACCCGCCGTTATCAACATAGTCAAGGAGTTTTATGTGAACGTCGAGGACAAAGCCCCCTACAATGCTTATGTACGGGGTTGATTAGTACCATTCAGTGTCGATGCCATCAACACCTATTATCAATTACGAGTGTCGGGACAATGTTAGTATGCTCACCTACGCGATTTTGATCCAGACTATGAAGCGATACTCAAAGAAATGACTAAGCCGGGAACAACATGGATCAAAGGTCGAAAGGGAGGCACAATTTTTTATAGCAAAGATCTCAGTCGGTATGGTAAAATTTTGTATGCTTTCTTATGTGCTAAATTGTATCCGTCCCAACACACATCAGACGTGACCAAGGAGAAGGCACTACTTCTATACGCAATTGTGCAAGATTTCATCATTGATGTCGGGGCCATAATATGTTTTTCCATCCGTCGGTGCTTATTAGGAAACTTTTCAGGCGGCTTGCCACACCCATCACTCATATGTGGGTTGTGTCGCCAAACAGGTGTTAGATGGTCGGATGATGAACCCATGCAGATGCCGCTTTAGTTACTAGATTCTAGAATGATAACGCGGTATTTGGTGTGGGCCGGAGGTGATTCCCATCCTCGAGGTCTGGGTTTTATTTTTCCATCAGCTTCAAAGGACGAAGTTGACACTGCAGACACCTCGGAGGATGAGGATGGGACTATGGGAGATCAAGGAACAGAGCAGGTAACGTAGTCCGAGGCATTATCTATTCCTCAGTTTCTTACTTTTCAACGTCAAATGGATGAGCACAACAAGGCTGTAAGACCCCAAATTTTATGAAATAAAAGTATTCAATTTTTCTTATAATTACAATTCAGTAAATGGTTAAATTGATAAAAAGTTAAAGTTAAGGGTGATATATGAAATTTTTTTCAAAAATACGCAAGTGGTTATAAAATATTCATTGTTGTTAGGAGAATATTCGTTTGGTCGTGGAATATTAATGTACTATCGGGGAATATTCGTGCATTGACCGGTATGATCTTTTGTGGGCCCCATAACTGGAAAAGCGATTGGAGGAAAAACGACAAGAATAAGTTGTTTATAAATAACGGCGTAGTTGTTATAAATCAATATTGTTGGAATACCCGGTGGGTAAAGTAAAGTAATAATACGTTGTTGCACAAGGTGGATTACGGTATTGCACCAATTATTGATTCTTACGTAAGAAGGCACTACTCAATAATTGTTACGATAATTATCTTTTCAATATTTTATTTTGATTCAATAATTCTTTGCGTTGATATTTTATAATTATCACTACTACACGTATTTTTCATTAATTATCGGATCAATAATTTATATTATTTGAATAATATTATTAGATAGCATTATTTGGCAATGTCTAGAAAGTTCTATCTAAGGAGAGGTTTGGTCACCTAATTGTGCGCCAATGAAGGAGAAATTCTTATTGAAAAGCCCCTTTCCGAGGCGCTTTGGTTGTCAATAATGTGTTTCGTAATATTATTTGTGAATAATTAATTATTGATTTATATGATGAGAAAAATATTGATTTTATGAGGATATAGATGGAAAATTTTTAATGTGACAATTGTTGAAAATTAATATTTTATCTTTTTACGATAAAATAATTCAATTAAATATATTATTTTAATAATATATTAATGATGATATTTTTACGATGAATGTGTGATATATGAGTATATGTGGAGGAGTATTTTGTTACCAAAAATATTTAAAGCATGTTTTATGTGTCGGTGGACCCCATTTCTTAACTGAAATTTGATTATAGCCTGTAAAATCGTCCGTTTGTGGATTTTGGTCAATTTTTGTTTGGAATTTGGAAAAACTTTCTTCTGAAAAGTTGTAGAAAATTGAATTTCCTATCAAAACTCGCGAGATTCGAATTTTCTGGCAAAAGGGATATTTATTATGAATTATTGAAGTTCCGAAGCTCCGAAATAATTGATTTTTGGAAGTTTAATATAATTTAAATAACAAAAATGTTTTTTACATTTTGTTTCCCTCATTTAACATGTGTTAGGGGCTGAGTTCTGATATTGAGAGCATACGTATGAAGTCTTGAAAAAAAAATATAATATTATTATTTTAATAAATTTTCTACTTTGGTGCTCTAAGCAATTTACTATAAATAGGGTGCTTAGGTTATAATTGAAAATCGCACCAGAAACTGAAGTTTTCTCTCTCTATATTGTCGAGTGTATTCTTGTGAGTATTTTGATATCTTGAGTGTTGCTATACGGTGCAAGTTCATTCAGCGTTATTCCAGTTAGAAGTACTGCTCTTTTGAGGTAAGGGATAATAAGAGATTTTTAAGGGTGATTATGTTTTTAGTTTTGTATTTTTTTCCAGACCTTCAAAAATTCTAAAAAAATTTGAAATGATATTTTGATGAGTTTTGTTGATTGTGTCAAAAAATGGCGATTTTTGGATGTATAGATTAGGAGTTATGGATTTTATGAGAAAAGACTATTTTAAAAGTAACCGCTTATAACTCCTTGTGATTAACTCCAAAATTGATGAAATTTTTATTGGGAGTACATCTATATAATATCAGTATACCGTATAAATTTCAGAATTTTTGAATAAAAGTACAATTTATGATAAATGTCTGAATATTCGGTGGTTTTGGCCATGTGAAAAAAATAGTAAATGAATTTTAAAAATTCTGAGAAAAATATATATTCAATATGGGACTATATTCTTCTAAATCCCAGAAAAGAAATATTTTTAAAACTGATTTGGTATTTTTCATAAAAAAAATGTTCTAGTTATGAGTAAATGAATTAAATATGTTATGTTAAGTAAGAAAATTAGAAAATATGATTTTATGGCTTGAGAATCATATATGAGGTATATGCAGATTTTTGATGAGGGTTTTGATTATTGGTGATGAGATCTTATGAGTTTGGCATTTTAAGATGATTAAATGCATTTATTAGTAAATTGTAAACAATTAAAATAAATTGTTTATAAGTTTAAGAAATGATTAAAATATTGTGGTAGTATTAATAATATTAGATTATGAGATTATTAAGTGATTTATAACATTTTGATTAAGGTGTTATGAGATTATTGATTTATGAATCTTACTCTTAAGATTAAATCTATATGTTGATTATATTATTTTTATTATCATATTTAACATTCTTATAACCCTAATGATGATATTTCTCTTTAACTTGAGTGTAAAGATGGATAGATTATTGGTATGATCGTGACTATAGGTTCTCTTTGGCCAGTAGTGCAAAGTTGAATTGTTGACTGATATGATCATGACCATTGAATTTATAATTGAATATCTTTAGCTTAAGTGCAAAGGTGAATTAATCAACATATATGGTTATAATTATGGTTTATATAAATTCTGAAATGATTATGTATTTCTTTGAGATATGAATATCTTTGGCCTATAGTGCAAAGATCAATTGTTGATGAATATCTTTGGCCTGTAGTGCAAAGATGACTTGTTGATGAATATCTTTGGCCGTAGTGCAAAGATGAATTTATTAGTAGGATTATGAACATAAGCGTGATTTGGTATAACCATAATCTTTGATGTTTGGTGATGAAAATTATCTTTGTCTGGATGAGAAAAAGGAATTTAGAACTACAATTACGATTACGAGTTATACATGTGATTGTGGACAGGAATTGTTGATTGATGTCACAGGATAAAACATTGTTGGTGGACTTTTAACATGGAGAAGATAATAGACTTTATAGTCTATTTGACTCTTCTAATGGATTGCTGCTTCGTTAACATTGCAACTATGGTTGAAAAGTTTTATCATCTACCATATCTTCTAAATCTCGATTTATTCTTTGTTGAAGGCTATTGATAATTTATTTATCTTTAGTCATGATATTCTTTATCGAAGCTAGTTGTGCTCACCCTTTTGCTTCACAATTCTTTTCGTGTAATAAAAGTGTATTTGGGTCGAGCGGGGAATAACAAGGAATAGAGCGGTGGTCTATAGATGTTGAGGTGCGGTGAATTTAACTTGGAAGGGTGTTTTGATACTATCATACAAGATGTCTAATGACATACAACCTCGTGTCATCATAAGACAGGGTTGTGCTCATCCACTTGCTGGGTATATTTACAAGCACTACCTATATAATCTTGGTGTTTGTTTGGAGTATAATTCCCAATTAGAGACAGTGGAGATAATGATATGTCAAGAGAATACTCGTCATTGGGAAGAATATGATAGTAATCTTCTCGTTTTTCTTTGGGGTCTATTGGGTCAACCAAGGATAATTCTGTGGCCATATGATATCTATAATAACCTAGACGCATGGCCTCCCATGTACGAAGGTTTCCTTGAGCACTTCCCAAAGATTCTAATTTCTAAAATAGTTTTCAACTATACCTTTATGTAAGGTGTCATTATAAGGTGCTGTCCATGGTTGGGACATGAGTCACAGTTGATATATATTTGTATCCAAACTCACAGTATATGTGTTATTGTATTTTGCACGATAATTGTTGTAATAAAGTTAGTTGTTTTCTGTACCATGTATTTGACGACTCAAAATGAGTTGGATGGAATGGACCTATTTTGGGGTCGTTACAAAGGCAACACGTCATGAGATGCGATGACTCGCATTGAGACAAGACCACATATTTGATACTATGAACACGTCTTTTACTTCACTCAATATGATACTCCAGAGATTTAATCCAGCTGCCCAATTTCCATACCAGCAGCCCATGCCAATGCCAAGGTTTCCACCGAGTGATTCAGAGGAAGAAGATCAACCACCACCCCCCCAGACTTAGGCGATTGCAGGGAAGTCCTCATACATTTTATTGCAATTATCCATACAATGAGGGAATTGTAATTCTTAAGTTTGAGGGATTTAATTACATGTTTTCATGCATAATGTCATTACTTAGGCTTGCATTTGCCATTGCACTTTAGTTTTGCATATCAATTTAGGAATTGTGATTTTGCATTCATGTAATTACATAGTTGTATGGTAGCTTAAGTGCATACATAGTAACTTAGGTTATTTTTATTATTGCTGCATTTTGTTATGTTATGTTTGATATATATATATATATATATATATAGTTAAATATTGTGTTTGCATATGTCCAGCAGTGTTGTAGTTCATGTTATTTTGGGCCAATGATGAGATTGAGACTAAGTTAACAAATACAACATTAATTATTAGAACTGTGATATAGTTTCTGTTATGAATCGAATCTTGTGCTTGTTTGAAACTGGTATAAAAAGGGAAGCACGTAACAACATCTGTGTTGACTGGTTAGTTTAAATTGATACATAAAGAGTTTCTAAAGGATAATGCTAGGGTGAATGAGAAAATGACAAGGATAGGCAGTGAAAACGACGAATTAGACAAGAACTTATGTTTGGGGGAAAAAGGTAGGGTATATAAGCTTCAGAAAAAAAAAATTAATATCTAGTTGAGTCTTATAGTGGGTTGAGGAAAATATACTCCCCATAAATACGAGCATGAGATGGAGTGTAAAATGCACTCACCAACCATCTATCTATAAAAAAAATAGTATGAAAAAGATGAGAAATAAGAGCAAAGGGCCCCCGTCAATGAAAAAAAAAAAGAAAAGAAAAGAAAACATGAATACCCTATTTGATCCCTTAATCTTGGTAAATGTTTGAATTCAGTTGGAACTTGTCTATTTTTGAAATTTTTAAGTTTGCACTGTATGATTCCTTCTAAGAAATTGGTTATGTATTGAATTTGAGTCTGTATCAATTATCATGGATGTTGAAAACACACGCACACTATACCAGTGATAATGGTTTAAGATTTGAGAACTAATAAGGAATTATTGATTAGTTTTGGTGATTAATATTGTAGAGTTCGCTTGTTTTCCCTGAGGCCGGTGTGATAATTTTGATACTATAACACTGTTGGATTTGAAAACATATAGATTAGATTCATTACATATCATTGCATTGCATAGCATGTAGTTTGTTTTGTGCTCGAGGACTAGCACAGTTTAAGTTTGGGGGATTTTGATAAGTGGATTTTATATCCACGAATCGATGTCCATTTCAAGCTTAATCGTTGTTGAATTCTTATTTCCATGTTCGTTTTTACTCGTTTCGTGTTCTTTTATATGTAGGGTGGTTGTTATGGCAAGTAGCGAAGAAAGGACGTCAATTGGAACATTATGGTTGCAAGTGTGAAGATCAGCCAAGCCAGTTTGTAGAATACACCCCCGTTGGGGCGGGCCCTTTTTGCCTTCATACCCCCGCCGGGGCGGGGGGTCTTAAGTATTGTTTTACAAAATGCATACTGGCAAAAGGCCGATTGATTATAAGTATACCCCCAGGCAATGGGGTCTCGAAAAGTCGAGTGTTTTGTCTTGCATGGAACTCTACTGGACATGGATTCTAAACATGTTGGTTTGCAATGGGACTCTAATGGACATAGGATTCGACCAAAAATGTGTGTGTTGGATGTATATGGAGCAACTAACAACGAATTGAAAAACACACAAGGCAAATTACAGAGATTAATTCCAGAATTTCATAGCAAGCTTTGGAGGAAGACTTTGAAGAGATTTTCATATCGATTGCGGCTTAAGGCTACGTTAAGAGTGTTTTGCATTATTCTTCTTCTTAGTCTTATATTTGTAATTGAAAGGATGTTATCTTTAAATTATTTAGTTATTATTTCATTCATGATGAACTAATTCACTTTTTAGGCTTATGATGGATCCTTAAGCGAAACGATGGTTTTATTACTTTGATTTTCAGTTCAATAAACTAATTTCCAGTTTATCTATATTAATTTGAGCTTGAATTTATGAATTTCTTGAACAACAATTCTTGGTGGATTTGTATGAAATCGAGAGAGGATATACGAATCTAGACTTAGTTAATATAGCATGTGTTAATGAATTTTGTGAATAATAGAATCTTGATGAATGTTAAGGTAGAGATATGCTTAGCATCGCATGTAATCGGATAGAGAACTTAATCTTAAACCTTCTTTAATTTTAATTCACATAGAGATATAGTGAGTTAGTTGATTAAGGTGTTTAACTTGTTTCTATCTAATTTATGGATTTAAATTAATACGGTATTAGTGCATCGAGAGGTGGCTAGTACAATATTCGTGTTCTTGATTAATAAACTGGGATAGTGAGTTGAATTGGAATAAAGGTGTAAAAATCAGAGTGAAGTTTAGGGTGAAATCATAAGTCTAATTCTCCATTAATTGTTTGAAATTTCAGTTTTTATTATTTGTGATTGTTTTGAGATCATATATATATATATTATAATTTAGTTTTTATAATTTTTTAATCATTGTTTTAAATAGTTTAATAAAATTAGGATTAATAGGAAATTGATAATTGTGAAGTTAAAATTCTTACTAAATTGTCTCTGTGGGAACGATACTTTACTCACTATTATATTACTTGTTGACCACGTATGCTTGCGTGCTATGTGTAATTAGATTTTACCCAACAGAGCACGTGTATTAACAGATTATGTGATATCTCTATGAGGACATATGGCCAAAGTTATAAAGCATGGTGATTACATGACCTTTCTATGCTTTAATTCAATGTAAATCGTAAATTAAAACTTATAAAAGTGAACTCAAGAATGGTCATATGCTTATGTGAAGACCTCTAGCATGTATGCATGTTAAGGGTAAGTGTATAGGTATGTTAAAGTTGGACTGAAACCAGGAGAGCAGAAGCTCAACTCTGGCCAGGCTAGAGGACAACGTCGTCCCTAAGCCTAGCCAGGGTGCAACTGCGCCACCTTGCAGTCAATTGTGTATTCTGTTTGTGATCTGATGTTCAAAGCATGCTTATATGGTTACTTTAACTTGTATTATATGACCGATATAGTGTCCAATGTGTTAAGAAGCATGCTAAGTGATAGAGTTGGATGTTTAATAAAGGATTATAAATTTTTAAATGTGAAATCCAAAAGAATGTTTGAAAACTATAAAGCCATGGTTTAAAACTATGTTGTTTGACTTTGTGATGTCTTGTAAACTGATTTGTGCTATAAGCATGCGATGAAGTATGTGTATAGTATACGACTAAGTTAGATGTTTATGTGTTCGTTTAAACTTACATATCATGAATGAGCATATGTAACTAATGAAAATCCTATACGCGTAACTATATTATATTAGGATTCGAAAGAGTGTTGATAAGCTATATTTTGGTAAACTACGCTTGAGGCAAGTATCCGAACTCTCATTTATATTGAGCAAGTTTCCTAACTTATAGAACTTTGGATTTTGTGCAAGTTTTCGAATTTCATTTGATTCGTATATTGAATGCAAGTACTCGAACCTTACTCTTTATTGAGCATTACTTGAACTTGTGCTATTATTGATCGTACAAGTAGAACTTTGAAAGTATAATACTTCGTAATCAACCTTGATTTGAATGATAATTGTTCATATATATATATATATATATATATATATATATATATATATATATATATATATATATATATATATTGTGAAAGAAAAGCTGTCTAAGCCATTGCTTCGACTAGACTATTGATATGCGATTGAAAGCTATCCAAACCAAATTAACTCGATGCGAACTCTTATAACTAAGAAGAACAACCCTCTTGGTAGGGGAATTATATATTGTCGGGAACCGACGTGCGCACATGAGAAAGACTAAATGTTATGCATGACATAGGGTACTTTAGGCTAATCACCTGTTGTACTCGTTTTATAGAATTATCAGTTTATTACTGTTAATTCTAGGAGAAGTTCATAGTCCTTAGTGACTGCTCAGAATTCATTAGTTTGAAATCTTGAATTGGTTAATTGTTGAATATTATTGATATTTTCTGTCCATAGCGACTATTGTTGATAATCATCGATACTTCTTGCTATCTTGAACTATCATTATTGATATACCCTTGAGAAATCTAAAACTACATTGATTACCCTTTTGCTATATTACTTGTTGGGCAAGATTGTTGCTCATCCTTGCTTTCCTTAAAACTTTCAGTTAATTAAGGCAGAACGTGGTGAACCCTCTGGCAAGGATAAGGGTAAAGAGAAGGCTTTGGAGTAGTTAGTTCCATAGTACTAGAAGTGTACTATTATTCTGTTGAAGAAAAACTTATTTATATTAAGCTATGTTTAATTTAAGTTGTATTGTATTATGTATTAGTTATGTCTAAACGGTGTTTAATTATGATTAAGGTATGTAAGAGATGTTTAAGTTACGAACCTTTGGGACAAGAATAATTATGTTATAACAATGTAATTTATTCTATTATTCCGTTGTGTGAGATGTTGATTTATTATTAGAGTTAGTACGTGACAACCAAATTTGAGACAAGTGTGGTCTGAATTTGGGGTGTTACATAATATGCAATACATGTGCTACTATACAATCACGTGTATTATTGTACTTTTATCACCGGGTATTTCAACAGTTAACGATAAAAGTTTTGCCGTTATTTTTTATAAAAAAGTAATTTATGTCGCTTTCTATATCCAACAGTTATTCCGTTTATGTGGTCCACCAATGATTGCGCCGTTGTACGAATATTCCCCGGCAAAAAGAATATTCCCCGGCCAAACGAATATTTTATGACAATTTGCTTATTTTGTAAAATTTGTACATATCACCCATAATTATAGCATTATATCAAATCAATACATTATTATTCAAAATAATATTTAGAGAAAATTAAATCTTTATTTATAAAAAGTTGGTCTTACAACATTTATGTCTTTCTAAGTTATCACCCACTTTTAAAGTCGTTCTTAAAGTTAATTTTTAGTCAATTAGGTCCTTAAAATGACATTTTTAGCGTTTTTATTTTTTTTACCCAATTTGACAACAACTCAACCCATTTTGACCTAACCCTACCTAATTTGAACTGACCCCAATTTATCCAATTAAATTAAAAAAACCCAAAAAGTTTTAAAATAATAATTATTTTAAAATTATATTAAAATAATTTTTTTTAAAATTATTAATTTTAATATTTTAAAATAATTTTTTTTAAATATTTATTTTTTAAAAATATTAAAATAAATATTCTTTTTAAGATAATTATTATTTTAATATGTTAAAATAAAATTATTTTTAAAATAATATTAATTTTAATATTTTAAAATAAAATAATTATTTTTAATATTTTAAAATAAAATATTATTTTTACAATACTTTTAAAATTAATTTATATTTCATATTTTAAAATAAAATATTTTTTAAAATAATAATATTTTTAATATAATTTAAAATAATAATTATTTTTAATATTTTATAATAAAATATTTTTTTACAATAATAATAATTTTTATATATGATTTTGAAAAGTTTTAAAAATAATTATTATTTTTAGGGAAAAAATATTAGAAACTTTTATTTTTTTTGAAAATAAATAAAGTTTCATAAAATATAGATTCAAAAAAAATCAAAGTTAAATTTTTTAATTCTTAATTATTTTTATGAAAATTAAAACATCTATTAAAAAAAATTGTTTTATGAATTTTTTTTATTAACTTATTTGGAATCTATATTTTATGAAAATTTACTAATTTTAAAAAAATTCTATTGTTTCTGAAAATAAAGTTTTATTTTTTTTTGTTTTTTTTTTTTAATGTATATTTTCTAATACTTTACTCATTTTTTAAAAACTAAAAAATATCTAATTTTTTTCCCCCAAAATAAAGTTTTATTAAAGTTTTTTTTGTTTACTTTTTTTTAAATTTATATTTTTATGAAACTTTACCCATTTTATAAAAAAAATAAAAGTTTCTAATATTTTTTCAAAAAAAAGATAATTATTTTAAATATTTACAATAATAATTATTTTAATATTTCAAAATAAATATTATTTTTTAAATAATTTTTGAAATAATTTTAAAACTTATTAGTTATTTTTTAAAAAATATAATTGGTTAAATTACGGTCCTGCAAAACTGGGTCGGGTTGGGTCAAAATTTGGTCAAAATGGACCGTGTTGCAGTCAAATCAGGTAAAAGGAATGAAAATACCAAAAAATGTTACTTCAATAAATTAATTATCGAAAAATGAATAGAGGTATAAAAAAGTCATTCAGTCTTTATAAAATCATAAAATTTAGAATTGATATACTCAACAAATATAGTAATTATTATTTTTAATTAGCTTTCGATAATTACTACTGTTTGTACTAAAATCACAAAAATATAATATATGTCGATTGTGAATTTCATAAATTTGCAAATGAACTCAAAAAATAAAAATTTGTCTCTTGTAATAATGGGGTCAACTTTCAATACAAAAGAGAGGGACTTGTCCATTGATTGGACAATTAAAAGAGTACTTCCTCTCTGTTTTTAATATAAGTCGTTTTAGAGTTGTGTACAAGTATTAAAGAAATAATTCTAAAATATTAAATATACTATTAATTGTCTATATTAACCTTGTATTGGAAAAATAGAGTATTATTGGTCAAAAAATAGTGAGAGAACCAAAGTTATATTTATTACTTGGAGTAATATTGAAAACTAATCAATTAATGTTTACTTGAAATTCTGAAACAACTTATATTTAGGAACAAAATATTTTTCTTAAACGACCTATATTAAGAAATAGAGGTAGTATTGATTTTTGACTACACTCTTGGTTGTTCCATTTTGGGTTCCGAAATACTCCATCCGTCCTTAATTATTTAACGTTTTAAAATTTTTTATTTGTCTCTAATTATTTGACGTTTGTTCAAATCTAAGAGAATTAATGACAATTTTTTTAAAATTACCCCTCATTACTCTGACTATTTTTTTGATACTTTAAACTCTTAAACTCTTCCTATCTCCTTATCCCAACAAAACTCTTCTTATCCCAACAAAAGATTTAAGGATATTATAGACAATTGAGTATTATATTTAATATTTTCTAATCATTATCTTAATTCTTGTTTCCACCTCCAAAACGTCAAATAATTAGGGACGGAAGGAGTAACAAATATGATCGATAATGTCATAATAATAATTATGTTATGAAAATAAATATATATTTAATTATATTTATTTTATTAATAATTTAAAATTTTAACAATACTATTCTTTTTGTCTCTTTTTAAATATCGCTTTACTCTTTTTAAATATCGTTTTAGATAAGTATTTTTGTCTTTTAATATTTATCGTTTGAGAATTTCAATTAAGTATTAATTATTTATTTTTAATAATATTATCCCAAATATTAAATATAATTTTAGTTCTCTCATTATTTTATGTCCAATAAATAATATCATCTTTTTTAATACAATGACAATTTAAACAATTAATATTAAAGAATAGAAGAAATAATTACTCTGAATAATTATTGTTCTACATCATCAATGACCCTAAATAAACTTGAAAAATCAAATTCCAAGTAAAGCTTTTTGTTAGTTTGCTTAACAATCTCACTTCATATATAATGATTGGGTACAACAAAGTACAACCACACAACTAATGTCATCTAGTTGATGACTATCACAATCAGTACTTTGTTTTTTATTCCCCAGTTGCTTCCCCTTCTTTAATTGAACTAAATATATTATTACATTTTTGTTGTTTATTTAAGGTTAAAAGTTATGAGTCGGAACATAGAACATTTCACTTAATTTCCTCGAATACATATTTTAAGTCATAATTATTTAATAATTAATTTAATATAATAATTCAATTAAATTTGTAACTATTATATATTTTTTAAATCACATATTATTAATACAATTAACCGCAAGAGATTTGATAAAACTTCAAATTTAATCGAAATAATTTAATTAAATAATTAAATTATTTAATTATTACAGTTTCTCTAACAAAAGTAATGAAATGTAATATAGTTTTATTCAACGATAAATATTACTAATCTTTTTAGTTAAAGTAATTGAATAGAATGTGATTTATTCAGCAATGATTTCGACGACTGTTTTACGAAAAAGAAAAAAAAAGATGGTGTAAATTTGTTTTTTAACAAACCCTTGGAACAAAATAAAGGAAGATTCATTTATTCAATTAAAAATATTCAAATTACATGTATGTTTTGGAGGATACCTATTTTATCTAAGAATGAAATTTGTGTTATGGCTTAAATATGGATTAATACTCTGAATTTTTAATATTTTTTTTTTTAAATTTTGGAATTGTCTTCTCAATTTTTTCAATTAGGGGATTAAACAATTAATGTTTTTTCACTTTGGGGATTGTCTTCTCAATTTCTTCAATTAGGGGATTAAAATTTTAATTTTTTTTTTTCTGATTATGTCTAATTGATAGTACCACATCAGAAATTGATGACGTGATGTTAGATTTTGTAATATCCATGTACATGTAACAAATTACATACATAAGGCAAAAACATGCAAAAATCAAAATTTTAAAATTTTACAAACTATATACCCGGACAATCATTTATGCACAATTATTAATTAGATGAAAAGAGATGGAGATCAGAATACTTGTAGAAACAAGCTTTCTCACGTACGAGTTCACCTTCAATTCCTTTTCACGTTCAACTTGAATCCACCGGCTTTAATTACTTCCTTTGATCAACGTTAGTCACCTAAGCGTTTGGTATTTAAAGGTGATCTACCAAGAAAGAATAATTATTTAAGAAGATGAGTGTTTTTAAAAATCCTATTTCTATCTCTATAGAATGTGTATTCTCCCAACTCTTGGAATAAAGTGCTTAACCTTAATCCAAAATAAGATATTCTTATTTATAAACGTAGGCAACCCTCCCAAACCATTTAGATTTTAGAATAAGGTTTTGATTTAATTAATTAAACTCCTTTAATTAATTAATTTAATTAATTAGGCTCCTAATTCAATTAGGAATAATTAATTAAATTCTTTTAATTAATTAGTCTCCTAATCTTATTAGAAATATATGAGAGTACCTGTATTGATTAATTCTCAAACCCCTTTAGTAATTAACTTAATAATAATAGTAATAATAATAATAAAACTCTTCTTATTAATTTATATTTAATATTTCTAAAATATTAAATAATAAATATTAAGCTATTTAATTTATTCTATCACCATAGACTAAATTAAATATACTTAACTTATTATTTCGATTATGCAATTTACTTTATAAATAAATATTTTTTTCTTTTGCGGTGTGACCCTTTAGGTTCTCCATATTAAACCAGTTCTAAATAAATCAATTAGAACAATTCTAATCTTATTTAAATAAATAAATTAAACTATTTAATTTATTTAAATAAATAACATTTATTTTGCAATAAGGATAAGTCTCCTTAGCAATTAACGACTTTTCAGATAATATAAATTTTAACATTAATCATAAAAGAACCCTTGAGTAAATAGTTATCGTATAATTCAATCATTCAACTATACAATGTCCTAATTAAATATAAGACATGAAATTACTGTCAAATCTTACTTTATTTAATTATATGTATCTCGATTCTTAAATGCACAACTCCAAATAATACAAATTAGAAACCCCATCCTTTTCTAATTTCATTCTTCATTGGCCAATGAGTACCGGGTTGTCATTTATCGAATTACATAGGACGTTCTCTCCTTTTACTAGAAGCGGTAGATTCTTTGTTGATCATTCATTATCTCCATGTACAACTTATTACACTAAGCATACCCTTTGATATACCCTAAGAGTCTTAAGGAATATGTCAATGTATAACTCATCATACACAAGATACTATAATGATATCAAGTCTAAGAATCACTTGTACTACTATCATGACATGAATTCCTATTATCAGACAAGTAAAACTTCATTTGGTATTCCTTAGCGAGTTACGTTCAGTGAACTTATTCTCTAATAAGCACCTACATACTTGCTTTAGTGTGTCCACACAAATAATCATGATATCAATCATCCTCATCCAATGAGCAAACAACGTATGTACCAATCTATACAAAATCATTAATCTCCTTTTTAGTAATCCAACGATTGAGAACAATTTTAGTTTGTTACCTATCTAAGAATTTAGATCTCATTAGCATGATCATGATCATGATTCAAAAAGTATTGCTCAAAACTATCAGTTTATCACATATTATAAAACAACACCATGTAGATAAATTAGAAGCCTTTAATTAAACAATTCTTTAATTAATAAATGAATAATATTATTACAAAGTATATGTTTTATCATCAAACATGATTGACTTGTGTGCATACTACTTTCACATGACAGTGACATGTGATTTAAAAATACTTTTGTGTAATATTGAGTCTCATTTTAATATCTATTCCATTAATTTTTTATACAAAAATGAGTAAATATAAGGCCATTGTTAATTTTTTTAAAATTAATTTTTAAAGTAAATTTCATACATTAAAACTTAGATTAAAAAGAATCATCAATAATAAATATTAAGGATAAATATTTTAAATGTATAAATATACTACTAATTAAAATTTTGTTATTTCATAATCATCAATAATCAATATAATGACAATTTTACCCCTTTTGGTATAAAAAATTAAGGCCTATAAATATAGATTAATACCCTAAACTTTAAGTTTATTTCATAATCATTACTAATTAATATAATTAATTTTTTATATCAAAAAAGGTAAAATTGTCATTAAATTTACTTTTTAAAAAATTAATAATGGTCTTATATTTACCTTTTTTGGTAAAAAAAAATTAATTGAATAAATATTAAAATAAGACACAATATTATACATAAGTATTTTTTTAGTTCGCTGCAATGTCATCTATTTTCTGATATGGCACTATCAGTTAGACGTAATGAGAAAAAATTAAAAGTTTAATCTCCTAATTGAAAAAATTGAGAAGACAATCCTCAAAGTAAAAAAAATTAAAAATTTAATTACCTAATTAAAAAATATTGAGAAGACAATTTCCAAAATGAAAAAGAAATAAAAGTTGAGGTTATTAATCTATATTTATGCCTTTGTGTTATAACTTTAATGAAAATAAAAGCCAATCAAGAAAACGTACAATAGTAAGAAACACGTCACATCTTGCATCCAATATCTAGATATGATCATATCTAGCATATCTACAATTACCATTTACTGTAGTTGAAAACTATTATCTACATGGAGAGTATCCAAGTTCTCAAAAAGGAAAAAATGACTATTATAATATTAGAAAAAGAAAAAAAAAAAAATCTAACACCAAAACTACAAAACGGACGTTAATTTTTTATCTATAAAATTAATGAATTATCCACTGTAGTTAACATATTTTACTAATTACACCATTGAACTTTTAATTTTTTAAATTACCCCATTAAACTAATTAAAATAATTATTTTAAATATTTTTAAAATAATTATTATTTTGAGTAAAAAAATATTAGAAACTTTTTTTTCTTTCATAAAATGAGTAGAGTTTCATAAAATATAGATTCAAAAAAAATTAAAGTGATTTTAAATTAAATTAATGTCTACTTAATTTTTTAATAGAATGACCCATTCTTAATATTAGAATTTTTTAAAAAATAAAAATAGAAAGTAAAATAAAAAATTATAAAAGATAAATAAAAAAGCTGATTCATTTTTTTTTTAAAAATTAATAATTTTTATAAATTAAATTTTTAATATTATTTATTGAAAATAATAATTATTTTTAAAAATATTTAAAATAATTATTTTTAATTAGTTTAATGGGGTAATCTAAAAAATTAAAAGTTCAATGGTGTAATCAGTAGGCTTAAATATAAATTAATACTCTAAACTATAGGCCATATTTCACTTCGGTGATCCACCTTTTAATTTTGTCAATTAGATGATTGAACTATTAATTTTTTTCACTTTCATTCAATAGGGTTTGCCACGTCAAAAATTGTTGACGTGGCTTAAATACATGGCATGTTAGTGCTTATGTGTTAAAATTGAATCATTTTTCAAATTTTCTTTTATTATTTTATGTAAGTAATAAGGGCAAAATAGTAATATAACTATTAAGTAAAATAATAATTAAACAAAACAATAAACAAAATAAAGTTAACCCATCCTCTCTCACTTCACTTTAGATCTCGATTTTTACCAAGATGATTAAGCAGGGCTATGAAGAAGAAGAATCCCATCTCTTCTTTCCCATTTATTTTACACTGTAATATCTCATAAAAGCTTTAATCCACATAACCATAAACTCCGGATTCTAGCATCTCTCAAGAACTCAGTTCTATCATTACCAAAAGCGCCAGCGATTTCAGACAATAATGGAACTCAAGCTTTCCTTTGGATTCCAAGCCTCTTGCGGAAATCTTCTACCATAAGAGGAAGGCCATCACACAACTTAATCTTGGGTTCCCAACCTAGAAACTCCTTTGCCTTTGTGATATTTGGCTTTCTCTGGCGAGGATCATCGGGTGTGTTATCCACTGTTATGATTTTAACTTCTGGATTAATAAGTTACAAAACGCCAGTCGTTTTACAGTTAATTTCCTTTCCTAACATTTGAGTATGAGATATTATATTAGTGGGGAGGAGAAAGCTTTTATGAGATATTTCAATTGGTATGGGCTACCGATCGTGGACAATGCTTGCTCGATGGTGAAATTGTTGAAGGTGATGATGGAAGTTTTGTCTGTGGATGAATCTGGAAGTGGTGAGGAATTGCTAATTTGTTAAATGAATTTATTTGTAATTTATCAATGGTGTACTTTATTTAGTTTATGTTAATTGTATAATTTGTTTAATTTATATTATTGGTGTAATTTGTTTGAGTTAAGTTAATTGTGTAATTAAGTTTAATTTCTATGCTATTTATTTAACTGATTTTTGGTAATTGTGTAAAAAAAATTTATTTTATGTTAATTATGTAAATTATTTACTTTTTTATATTTTAAAAAATATGTGTTTCCTTTTACATTTATAGACACTGATTTGACATATTTACCCTTAAATAGTTATAATTTTTTTTAATTACACATAAGCATTAGTTTGTCTAGTCAGCTGACCACATCATCAATTTATGATGTGACAACTTAAATTGGATCAAAGTGGAAAAAATTAATAGTTTAATGATCTGATTGAAAAAAATTAAAAAGTCAATCATCATCGAAGTAGAAAAGGGATAATAGTTTAGGGTAATAATTTATATTTAAGTCTAATCAGTAAAACGTGCCAACTACAGTGGGTAATTTCATTAGTTTTGTAGATAAAAAATTAACGTCCGTTTATTTTTTTTAACGGAATAACCTAATTTCAAAATAATAATTAGTTTAGTGGGGTAATTTGAAAAATTAAAAGTTTAATTTGTCAGGAATAAGTATGTGAATGATATTCCTATTGATATATGATTTAATTATGATATATATGATTATGCAAGTATGCTTGCATCAAGAAAAGTTGCAAAGTCCTTTGATAGATAATTGGAACATATGTACAAGGACATAAAACGAATTGATCAAATGTGTTAGGTTGATCCTACATAAGGAAAACAGCTTTGTAAAGTCCTTAAAAAGAAATGATGTACAATGACTATAAATATAGAAAGATCAAGCCTGTTAAGTTGATCTTACAATGTAATAGAGCTTGTCTGATCGTCGAGCACTGCACCAGAAATCGTAGTCTGCCAGGAGAGTTAAGGAAAACTCGAAAGCTATCAAGGCAGAATTGTAGTTTGCAAGATAGTAGATCTCGGAGTTTGTCGATTGCTAGGAGAGACGAGGAAGGATCGTAGTGTGTCGAGGAGAACTTCCTCAGAGCCATAGTCTGCTCAGGAAGTCATATTCAGAATCGTAGAGACAACCTGCTTATGAGCCGACCGAGCATCTGTCAAAGCCAAGTCAAGAATCGTAGACTACACTCAGAGTCGTAGAGTCTACTGATCTTATCAAAGGCAGAGATCGTAGTCGAGTAAGATCAGATGAAGACAACAAGCACAACGATGAAATCGTGAGAGTGTCAAGATCGATCTCGAGTCGTGAGGTATGCTTGCGGTAGAAAGTGAATCGCAGAGTGTAGAACTGAAACTTCAACAGATGTGCTCACAATGCCAAGGCAGAATCATAGAGCAAACACGATTCTCAACAATTGAGCACTACCAGAATATTCAAAGGAACGAAGCCTCTGGTTGGTACTGCAAAGGTACATCCCACCTAAAAGAAACCAGAAAGCACTCAACGAATGACATATAAGCTAACAGAAGATCTAAGCACCAACTCAATCAACATCCAGATTGAGTTATGAAGCTATTCAATATGAAGTCTTCCACAAGTTGATCAGAAGAAGACTTGAGAATCTAAGGAAAGTCGGCCAAGTCTGATGAGTGTCAAGAAAATAGAAGACGACGATCTTGAAAGCAACCAGGATCGTAGTGTTTGCCAAAAAAAGAAGGAACTGATGGAGTGTACACAAAGATACTGGTCAGCCTCTGAAGAATAAGGCTAAAGTGATTAAGCATTGGGTCAGTCCATTGATGATAAGTAAATGGGAGATCACAAGGAGAAAGCGAGCTAGACACGCCACAAATCTGAAGTGTCTTTCTATTCAGAAGGGGTCAGAACAAAGAGTCAAGCCATCAGTATCTGAGAGCAGTCTAAGCAAACAAAAGTGTTGAAGCACTGCACAAGAGAAGGAAGAGGTGTTCTACATTAAAGATCTAATCAACACTCTTCAAGATCGTAGTGTTGTCTCTACCTGTCAACTAGACACTACGATAAAGTCCAAGAAGATATGCATCAGAATCGTAGAGTTCGGTCATCTGAAGGTTGAAGCATTGGCAACGGTTCAATCTAAAGATTGATGGTCGAACAAAGCTTATTGAAGAGTATCGATGCAAAAGGACAACCTCTGATCAAGAAATCAGAAGGAAGAAATAAAGTTGACTATTTGCCCGAGACATCAAAGTGACATCTCTGACAGGGTAGGTGAAACAGTAGACTGTAGTGTCAGAAAGTTAGAAAAGGGGATGTCAGGTCACATCTGCAAACTACACCAAATAACTCGAGATCTGCAAAGTAATTCAAAAAGCTTTTAACGACTACTTTTCAATGGGAAGATTGGGAAGGAATATAAATCAACAAAGCTTCAAAGATCAATAGGTGCTGATAATTTTTAAGTTACAGAATCGTTGAGTTGTTGGAATGCTATTGTTGACTCTACGAGTTCCACCAGAGATTAACAGAACAAGTCTCAGTTACAGTGAGACTACATAGGTGGAAGTGAAGTAGCTTTGAAGAAGGACTTAAACAGACTAGAGCCTCACTCAACAAATATGAGAATGCCACTGAAGATAGCAGCTTAGATGAGAGTCGAGAAGGACAAGAAGATAGAATTCAGAAAAGTGACAGAGTACAAAGAAGATTAAGAAAGTCACTCTACAGATCAACATGAACCAAAGGCTGAAAAAGAACAGATGCAGAATCATGTCTGCAAAGCATTCAAGAAGGGTTCAGGGATTGCTAAGTGCTAGACGAAGTCTACTAAAAGCTTAGAGACTTAGCAAATCCAATTGGTGATGGTGCATAGCTGACATCAGATGAAGATGAGCAAAAAAAAGTAAAGATCAGCTGCACCAAAGAAGATGTAGTCCAGACTCCAAGCAAAATGCCAAGAGGACTACGCCAAGTTGCTAAGTACATAAGATGTTCAAGCTTAAAGACATCTTAGCAGCTCAGCAACAATAATAACAACTACAACAACAAGAAGGCAGGGCTTGAGGGGTCCTTGTCCGGAGGGACTAAACAAAGTTCCAAGCCTGCTGGGCCTGAAGAGTTCCTAGGGAACTAGAGGAGTTCCAAGGCTGCTGGCCTTGAAGAGTTCTTAGTGAACTAAAGTTCCAAGGCTACTGGCCTTGAAGGAATCTTAGTGTTTCAGGGTGCTGCCCTTCCTTAGTGGAAATCCTGCTAGTTGAAAGTAGAAGAGTGGATTAGGAGCTTGAGTCTCTGAACCACTTAAAATCCCTTGTGTCTTTTACATTATGTCATTTACATTATGTTCCTAACTGCTATAACTGCTATGAATGTATTAACTGCTTACCACTTAACTAACTCTAAGAACAATGTATGTATGATTATGAATATATCAATGAAGGGGATCTTTTACTTATTCCGCTGTGCTTAAAAAGATTCTTATGTTTATCATATGCTAATTCATTAGAAATACAAAATAAAAGGGAAAAGTATTTGAAAATAAAAAGGATCTATTCAACCCCCCTTCTAGATCTATTGTGTGCCTACTGGGAACTAACAATTGGTATCAGAGCAGGTTCTCATACTATATTCAAAAGCTAATCGCTTTGAGTCTGATCTTTGGCACAAACATTGTTCTAAACTTAGTTTAGTAGTAAGTCACTTGTTATATGCAGATGAGCTCACACGTTAGAAATATTGTGAACAGGTAAATGTGTATATACACCTGAAGCTGCTCAGATTGGTCCATGTTCTTGATTGTCATATCAACAAGACCAATCTTTGCCCACGGTCAATCTTGTAGTCTAAAGACTAGGCTAGGAAGCTCAAGAGACATCAGCAGAAAAGAGTCAAACATCCACCAGTCTGAAAAGATGAAAAGGCCATACGCTAAGAAATGCTTTCTCAAAGAAGAAAGAAGAATTTCTCAAACATGTATCTGGCCAACCAGCAGTTGGATGTAAACTTTGTGAACTCGAGGATTTCAAAGAACTAAAGATGCTGAGATTCTCTTAGCTTACATCTTCAAGACCACAACTGATTGATTGAAAGTCAACTGGAGCAACAAGATGTCAGGAACAAATGTGAAACTATGCACATTGATGCCTATCCTCAGTATATCTAAGCTAAATGATTGTTAAGAAACTGACAGTAAAAAGGTACGATTTCTCACTAATATAAATGTGTACATCATGTTGCACCTCCGTATGCACTATAACAGTATCCTGTCAAGAAATCACACTCTACCTAAAAAGGTGAAGAGAGAAAGTACATTGAGGTTGGAAACTCAAATGCTTACAAACTTTCTCTCCATCCAAGTTTTAGGTTGAAGATGACATCTTGAAAGAAATCTAAAATGGGTCATAAGAATATCAAAGGTCAAATTAATCTTATGTGAAATAATCTTTGCTGATGGGTTAGTATGTATATACAAACCCATGTTCTTAGTGTTTGATAACACACAAAGTATGATAAGTTCTACAAGAGTATCTTGAATATTTATAGAAACTGATCACATTCTTGAATCAACCAGATACAAATAAGTTATAGAGTTGATCCTCACTCTGTGAACATTTAAACTCTGTGAACATAACCAAGCAAATGGTGAAACCATCAAAGAAAAAGAGTGTTTTATTAAAATGGCAAATCTTACACACACTCACTATCATAAATCTCAAAATACATTATGTAAATTAGTTACATGCATGAATATGATTTCTGGTGATCAATGTGATGACTATTCAATTATATGAGGAACAGGGTTTTAGAAAACTAACCTAGAAGGACCCATTTAATTATGGGTACCAAAAATAGAAATGTATCTAACGTGCAGGTACCTGGTCTATCTGGCCACACTAAGGAATGCTGAAGCAAAGGACTTCAGTCAATAAAGACTCAACCAACCGAAGGCTTAAGACTGTTCAGAAATGATTCTGATAAAATTCCTATATGTCAAAGTCTGCCCTTGAAGACCTGCTGAGCTAATCTAAATGAAGCTCACATGGCTGCTGATCTTTATATGGAAGTAGGCCACTCAACCAAAGATGGAAAGGGTCTTATATGCTCAATCATGCAAAGCATGTCATAAGAAAAGAATCCTCAAGGAAGCTCACCTCAGAGGATCATCGAGCATCAAACATGAGGAACTCATTACGGGAGCAGAACTCTAAGTACAAGCTATCAAGGAAGACTACGTTCGTACTGCTGTCAAAGGATCGTAGAATGATCAACCCTAAAAATACTCATTTCTATGTCACAAGAAGATTTGATGACTTCAGCCAGAATGAGATATGCATGGCTGCCTTCTGCTACACATGAAGAAGAAGAACTTATGTCTCTCTGAGAAGACAGTATCAACTATGGGGGGCAAGCGATGATACGCTATGAGCAATGACTTTAAAACATTAGAGATATACTATGAAGCAATGTACCAGTTACAAAGTCCCAAAACTTTGTGGCTGACTAACCAAATGAATATCCATAGTCAGTAGGAACGTCTCAAAACGTACTACCGATAACCAGTCAACCACCCAACTCAAAATCGTGGAGAGCCTATGATCAAACATCTAATCATAATGTAAGAGCAGAAGGAAACCACGATTACAACCAATGCAAATGTCTGAAGGTGGTAAAGGATCTCCCTAGAAGAAAAGGTCAAATGAGATAGCAGTGCAAAACACTTCTAAAAGTTTTTCATTTAGAAAGCGCCTCAGGGACAAAACTGACCCTTAGTTCACTCTAAGAGGTTAGCCCTTCCTGAGCTACCTTAACCCAAAAGGAATACTTAGTAAAGTTCATCTCAAGGACCAAGACAGTCAATGATCATAGAGTAGAGATTGAAGAGAACTCAACGATCGTGGAGCAACCTCAGTGATCGTAGAAGCAGACTCGATGATCGCAATCTTACTAGAGGATACCTTAGCTCATAAGGAGCTCAGAAGAATTGGATACTTGCTCAACTACTCAGATCGTGTGGAGATAAATACGAACACAGTTTGGAAAGATATCATGAAAACGCACCTCAGAACTTAAGTGCCCAAACTAGCTTGGGGTACATCAGTGATCAAGCTATGCATTTTCAAGATGAGGATTAGTGTCAAAACCATCCACTGCAACATCTCTCGAAAGAAGATCGTTAAGTCAATAAAGGAAAACGTAGAGTCCATAGCTACCTCACCGGGATACTCTACGAACCAAAAAGGTCAACGGTCAATCCACGTCAGTATTGCTTATTATCTTAAAAGGAATATAAAACCAAAAAGGTTATGGGGAGTCACATCTCATTACTGGGCATCGTGCAACCAATGGCTAGTTGACACATCACAGCAAATGCAGAGTCAGAAGGGACTACCATAAAGACAAATTCAAAATCTGCAAACAGTTATAAAAAATTATCAAACCTCTCTCCCTCCCAATTTCAAACCCTAGAATCCTTTTCTAAGTCAGAATCCGTTAACCCTCCAAAGCATTGCCCAAATCACATTCATCGATCTCTCAAAAGACTCTCTAAATCAAATACCCATATTCTTTGAACTCTTCAAATGACAGATTGGCGAGTAATCACTGGCATTCAGCTAGGAACCAAGTCATTTGAGAAATCTAAAAAAAGTTCAGAGACATTATTGAACTTGTAAAGAAAGCTGGATTCTCAAAATGTCTTGAGGCAAGCACTCGAGTATATATTGAACTGGTTAAGAAGTTTTACTTAAACGCATCCATAAATTCCAGAACCCTTTCTACCAAGGTTAAATATCAGTCTCTAAAGCTGAAATTATCTGATATCAATCAATGCTTAGGCTTTCCTGACCAAGGACTGAAAAGCCTTGATGAGATCGACACTGAACAAGCGAAGAAAATTATGGGGTACCAAAGAAACCCTTGTCTGAAGGGCATGAAGAAAAAGGAGTTTCCATAAGAATTCGAGTTCCTTGCCGAGATAGTGGGCAAATGTATACTATGCAAGAACACTGCACATGACACTATACTTGATCAACAACTGAAGATTATGTCTGCAATAGTTCTGAAGAAGAAAATAAACTTTGGAGCTATCTTGTTCGATCAAATCTCCAAATGGGTGGAAAAGGCTGAGACGAAGAAGTCTACAGATAAACCCCTCACAAAGGTTTTCTATGGAAGACTATTAAGCATTGTGCTAAAGAAGAAACTGGGAGGCAAGATCAAGGATGATGAAGGAGAGCCTCTGAATGTTCAAAAAGTAATGTCTCCACAACTGTTTGTGAACTGGAAGAAAAACCCAAAGGAAAATAGGAGGTTAACAATAACTGAGAGCAGGAGAAAGAACTCTGCGAAGAAGAGGAAGGCGAAAGAGGAAGGCAAAAGAGGTGGAAAGACATGAATCTGGTGAATCTGTACAAATAGCAACCACTCCAGCAAGGAAGAAATCTAAGGGTGTGAAGAAAACTGAGTCCTTACCAAGAAGTCTCTCCATAGAAGACAAGGATAAAGATGAAAAGGTCTCAACTGCAGAGACCACAACGAGGAAAAGTAATAGATTAATTCAAGGGCCATCCAGAAAGAAAGCTAAAGTGGTAAACAAGCAAACCCCAGCTTCCCAAGAAAGTCCATCTGACAAAGAAGAGAACGTAGAGTTAGAAGAAGAGAAGGGAACTGATAAACTTAAAACTGGGTCCCCAAAGAACAAATCCAGCAATGAAAGTGAAGCTGGATCAATGAAAGAAAATGCAGACTCTGATAACGAAGAAGAATGTATAAGCCCTACGGCTAACTCTCAGAGCATCCACTCTGAAGATGAAAAAAGGCTGCAAGATGACAAAACTGCATCTCCTACTGCAACTACTCCTACAAGCCCATATGATGGTTCAAAAGATGTTGAGTCTGAAGAAGAAAGACCTGCTCCTGCCAATGATGAACATCAAGGAGATTTGTCCGATGATACATAAGCTTCAGATTCAGAAGAAGAAGAACAGTCTGACTCTCCTATAGCTGAACTCTCAAGGAGAAGAAAGAGCTACAGACTACTTGCTAAATTTGTCCCCAAGAAGAAAAGTGATCACTCTACTGCAGTCATTGAAGTAAATGATGATGAATCTGAATCAAAGAAGAAAAGTGTTGAAGATGGGACTAGTACTGAAGAAGGTGAATTCAAGGAAGATATTGCTGAAGAAGGCACTAATGATGAAAACCAGTATGAAGAATTCTCTGATGAATCAGATGAAAGGAGTCAACATGATTCAAGCTTAGAAGGTGAAGAAATGGAGAATGATGATAAAATAAAGGAACTAACTGATGAGTCTGATGAAGGAAATCTACAAAGGTCTAACTCCTATTCAGAACAGAGAGAAGATGGAAGGAACTCTAGTTCTGCAGAAGAAGAACCAGAAAGTTTTCACATTCCTAATCCTGTAAATCGCAAGAGAAAGATTGTAGTCAAAATCGATGAATCACTGGATGTGCTCCTTGGAAGATGGATCAATCATGGGAATGAAAGGCTAAATGTGGTAATGATGACTACAGAAAATGCGCTTAACAATCGTAAGGATATGAAGCTAGACACCTCAACTATAATATATGAGCCTGAAGTTAAGAACCATACAATAAGGTTGTTTTCACCCTCATATGCCATGGGTAAAGGCATCTCTCACTGAAAATAGCAGCTATCTCACATGGGTCTTCTCTCATCTTCCCAACCTGGAACTGGTGTCACAGAACTTTCCAAGAATACGAAAGTTTGCAACCAATATGATCAAAGAACAACCTCATTATAAAGTCTACTGACATCCTAATAACCACTACATTCCCTACGATTGTAGAATGGGTTCTAATGGCAAAAGGATTATACCCAATGAGATAACTGTAGAGTCTGGTCACTCTACCAATGATGTTGATCAAGTCAAAAATGAGAAGCCTCCCTCGGCCCAAGCACTGTTACCCGACATTCCTTCATCCTACAATAACGATTGGTACTCAACGATTGTTCAGATTCTCAACGCTTTCGAAAAACTGTCCAAAGATGAAAATCGTAAAGTCCAATTTGGTGTTCAACAAGAGGATTCCCAATCAGATGACCAAATTCCCATGGAGAAGGAGCTATTGAAGAATTCCGATGAGCTGGTTGAGAAGATATCTGAAATCAATGAAGAGTTAAAGATGTTGAAAGTAGCAGGAGATAATTCAGCTCAAGATAGACTTCAAGCCACTATGGCTGATGTATCTCTCAGAATCAAAGAGAGAGATCAAATTTATCTAAAGGCCATACATGATCAGAAGGCAGAAGCTCTACGAGCACAGAAGGCCAATGAAGAGCAAATTCAAGTCCTCTTTGACAAGATTGACAACCTGAATTAGTCTTTCTCCATGTAACTTGAGCTGAGCCAACAAGAACTCAAGATTGAAGTTGGTAACTCCTCTTATCTGATGGAGCAGCTTATGTCTAACATGGAACAACTCTCTCAAGTGATTAATGACAAAAAGGGGGAGAAAAAGAGGCATAAAAAGAGGCATTTAAGGAAGAACAAGGAGTGCATAAGAAGTAAAGATAAGAAGGCCATGAGAAAGGCAAAGAAGAAGATAGCAGCTGCAGAAACTGCAGAAGCAGAGTCATCATCTGAGGGGGAGCTAGAAAACGAAAAAGAAATGAAGTCAACATCCCAGGGGGAGCAGGAGAAAGAAGATCAAGCAGATGAGTAGCTGATTAATAAGATATCCTGGAAACACATATGGAGCCAAAAAGGTACATCTCTAACCATTAGGTATGTTCTGGATCTAGGATGTAAAAGTGTCATAGCTTATAAAATTCCATATCATTATAAAATGACATTCATGATTATCTGTTTTATAAATACAGTGGCTCACTATATATAAGATTCATTCATGACATGCATATGCACTTATTGTTTATGTCATAATCAAATAGGGGGAGATTATCAGGAATAAGCATTTGAATGATATTCCTATTGATATATGATTTAATTATGATATATATGAATGATTATGCAAGTATGCTTGCATCAAGAAAAGCTGTAAAGTCCTTTGATAGATAATAAGAACATATGTACAAGGACTTAGAATGAATTGATCAAATGTGTTAGGTTGATCCTACATAAGGAAAACAACTTTGTAAAGTCCTTAAAAAGAAATGATGTACAAGGACTATAAATATAGAAAGATTAAGCTTGTTAGGTTGATCTTACAATGTAATAGATAGGCTTGTCTGATCGTCGAGCACTGCACCAGAAATCGTAG
Organism: Panax ginseng; assembly: GCA_020205605.1. Taxonomy (NCBI): domain Eukaryota; kingdom Viridiplantae; phylum Streptophyta; class Magnoliopsida; order Apiales; family Araliaceae; genus Panax; species Panax ginseng. Next base: position 100,044,629 of record CM035139.1, read on the forward strand.
TCTGCCAGGAGAGTTAAGGAAAACTCGAAAGCTATCAAGGCAGAATCGTAGTCTGCAAGATAGTAGATCTCGGAGTTCGTCGAATGCCAAGAGAGACGAGGAAGGATCGTAGTGTGTCGATGAGAACTTCCTCAGAGCCGTAGTTTGCTCAGGAAGTCATATTCAGAATCGTAGAGACAGCCTGCCTATGTGCCGACCGAGCATATGTCAAAGCCAAGTCAAGAATCGTTTTAACGCCCCCAAAATAGGTCCAATCCACCCAACCTATTCTGAGTCGTCAAATACATGGTACAGAAAACAACTACAACTTCATTATCACAATTGTCGTGCAAAATACAATAACACAAATGTTGTGAGTTTTGATACAAATATATACCAACTGTGACTCATGTCCCAACCTTGGATAACACGTCACTATGACACCTTACATAAATGTATAGTTAATAACTGTTTTAGAAATTAAAATCTTTGGAAAGTGCTCAAGGAAACCTTCATACATAGGAGGCCATGCGTCTAGGTTATGATAGATATCATATGTCCACAAAATTATCCTTTCTTGACCCAATATTCCCCAAAGAAAAACGAGAAGATTACTATCATGTTCTTTCCAATGGTGAGTGTTCTCTTGACATATAACTATTTCCACTGTCTCCATTTGAGAATTTTATTTCAACCAAACTCCAAGGTTATATAGGTAGTGCTCGTAGATATACTCAACAAGTGGATGTACACAACTCTGTCTTATGATAACACGAGGTTGTATATCATTAGGTATCTTGTATGGTAGTGGCAAAACACCCTTCCAAAGTTAGGTTCGCCTCACCCTATTATTGTTCACCACAATTAAATATTAAATGACGTATAAAATACAACACACTTATCTAAAGTTTTCAATAAAATTATTTCCATACTGTTTAGGGAGAACCTCAACAACTATTGACCACCGTTCTATTCCCCTGTTATCCCCGTTCGACCCAGCTACACTCTTATTATCTGAAAGGAATTATGAAGCAAAAGGGTGAGCACAAATAGCCCATTAAAAAATATCATGACTAAAGATAATTAAATTATCAATAGCCTTCGTCAGTAATAAATTAGAGATTTAGAACATATGGTAGATGATAAAACTTTTCAACCATAGTTGCAGCGGAACGATCAATCCATTAGAAGAGTCAAATAAACCATAAAGTCTACTATCTTCTCCATGTTAAAAGTCCACCAACAATGTTTTATCCCTGTAACATCAATCAACAGTTCCTGTCCACTTTCATGTGAATAACTCATAATCATAATTGTGGTTCTAAATTCCTTTTCTCATCCAGGACAAAGATAATTTTCATCATTTGTCTTTACCTGAAACATCAAAGATCATGATTATACCAAATCACAGTTCCTGTTCATAATCATACTAATAAATTCATCTTTGCACTACGGGCCAAAGATATTCATTAACAGTTCATCTTTTCACTACATGCCAAAGATATTCAACATCTGGTCATCTTTGCACTACGGGCCAAAGATATTCACCAACAGGTCATCTTTGCACTACGGGCCAAAGATATTAATATCTCAAAGAAATACAAAATCATTTCAGAATTTATATAAACCATAATTATAACCATGTTGATCAATTCACCTTTGCACTTAAGCTAAAGATATTCAATTATAAATTCAATGGTCATGATTATACCAGTCAACGATTCAACTTTGCACTACTGGCCAAAGAGAACCCATAGTCACGATCATACCAATAATCTACCCATCTTTACACTTAAGTCAAAGAGAAATTTCATTAACAAGATTATAAAAATGTTATATATGATAATAAAAATAATATGATTAACAACTGTATTTAATTTCAAGAGTAAGATTCATAAATCAATGATAATTTGGTCAGAAAAAGAAACCAATTTTGTCATGAATAGTACCCCATGAATAGTAACTCATGAATAGTAACTCGTGAATAGTAACTCATGAATAGTAACTCATATTCGTAAATAGTACCGTATACATAAATAATGTCGTATATGTAAATAGTGCCATATACATGAATAGTGCCGTATACGTGAATCGTACCGTATACGTGAATAGTAACCCCAACATGAAAAAGGTAGAAATTCCACAATAAAACTCATACCAATATTTCGGTATAATGATATTGAAAGAAAATAATATCATTTATGAAGAAAATAACATCCCTTAAAATCTCTTAAAATCCCTTACCTCAAAAGAGCAGTACTTCTGACTGGAATATCGGATATAAAGCCAAAGGAACCTTGCACTGAATAGCAACTCTCAAAGTATCTAAATACTCACAAAAATACGCTCGATAATATATAGAGAGAAAACTTATGTTTTTGGTGTAATTTTCAATTCTAACTCAGCACTCTATTTATAGAAAAATGTTAGAACGCCAAAGCAGACTTGACTTGTAACCTGATGGCTTTACTTGCTACTATTCCCACCCACCACTTTTGAAATAAAATTTCACCACATTTCTTCACCAACCATAGGTGGGGCCCACTCATTCTAGAATTTTCCACCAAAATTATAAATTCAGAAACTTCAACAATTTCTGAACTAGTCAACTCTTAAAATTCATAACAAATCATACGTTCATTTTTAACGGTTCAAAATTTGTGGACATATACAAAACTTATATATGTATAACATATCCAAAAATCAAAACGATCTAACGGTTGGATTAAAAATTATAACTCACGTAATAGAGCTTTAAGAACACTGATTTGATTTTTAATGCCCCCATTCTGACAAAATACTGATAAAACACCTCAACAATAATTCCTTCATTTATATCTACATAAAAATAAATATTTCCTTATCATATAAATCAATAATTAATTATTCATAAATAATATTATGTAATCACAATAATGACAACAAGGCGCGGGTTCGAGAAAGAGGGGCTTTCAGATAAGGATTTCTCTCTTCTCGGGCGCGCAATTAGGTGACCAAACCTCTCCTCGATGTAACTTTCTAGACATTGCCATTAATGCTATCTAATAATATTATTCAAATAATATGAATTATTGATCCGATAATGGAAAATATCAGGCAAATGAAAATTATTGAAACAACAATAATATAAAATTTCAACACAACAACTATTGAATCAATAAAATAAAATATTGAACAATAATTCGTAATAATTATTGAGTAAGTGCCTTCACGTAAGAATCAATAATTCAAAAATCATCGTGCAATCGGGTGCTACTATGCAACCACGCCAGACATCGTATTTTAACCATAGGGTATTCCAATAGTGTTAATCAGAATAACTTCACGCCAAGTTATTTATAAACTCAAACTTGTCGTTTTCTTCATCCGACAATTATTCTGTTATGGGGCCCACAAATGGCTGCGTCGTCGTATGAATATTCCACGAAAACAAGAATATTCCACGACCAAATGAATATTCCCCGATAGAAATAAGTGTTTTATAACCACTTGCGTATTTTGAAAAATTTCATATATTACCCTTAACTTTAACTTTTTATCAATTTAACTATTTACTAAATAAAAAAAATTGAATACTTTTATTTCATAAAATTCAGAGTCTTACAATCGTAGACTACACCCAGAGTCGTAGAGTCTACTGATCGTATCAAAGGCAAAGATCGTAGTCGAGTAAGATCAGATGAAGACAACAAGCACAACGATAGAAATCGTAGAGTGTCAAGATCTAATCTCAGAGTCGTAGTGTCTGCACAGCCGAAGCTAAATCGCAGAGTGTAGAACTGAGACTTCAAACAGATGTGCTCACAACGCCAAGGCAGAATCGTAGAGCAAACACGATTCTCAACAATTGAGCACTCCCAGAATATCCAAAGGAACGAAGCCTCTAGTTGGTACTGCAAAGATACATCCCACCTAAAGGAAACTAGAGAGCACTCAACGAATGGCATGTAAGCTAACAGAAGATCTAAGCACCAACTCAATCAACATCTAGATTGAGTTGTGAAGCCATTCGAGATGAAGTCTTCCACAAGTTGATCAGAAGAAGACTTCAAGAATCGACTAAGGAAAGTCGCTAAGTCTGATGAGTCAGAAAAGAAAATAGAATACGACGATCTTATAAGCAACCAGGATTGTAGTGTTTGCCAAACAAAGAAGGAATTGATGGAGTGTACACAAAGATACTGGTCAGCCTCTGAAGAATAAGGCTAAAGTGATTAAGCATTGGGTCAGTCCATTGATGATAAGTGAATGGGAGATCACAAGGAGAAAGCGAGCTGGATATGCCACAAATCTGAAGTGTCTTGCTATTCAGAAGGGGCCAGAACAAAGAGTCAAGCCATCAGTATCTGAGAGCAGTCTAAGCAAACAAAAGTGTTGAAGCACTGCACAAGAGAAGGAAGAGGTGTTCTACATTAAAGATCCAATCAACACTCTTCAAGATCGTAGTGTTGTCTCTACCTATCAACTAGACACTACGATAAAGTCCAAGAAGATATGCATCAGAATCGTAGAGTTCGGTCGTCTAAAGGTTGATGCATTGGCAGTGGTTCAATCTAAAGATTGATTGTCGAACAGAGCTTATTGAAGAGCATCGATGTAAAAGGACAACCTCTGATCGAGAAATCAGAAGGAGGAAATAAAGTTGACTACCTGCCCAAGACATCAAAGTGACATCTCTAACAGGGTAGGTGAAACAGTAGACTACAGTGTCAGAAATTCAGAAAAGGGGATGTCATGTTACATCTGCAATCTACACCAAATAACTCGAGATCTGTGAAGCAATTCAAAAAGCTTTTAACAGCTACTTTCCAACGGGACGATTGGGAAGGAATATAAATCAACAAAGCTTCAAAGATCAATAGGTGCTGATAATTGCTAAGTTACAGAATCGTTGAGTTGTTGGAATGCTATTGTTGACTCTACGAGTTCCACTAGAGATTAACAGAACAAGTCTCAGCGATAGTGAGACTACATAGGTGGAAGTGAAGCAGCTTTGAAGAAGGACTTAAACAAAATAGAGCTTCACTCAACAAAGATGAGAATTGCATTGAAGATGGCAGCTAAGCTGAGAGCCGAGAAGGACAAAAAGATAGTATTCAGAAAAGTGGCAGAGTATAAAGAAGATCAAGAAAGCCACTTTACAGATCACCATAAACCAAAGGCTGAAAAAGACAGATGCAGAATCATGTCTGCAAAGCATTCAAGAAGGGTTCAGGGATTGCTAAGTGCCAGACAAAGTCTACCAAAAGCTCAGAGACTTAGAAAATCTAGATGGTGATGGTGCTCAGCTGACATCAGATGAAGATGAGCAGAAAAGAGTAAAGATCAGCTGCACCAATGAAGATGTAGTCCAAACTCCAAACAGAATGCCAAGAGGACTACACCAAGCTGCTAAGTACATAAGATATTCAAGCTTAAAGACATCTTAGCAGCTCAGTAACAACAACAACAACAACTACTATAACAACAAGAAGCCAGGCCTGAGGGGTCCTTGTCTGGAGGGACTATGTGACAACCCGAGAAATTAGACAATTTATTAAAATCTTAAATGATTGATTTAAGGTCAAATAATAGACCTAGACAGAAAATAAGTGTATGCGTTTGATATTTTTGGGAAGGAATTTTGAGGATTTCAAAATTCTGTGAAGGATTTAGGGGAATTATTCAAGATTAAGTGTATATGTGAATATGTTCTGTGTATATGGTTATGTATGTGTTCAGAATGTGGTTAAGGGTTAAGGGTTGACCAGATAAATTTTATCAGTGTCAATCCCTTGTATTATTTTAAGAATGTCAACGTTCGGTTAGAAAACCCTAACGTCTGATAAGAAACCGGTTCTAGAAACCGGTTCTAGAAACCTTAATTTTAGTTCCGGGAGTTCAAAACCCTAATTCTAGAATTTAAATGCTATGTATAAGGTTAAACGTCACTAATTATAATTTATTAGGAAAATCCTAATGAATTACTTGAAAACCCTAATTGATTATTAGAAAACCCTAATACCGAAGTGCGAAACTCTAATTTGATTAGGTAATTTGAAACCCTAATCTGGGAACTTAAAGGATAATTATAATGCTTAAGTGCTATTAATTATATTATTAATTAGGGTAAAGCTTAATTAATTAGCAAACCCTAATTTCAAATTTTTGAACCCTAATTGTTCCGTCAGAAACCCTAATGTAAAATTGTGGATTAAATTGCTAAATTAGCAATCTTAATTAGGAAATATTAATCCTAATTTGTGTTAGTCCTTATGTGATTAGGAAATTATACTATAATTAGGAAACTCTAATTATAATTTAAAAATGTTAATTTTCATTTTTGAAAACCCTAATCCGAAAATCTTAGAAAATTGATTTATGGAAACCTTAGGTTTTAACCCTAAGGGTTAAACCCTATGGGTCAAACCCTAATAGTTAAACACTAAGGGTTTGATCAAATGACCAATTTAGAATTAAAATTGTATGCTAATTGTCCAAATTACCCTTTTTATTTCTTTAATAAGGTAACTTGCAAATCTAGTTATATCTTGGGTTGGTGACTAACCCTAGCCCTAGGCTTAGATATGTGTCAATTACCAGCCATCAATTGCCAAATAGATACATTGAATCAAATGGATCAAAAATATAAAGTAAAAAAAACTCACTTTACTCCTCATTATTGCCAAGACCCTTCTCTCTCTAAGATTTCGAGATTTAGAGTGAGAGAGTGAGAAAAGTTAAGCTAAGATTATACTTTAGCTTGCATATAACAGATCATCAAAGTCAGTTTCCAAGATCCAAGCTGGAAAGGTATAAACCTTCAAAATTTGAAATCCTTAGATTTTATGTTAGATGATATGTGTTGTTGTTTAAAGTTATGTATTAAGGTGTCTTTGAGTGATCTGGGTTGATAGATCATGGATCTATAACACTTAGATGCACGGATCTAGCATTTTAAGAAATCTGGAAAAGTTGAAAACATGGCCTGACAGCCTAATGTCAGGGCTCATAGATCCTTTCTTGTTAATTGTTTATGTGTTTTAAGAGTTTGTACTTGTTGTATGTTATAAGGTCTTGGATCTGAAACTTGAAGCAAGTCCATATCATGTGTAAATCGAAAGTTATAGGCAGTCAAAGGTCATTGACCGACCATGACTAATTGAGTTTCTGGGCAACCCAGAAACCTAGAAAGTCTGACAAGCCTTTTATCAGCCTCTGATCTTGCTTCTGGTAATGATTTAGGATATGTTGTTGATTTGATCTTGTAGCCTGACATGAGTTCTACTCATCCGTGTTTTTATGTTACTTAGATCGTGTCTAGAATGGGATTTAGTCGTGGTCAAAATTAGTTGACCGAACTGCCTTATGAACAATCTGGAAAACCCAGATTTGTTCATGAATGTGATCCTGACCCATACTTTGACCAGCTTGAATTGTGTGAATTAGTTGTTGTTAGACAGATATGTTGATATATTATTGTAGCCTGACATCCCCACTACAGGATTGAACCTTTATAACACACAAAAGTAGCTTTGAATGGAGTGATTTAAGCCGGATAAGAAGATACCTTGGCTGTTCTTCATTTTCTGGGAGCATGCCTGACAAGATTTTGAATGCTTTATAACTCATTGATCTGATGTTGTTTAGCTATGATATTTGTTTGTATGTGTAGTATTACATACATACTACAAGACTAATGCTTTAGACTGCCCAGAAAACCTTATAATCACAGATCAAAGTGTGGTCAAAGTGCCTAACTTATTAACTGACACGAGTTTCTGGAAAAGCTCAAGAACACTCAAGAACACAATTAGCGACGGTTGTGTCGCCTATAACACCTTTAACGACAAATAATTTTTAAAAATTAATTATTTTAATAAATAATTAGAGAAAAATAATTTTAAATTATTAAAAATACAAAATAAATTATGAAAAATTATTTTAAAGCCTAAAAAATATCTTTTAATTATTTTGAGTATATTTCAAAAATATTTAATATATTTGGAATATAAAAGTTATTTATTTATTTAATTATAATATTAAATAAATTATTTAAAAATGATTTTAATTCATGAAAAATCGAAAAAAATTATATTATGATATTAGAAATTATTTTAAGTTATTTTTGATTACTTTTAATATTTTGTGATGAATTTCATTAATAATTTATTATTAATGGTAATTAATTTATTTAATGAACGTATTAAATAAATTATGGAAAAATAGAATTAATGATTTAAAAATCATATAAAAATGATTTATGTGTTATAAAAATATTTTAAGTTATAAAATATAACTTTTGATATTTTGTCATGAAAATATTAATATTTTAATATTAAAAGCAATTATCGGATAATGGATTTAAGTGTTTAAAAATCATATAAATATGATTTTAAAGTATTAAAAATACTTTGTGATATTATAAATATATTATAATATTATATTATGATTTTCATTAATATTTAATATGAAATAAATATTAATGATTAAGGAATTATGTGGTATTTAATTCATTTAAATATGATATTAATGATTGGAAAATTATAATAAATGGTAATAATTATCCGAAAATTATTATAGGCCTATGAATAATGTTTTGACTGATAAGAAAATTATCTAAGATAATTGTTAAGTGTTAAGGCAGAATTTAATTGAACTTAAACTCGTGAATTGTCCGACTAGACCGTCGGGATAATAGAATTGTGTCGGTTTCAAGTCAGACTGAAATAGTTTGACTTGATACTAAGTCTTATGTGTGTAATAGACTGATAGGGTTATGTGTTATGTGTTTATGTTATTCTATGTATATATATAATAGTATTATATTGTGATGATATTATTCTAATATTGGAGATCTATATTACTAATATTAGGTCTTCGGATAAAGCGATATAAATTGCGTAGTGATAATCAACGGTTCAGGCAAGTTTTACTTAAATCTACTAAGAGTTGTTTCATTTAGATATGCTTATGGTTAATCATTGTTCATTGCCATGAAAAATTATACTCTGTACATATTGTAATACCCATAAATTTTATGATTTAATATTATTATTAAATAGAGACTGTGAGTTATTTATTTTACAAATGCTTACGTGGCATGAGGAGAGTAACTCAATTGAATTAAAATTGAGCTGTTGATGATCGATAAGATAGGTTCATGAAATGTCTTGTGTGACACAATGATGGACTTAGTGAAGGATGATTAAGCATTTGCATGTTTAAAGTCCAAATAATAAATTGGGAGCCTAGCCCAATAAGTTAATTGATGGACTTTTGAGTTAGCCCAATAAACTTGGGATATTTAGAATCCATTCGGAATCCAACAAAATAGTTAACTGAGAGTACAAGGTATTGGTTAAATTAAAAATGTGGCGTGGGGCAGTGGGCCTGACCGACTAGCCCTTGTTTATGTCTGAGATCTACTCACTTGTCCCCAAATTAGGGTTACCAAGTACAAAGAACAGTAGCCTAAACTCTCTTTACGCAAACTTCAAGATGCTAATCCTAGGCATGCATGGCTAGCTAAGTGACTGGTATGGAGTGATTGAACAACTCCTTAAATAACCATTGTTCATTTCTATTGCACCATGAATCCAAATATTGGGTAAAGCAAGTGTCTGGTCCATGTTTTCTCTTTAAATACAAGCCACTAGGGCAGTCTGTTTTAGTGATAAGAGTGTTGGAGAAATCTGAGTTAAGAATTTTTAGTTGCTAAGCATTACCAAATCAGTGTGTGAGATATCAAGGTTAAAGCTCGAGAAGGTATAATTTCTACTCCGTTCTTAACTTGAGTCTTGTTGATTCTCAGATTAATAGGTCAAGTATGATGAATTAGCATGATATAGGGTGTTTAGAAAGTTTACCTTCGTGCATGAATACGTTAAAAAAAAAATTGTCTGGAATCAAGTTGTGGCTACTCTGCAAAACAGAGCATGTTCATCGCTTCGAAATCCATGGGTGCATTACTGCGTGCTTAGGAACCAACTGATGGGTTCGGTCATGTTAGACCTTGTATTAAGAAATTCCCTTAGGTTGTATGCATATAGTAAAGTCTTAAATTAACCCGACGAACTTAAACTTTGTCGAAGTAGTGTAGACCGAAGTCTCTGAAGGAGCTGCCGGACAAAGCGTGATGTCTTTGGACAGAGCGTAATGTCTTCGGACAAAGCGTGATGTCTTTGGACGAGCGTAATGTCTTCGGACAAAGCGTGATGTCTTCGGACGAAGCGCGATGTCTTCGGACGAAGCATGTTTTCTTGAACAAGTCAAAATATCTTGGACATGGCGAGATGTCCCGAACCCGGAGACAACATCGTAACTTGATATAAGGATGGATTAATAAATACTCCTATCTTCGTTGTAAACTATTAGTACGAATAAGTTCTAAGTAGAGAATTTTACTAACTTCGGAAAATAAATCTAATACTTGTAAACATGCGTAGAAAAGGTCGATTGGGATTAATAGACGTTATGGTCTACTTAAAGCAATGAACCTCTTAGAACTTCGAGGAAGAAAGATTATGAATAAGCTAGCAGTGGTCAATAGTATGAGCATGTTAGTGTACCATTATGAGTTTTGATGGGTACAGCAGATAGAAAGAAAAAGGTGTTATGTGTACATGTTGTTGATATATATCAAGTGTGTTTGGCTAATGAATACCTATACTTAGATGAATAGGACAGACATAGTTCGTTGAGGTGATTTTCGCTATTAGTAGTAATCAACGCTAAAGGCAAGTTTCTTACTCTACCTTGATTTCAAGTATGCAAGTTTTCTATCCCTAACTTATTGTTATTGTTGGGCAAATTCCCTAACCTCACTCAAATTTACATTGAGCAAGTATCCGAACACTATTATTATTGTGTTGCAAGTTCCTTAATTCACACACTTTATACGTTGGATTGTTGTTATATCAATCATATTTTATCAAGCAAATATCTGCTTCTATTCGAAAACCACTTGTGTACCTTGAAGTTGTTGTAAGCATTGGACTTATCATTCCTCAATGCATGATGAAAAACTGTCTCAGCCCTTGATTCGGCTAGACTATTATTATGAATTAAAGAGCTATCCAAACCGATTGATTTGGTGCGGACTATCGTAATTCTACTGAGATGAACAACCCTCATAGAAGGGGAAATTATATATTGTCGGGGAACCGACGTGCGCACATGAGTATGATTAAATGTTATGCATAACATAGGGTACCTTAGGCTGATCACCTGATGTACTCGTGGATGTTGGATTACAGTGTAATACTGTTAATTCTAGTAAGAGTTCTTGGTCCTTAGTGGCTTCTCAGTACTCAATTATGTTGAACCTCGAAATGAATAAATCCTGAGATTTTGTTGATATCCTTTGGTCCATAGCGACACCTGTTGAATACTCTTGGTATTATTGATATCCTTGAATTATCAATTATTATTATACCTTTGAAAGATTCAAATGCTATAACTGCTTGTTCTTCTAGCTATATTGCTTGCTGGGCAAACTTGTTGCTCATTCTTGCTTCCTAAAACATTATAGTTAAGGCAGGAGCAAGCCGGTACTTAAGAAAGGACAAGGGAAAGGGCAAGGCGGACGAATAATTTAGCCCTTAAGACTAGAAGTATTATTATTATTGTTATTATGATGTATTCAAGAATGATTAAGCTATGTTAAGCTAATCACAGAATTATTGTAGTAATGGTTACGGTACCTTGGGACGTGAATATTTATATTACATCAATGTAAATTATTCTATTATTTCCGTTGTTAATGATTTTGTAAGATATTCGTAGTAGTAGCGTGATGCACCGAAATTCGAGATATGAGTGTCTAAAATTTTGGGGGCGCCACAGGTTGGTATCAGAGCCATAGTTATAAACCTTAGGAGCGAGAGCCCTTAGATTATAACTGAGGAGAACTCGAGTAAGATAGAAAGGGATGAAACTCATATACGCTTTTTCATAGAGATAGACTTAGCGTGTTCTGTAATTCTATACAATGAACTTATGATTCTAATGGAGTTGTTGGTTGTTTTGTCTTGTGTCGGTGATTGTAGGATGACTGACATGGGAGGACCTAGCCGAGTAGTAGAAGAGGAGCCGCGTGACATACACGTGGTATATGAGGCACCATTGATAGCAGAGCCTATATCAACCTGTAGTTCCTATCGATGATGATGACGAGGAAGAGGAGATAGAGCCAATACCAAGAGTCTTGATCCAGAGGAGGAGTGTATGGTGGATGAGCCCATGGGGGACTCCGACGAGGCTACTTTTGAGGATAGGATGTTGGGGGAGTATGAGGAGAAGATTTTAGAGTTAGGGTGCAGAGTTGAGGAGTTAGAGGCTGAGGCCAAAGACAGAGAGTCCGAATTCCAAAAGCTGAAGGACGAAGACCACCAGAGAAAGTTAGTAATGCAGGAGATGGAAGTAGAGATTGTTCCTTTGTAAGGAGGCAGAATCCAGATGGGGCTTTGTTTCACAAGGCGGTGGCTAGGAATGTAGAACTGGCAGGGAAGTTGGAAGAGATGGAGCAGAGGGGGTTGAGCGAGGGGACAGAGAAGGAAGCTATCCGTACTCAGTTAAGGATGGAAGTAATGGATAGGATCCATTTCGAAGAAAAGTGGAAATGGGCCAATAATAGGGCTAACGATCTAGAAGATGAAGTGAGGTGAAAAAGGAGGAGATGAATAGGATGAGCTATGCATTGCATTTACCATGGAGGGACTGATTGATGGGGTAAATCACTACCCGACAGGAAGCAGGATGGACTTGACACACCATAAGTAGAGAGATGTGGTGGTGCACATTGCTTTGAGAGGGAGTACCAGAGCTACTGTGGAGCGCGGAATGATAGATTAAGTCTAGGCGCTAAAAGTTATTAGTTGTACTGCCGTTGTGTAGTGTATTATCCGTTGTGGTAATCCTTATGTAGAATGTGAGATGTTGTAAACCCCAAACATTTGAGTTATGTTAGAGGGTAGTATGTTAATGGTTGTCCCCATCTTTTGTGATATTAGGGGATAAGTTGTATCATTTATAGAAGTATCTTTGGAGATAATCATGTAATGTAACAATTTGGCATATGAATATAAATGATCTTGTTCTCAAAATGTATTCCAAATCTTATTCCTTTTATGGAGAATTGTTTAAGTAATATAATTAGATAATAAAATGGGAGTGTCTGATGTAGGAAAATGCCGCCTGAGACGTAGATTAACTTCTCCGGAAGAGTCGGTTAATGATGAGAGAGGACAAGTAGATCCCATTCAGAGGCTTGTAGATTTGTTAGGGGGGAGGCTCTTGGGGAAGAAATGAACAAGTACCACCCGTTCCCAAGTAGCTCCGGCCGCAAAACTTCAAGGACTTTAAGAGTGTAGGACCTCCTAATTCATGGGTACTACCAAACCCTATCGTAAGCATAAACGTGGATCAAGGAAATGGAGAAAGCCTTCGCCATTGCTCGTGTGGGTGAAGACCAAAAAATCGTGTTCGCTACATATATGATGAGGGTGAAGCAAACCTCTTTGGTGGGAAGCAAATCAACGAGAGAGCGGAGAAGGGACTATAAACCGGGAAAGGTTTAAGACTTTGTTTTTCGAGAATTACTTCAAGAGCGTGTAGAATAGGATGGAGGTAAAGTTTCTAGAACTAAAACAAGGGGAGATAGCAAGTGTACAAGATGCGGCCAAGTTCAATGAACTCGCGCGATTCGCAACACATCAAGTAGACACTGAAGAAAGGAAAGCTCGACGCTTCAAACTTGGACTAAAACCTTGGTTGTTCAACAAGGTGTTAGTCCTTCAAATTGACTCTTTCGCCACATTATTGGAGAAGGCGATAATTGCTGAGGGAGGTAGCGAGGCATTGAGCCAATACAACAAGGAGAAGAAGAGCAAGAATGCTGGAGGAGAGACTCGTGGAGGGAGTAGCAGTGGTGGAAGTTATTTGGGAAAGAGGAAATGGGATAACCGCAACAACGACAACAACACCAACCATCGAAGCATCAACCATTCAGAAAATTATCAAGGAGGATTCAAGAAAAGAAGTGAAGCTTGCTCGAAATGTGGGAAAAACCATCAAGGGAATCTTTGGAAGGGCGATCATCTCTGCTACAATCTGCGCCAAGAAGGGCACATTTCACCTAACTGCCCGAAGCCGAAAAGGAGCAAGGGATGTTTCACGTGTGGCTCAATTGAGCATCAAATCAAGGATTGCCCAAAGAAAGGGAGCAACGGAGGAAGCGGCCAACAGGGAGGGGGCAGCAAGCTGATGATCGGCGGACCAACGCAATCCAACCGACCGATCGCCTCAACCTTTAACATGGTATGTCGAGACGCGATGAATGAAAGGGACGTGGTGTCAGGTATTCTCCCAATCAATAATATAAACGCCTATGTATTATTTGATTCGGGTGCTACCTATTCCTTTGTGTCTGAAGAATTTGCTAATCGACTAAACATACCTCCTGAACGTTTAGAAAATTCACTGAACATAGAGATTGCGAATAAGGAAGTAATTCCCATAGAGTTTGTTTACCGAAACTGTTGTGCAAACATTAGAGGTCACGAACTGAACATAGACTTAATTCCGATTAAACTGGGAGAGTTTGATGTGATATTAGGAATGGATTGGTTATCCAGCCACACTGCGATAATCGATTGTCAGAAGAAGAGTGTGAACCTTCGGACCTCAAATCGGTCTAAGGTAGTGTTTACTAAGAGCTCATCGCTCAAGCAATCGTGTTGCCTTTACGATGATGATGAGCCAAGAAATTGTTAAAGAAAGGATGTGTAGGTTATTTAGCCTATATAGTGGACATTCATCAAAAGAGAATAGAAATGAAAGATATATTAGTGGTAAAAGATTTCCAATACGTGTTTCCAAATGAACTGCCTGGCCTTTCGCCAGACAGAGAAACTGAATTCATAATAGACTTAGCACCGGGAACCGCACCAATTTCGAAAGCCCCATATCGTGCTTAGGAACCAACTGATGGGTTCGGTCATGTTAGACCTTGTATTAAGAAATTCCCTTAGGTTGTATGCATATATTAAAGTCTTAAATTAACCCGACGAACTTAAACTTTGTCGAAGTAGTGTAGACCGAAGTCTCTGAAGGAGCTGCTTCGGACAAAGCGTGATGTCTTTGGACAGAGCGTAATGTCTTCGGACAAAGCGTGATGTCTTCGGACAGAGCGTAATGTCTTCGGACAAAGCGTGATGTCTTCGGACGAAGCGCGATGTCTTCGGACGAAGCATGTTGTCTTCGAACAAGTCATAATATCTTCGGACATGGCGAGATGTCCCGGAACTCGGAGACAGCATCGTAACTTGATATAAGGATGGATTAATAAATACTCCTATACTGTTGTAAACTATTAGTACACGAATAAGTTCTAAGTAGAGAATTTTACTAACTTCGGGAAAATAAATCTAATACTTGTAAACATGCGTAGAAAAAAGGCTTGGGATTAATAGACGTTATGGTCTACTTAAAGCAATGAACCTCTTAGAACTTCGAGGAAGAAAGATTATGAATAAGCTAGCAGTGGTCAATAGTATGAGCATGTTAGTGTACCATTATGAGTTTTGATGGGTACAGCAGATAGAAAGAAAAAGGTGTTATGTGTACATGTTGTTGATATATATCAAGTGTGTTTGGCTAATGAATACCTATACTTACATGAATAGATGTACATAGTTCGTTGAGATGATTTTCGCTATTAGTAGTAATCAACGCTAAAGGCAAGTTTCTTACTCTACCTTGATTTCAAGTATGCAAGTTTTCTATCCCTAACTTATTGTTATTGTTGGGCAAATTCCCTAACCTCACTCAAATTTACATTGAGCAAGTATCCGAACACTATTATAATTGTGTTGCAAGTTCCTTAATTCACACACTTTATACGTTGGATTGTTGTTATGTCAATCATATTTTATCAAGCAAATATCTGCTTCTATTCGAAAACCACTTGTGTACCTTGAAGTTGTTGTAAGCATTGGACTTATCATTCCTCAATGCATGATGAAAAACTATCTAAGCCCTTGATTCGGCTAGACTATTATTATGAATTAAAGAGCTATCCAAACCGATTGATTTGGTACGGACTATCGTAAATCTACTGAGATGAACAACCCTCATAGGAGGGGAAATTATATATTGTCGGGGAACCGACGGCGACATACGTAGTATGATTAAATGTTATGCATAACATAGGGTACCTTAAGTCGATCACCGATGTACTCGTGGATGTTGGATTACAGTAATATCGTTAATTCTAGTAAGAGTTCTTGGTCCTTAGTGGTCGCTTTCAAGACTCAATTATGTTGAACCTCGAAATGAATAAATCCCGAGATTTTGTTGATATCCTTTGGTCCATAGCAACTTTTGTTGAATACTCTTGGTATTATTGATATCCTTGAACTATCAATTATTATTATACCTTTGAAAGATTCAAATGCTATAACCGCTTGTTCTTCTAGCTATATTGTCTTTCGGGCAAACTTGTTGCTCATTCTTGCTTCCTAAAACATTATAGTTGAGAAGAGCAAGGCGGTACTTCAGAAAGGACAACGGAAAGCGGCAAGGCTGACGTAATAATTTAGCCCTTAAGACTAGAAGTATTATTATTATTGTTATTATGATGTGTTCAAGAATGATTAAGCTATGTTAAGCTAATCACAGAATTGTTGTAGTAATGGTTACGGTACCTTGGGACGTGAATATTTATATTACATCAATGTAAATTATTCTATTATTTCCATTGTTAATGATTTTGTAAGATATTCGTAGTAGTAGCGTGATGCACCGAAATTCGAGATATGAAAGTCTGAAATTTTGGGGGCGCCACACATATTGCATGTATAAGTCAGGCATGAAAGGCTGATCACCTTCATTACCAGTTGGTCCAGATATATTTGTTCATATTCAATACTTGTTTAGTCAAAAGTTTGTTCGTGCTAGTTCTCAATTATATTGATGAATTATAGCCAGCTTATTATTTAGACTCTTTCAATCATGATATATCCTTAAATAAATTTAAACTTGCTAGACAACTTTCATGCTCACCCTTGCTATATCATGATAAACATTGCAGATAAGGCGAATGCGTTCGGATACAGGAAAAAGGTTAAAGCCAAGTTCAGCTTGGATTAAAATGTACAGCTAGTTTGTAATAGTATAGTTGGATAATATTGATATATGTTAGATAGTTTATGAATTATGTATAAGTTAAGGTTCCTCGATTTTGGGGAAATATGTGTAAAGTGTATTGTATAAACAACTTATGTTTATATCTTTCGCAAATAGTTATAGAATAATGGTACCAGATCCGTGGTGATTTAGGACCCAGATTCGGGGCTATCACAGTTGGTATCAAAGCTGTTGGTTATGAATCTTAGGTAGGAATATGTGAGACTAATAACCGCAGTGCTTAGGATAAGATCTAACTCACATAGAGTTAGTTGGTCGGTAAGATTCAAAGACGAATCTCAGCAAGTGTAAAGATACAGAGTTCCCTAACTCTGATAATAAAGTTGAACAGTAGTGGTGAATAGATAGAGTCTAAAAGACTAAAAGTGTAGGAATAGGAGATCATAAAACAAAACGATCAAGACATAGAATTGAATCGTAATATATACGATGAGATCACCCTGTGATCTGATAAGGTTATAATATGGGAAAAGAATCAATCTGATGATTGGAAAGTTTACATCAAGATTGTTGTGTGTCAGTTGTACTATGAATTGGTACAGATTCAGGAAATGATTATGAATACAGATTAAATGAAATTCATATTGAAAAGGGGGTTAAGATTAGGTGGGGATTTCAATTGAGGACTCATGTCGGCAGCTGAGTTGTATAATTCCTTGTATGGGCGGGGAATTGTACTTGGTGTAAAAACTACTTAGTATCTGGCATTGATAATCATTGAAATGTTGTGTCGCGCTATTTGTTATATGCATGTTAAGAGGGTGATTCCTTTCATGTGTGTATAATGAGATAGATAGGTCATAGGTAGAGAATATAGGGTTAAGTACGAGTTCTTAAAACTTATACTTATGTGACATTCTTGACTCATAGTTATATGAAATATTTATGAACCCCTCAGCGAATGGACGCCGAAGGTTTGACTAGGGTAAGTTCTTAAACTCATATAATTGTGGCAAGTTTATGAACTCATAAGTGTGGTTTGATGAACTGGGTATAGTTGTGTGTGAATGGAGTATTGAGGATAATAGGAATAGATATATTACTAAGCAACTGATGATTAGTGGAGACATAAGTTTTCCAAAACTCCTAGCTATGCTGGACTTCGAAATTTTGACATCAAGCTAAATACGCACTATGTGCTTTTTTTTTAAAAAAAATGTAGACTCGTAATCATTTTTGAAACAGTTTAAAGTACAGTCTATGCTACTTATTTCTGTAAGACCCCGAATTTTATGAAATAAAAATATTCAATTTTCCTATTTGTTAAATGGTTAAATTGATAAAAAATTAAAGTTAAGGGTGATATATGAATTTTTTTTTCAAAATAAGCAAGTGGCTATAAAATACTTATTGTTGTCGGGGAATATTAGTTTGGTCGTGGAATATTTTTGTTGTCGGGGAATATTCAGACGACGCACAAGAAATCATTTATGGGCCCCATAATGTAATAATCATCGGATGAAAAAACGATGTGTTTGAGTTTTTATAAATAACGATATAGTTGTTACCAATTAACACTATTGGAATAATCGGTGGTTAAAATACAAAGAATACGCTGGCGTGGTTGTATAGTAGAACACAGATTGCACAAAGATTTTGAATTATTGATTCTTACGTAAAAAGGCACTACTCAATAATTGTTACGAAGAGTTCTTTGCTCAATATTTTATTTTATTGATTCAATAATTGTCGCGTTGATATTTTATATTATTGTGGTTTCAATAATTGTCCTTTATGAGTATGTCCCATTATCGATTATTAATTTATATTATTTGGATAATATTATTAGATAGCATTATTGGCAATGTCTAGAAAGTTCACAAGGAGAGGTTTGGTCACCTAATTGCGCCGCCAAGAAAGAAAAAATTCTTATTGAAAAGCCCCTCTTTCCGGGGGCGCTCGGGTTGTCGTTATTGTGATTTACGTAATATTATTTATGAATAATAAATTATTGATAAGGAAATATTTATTTGATGCGGATATAAATGATGGATTTATTTATTTTATGTGGTTATAATTGAAGGAATTAATGTTGAGGTGTTTTATCAGTATTTTGTCGGAATGGAGGTATTAAAAATTAAACCAGTGTTCTTGAGATATATTGTGTGGGTTATAAGTTTTAATCCGACCGTTGGATCGTTGTGATTTTTGGATATGTTATACATATATAAGTTGAGTATATGTCCACAAATTTTGAACCGTTAAAAATGAACATATGATTTGTTATGAATTTTAAGAGGTGACTGGTTCAGAAATTTTTGAAGTTTCGGAATTTATCATTTTGGTGGAAAATTCTAAAATGCGTGGGCCCCACCTATGGTTGGTAAAGAAATGTGCTTAAATTTTATTTCAAATGTGGTGGGTGGCAATAGTAGCAGGTAAAGCCATCAGGTTACAGGTCAAGTCTGCTTCGGCGGGCTAACATTTTCCTATAAATAGAGGGCTAAGTTAGAATTGAAAATCACACCAGAAACATAAGCTTTCTCTCTCTCTCTCTCTCTCTATATATATATATATATATATATATATATATTATCAAGTGTATTTTGTGAGTATTTAGATACTTTGAGAGTTTCTATTCAGTGCAAGGTTCCTTCGATTTTACATTCCGGTCAGAAATACTGCTCTTTCGAGGTAAGAGATTTTAAGGGTTGTTATGTTTTTCATGTTTCGTAATTTTTCCGACCTTTAAAAATTCTGGAAAAATTTGAAATGATAATTTGATGAGTTTCCTTGATTGTGTCCAAAAATGGCGATTTTTGGATGTATAGATTAGGAGTTATGGATTTTATGAGAAAAGACTATTTTAAAAGTAAACCCTTATAACTCCTTGTGGTTAACTCCAAAATTGATAAAATTTTTATTGGGAGTACATCTATATAATATCAGTATATCTTGTGGATTTCGGAATTTTTGGATAAAAGTACAATTTATGATAAATGTCTAAATATTCGACAGTTTTGGCCATATGAAAAATAGTAAATGAATTTTAAAAATTCTGAGAAAAATATATGTTCAATATGGGGCTATATTCTGCTAAATCCCAGAAAAAAAATATTTTTGGAACTGATTTGGTATTTTTCATGAAAATGGACTAGTTATGAGTAAATGAATTAAATATGTTATGTGAAGTAACAAAATTGGAAAATAAGATTTTATGGCTTGAGAATCCTATATAAGGTATATGCAGACTTTTGATGAGGGTTTTGGTTATTGGTGATGAAATCTTATGAGTTTGACAATTTAGTATGATTAAATGCATTAATTAGTAAAGTGTAAACAATTAAAATAAATTATTTATAAGTTTAAGAAATGATTAAGATATTGTGGTAATATTAATAATATTAGATTATGAGATTATTAATTGATTTATAACATTTGGATTAAGGTGTTATAAATATTGATGTGGATTTTATTGTGAAACTTTGTCTTTTTATGTCGAGGTTACTATTCACGAGTTACTATTCATGGGGTATTATTCACGAAAAAATTGGTTTCTTTTTCTGACCAAATTATCGTTGATTTATGAATCTTACTCTTGAAATTAAATCCATGTTTTGATAATATTATTTTTATTATCATATATAACATTTTTATAATCCCGGTGATGAAATTTCTCTTTGACTTAAGTGTAAAGATGGGTAGATTATTGGTATGATCGTGACTATGGGTTCTCTTTGGCCATTAGTGCAAAGTTGAATCGTTGACTGGTATGATCATGACCATTGAATTTACAATTGAATATTTTTAGCTTAAGTGCAAAGGTGAATTGATCAACATGATTATAATTATGGTTTATATAAATTCTGAAATGATTATATATTTCTTTGAGATATGAATATCTTTGGCCTGTAGTGCAAAGATGAAATGTTGATGAATATCTTTGGCGTGTAGTGCAAAGATGACCTGTTGTTGAATATCTTTGGCATGTAGTGCAAAGATGACCTGTTGTTGAATATCTTTGGCATGTAGTGCAAAGATGAACTGTTGATGAATATCTTTGGCCCGTAGTGCAAAGGTGAATTTATTGGTATGATTATGAACAGGAACTGTGATTTGGTATAACCATGATCTTTGATGTTTCAGGTAAAGACATGTGATAAAAATTATCTTCGTCCTAGATGAGAAGAGGAATTTAGAATTACAAATATGATTATGAGTTATTCATATGATTGTGGACAAGAACTGTTGATTGATGTTACAGGGATAAAACATTGTTGGTGGACTTTTAATATAGAGAAGATAATAGACATTATGGTCTATTTGACTCTTCTAATGGATTTTGCTCGTTCCGCTGCAACTATGGTTGAAAAGTTTTATCATCTACCATACGTTCTAAATCTCTGATTTATTACTGATGAAGGCTATTGATAATTTAATTATCTTTAGTCATGATATTCTTTACTAAGCTAGTTGTGCTCACCCTTTTGCTTCACAATTCCTTTCAGGTAATAAGAGTATAGCTGGGTCGAGCGGGGATAACAGGGGAATAAAACGATGGTCTATAGCTGTTGAGGTTCTCCCTAAATAGTATGGAAATAATTTTATTGAGAACTTTAGATAAATGTGTCGTATTGTATACGTCATTTGATATTTAATTTTGGTGAACCGAATAGGGTGAGGCGAACCCAACTTTGGAAGGGTGTTTTGCCACTATCATACAAGATGTCTAATGACATACAATCTCGTGTTATCATAAGAAAGGGTTGTGCACATCCACTTGCTGAGTATATCTACGAGCACTACCTATAAGATCTTGGAGTTGGGTTGAAACATAATGTTCAATTGTAGACGGTGGAGATAGTTATATGTCAAGAGAAGACTCACCATTGGAAGGAACATGATAGTAATCTTCTCGTTTTTCTTTGGGGTCTATTGGATCAACCAAGGATAATTCTCTGGACATATGATATCTATCATAACTTAGATTCATGGCCTCCTATGTACGAAGGTTTCCTTGAGCATTTCCCAAAGATTTTAATTTCTAAAACAGTTCTAGATTGTACCTTTATGTAAGGTATCACTGTGAGGTGTTGTCCATAGTTGGGACATGAGTCACAGTTGGTATTAAAACTCACAGTATATGTGTTGTTGTATTTTGCACGACAATTGTAGTAATAAAGTTGTAGTTGTTTTCTGTACCATGTATTTGGCGACTCAGAATAGGTTGGATGGATTGGACCTATTTTGGGGGTGTCACAATTTCGGCTAGACGCAAATGATTTGAAATATAAAAAGTTATTTTATTTATCACTCATGTACCATGTAACCTGGTGCAGAGATGATAAAAAGGTGATGGAGTTGCAAATACAGGAATACTTAGTGTGAATTTGATCTAAAATCGCTATTCCACTATTATATGATGTGTTATGACGAAGTCATACAATGACGACATCCTCAAATATACTGTTAATACAGTACGACATCATGACGTCATTTTCAAAAATGTTTTCAAAATTTTAATTTATCAACGGGGTTTGGCTACACCTAAATAATTCGATTGAATTGAATTATTGATATGAGTCTACGCTATTCGATTCAGCTAGACTAATGTTTATGAAAACTCTAAGTGTTCATTGAAAGAAATTTCCCGAACTAAATTGTTTTAGTGCGGAATCATATGATAAGACTGAGGTGAACTATGTTGTTTGGATAAATAATCCAATCGGGTAGCGTAAATATTCGCTCTACATGATTAATACGTTATGCATGACGTAAGAGTACGATAGGCTAATCACCTAAAGTACTAGCAACGGTAGTTTACCTTCTTTGTGATTGTAAACATACCAAGTAATGTATAGTTTTGCGGTATGAATACTGTTAAAACTATGTGTTCATGGTCTATATGACCGTTCAGCAAAATTTGAAAATTTTTACTCTTGTGAGAGGTGTATTGGGTAACATGTGATGATGTGTGTGAATGGTGTAAGTTGTATGGTGTAAGGTGTAAGGTGAATTTCGGGGATAAAATTCTTAGAAGAAGGGGTGAATGTGACAACCCGAGAAATTAGACAATTTATTAAAATCTTAAATGATTGATTTAAGGTCAAATAATAGACCTAGACAGAAAATAAGTGTATGCGTTTGATATTTTTGGGAAGGAATTTTGAGGATTTCAAAATTCTGTGAACGATTTAGGGGAATTATTCAAGATTAAGTGTATATGTGAATATGTTCTGTGTATATGGTTATGTATCTGTTCAGAATGTGGTTAAGGGTCAAGGGTTGACCAAATAAATTTTATCAGTGTCAAACCCTTGTATTATTTTAAGAACGTCAACGTTTTGTTAGAAAACCCTAACGTTTGATAAGAAACCCTAGAAATCGGTTCTGGAAACCCTAATTTTAGTTTCGGGAGTTCAAAACCCTAATTCTGGAATTTAAATGTTATGTATAAGGTTAAACGTCACTAATTATAATTTATTAGGAAAATCCTAATGAATTACTTGAAAACCCTAATAGATTATTAGAAAACTCTAATACCAGATCTGGAAACTCTAATTTCAGATTCCGGTAATTTGAAGCCCTAATCTGGGAACTTAAAGGATAATTATAATGCTTAAGTGTTATTAATTATATTATTAATTAGGGTAAAGCTTAATTAATTAGCAAACCCTAATTTCAAATTTTTGAACCCTAATTGTTCCGTTAGAAACCCTAATGTACAATTGTGGATTAAATTGCTAAATTAGAAATCTTAATTAGGAAATATTAATCCTAATTTGTGTTAGTCCTTATGTGATTAGGAAATTATATTGTAATTAGGAAACTCTAATTATAATTTAAAAATGTTAATTTTCATTTTTGAAAACCCTAATCCGAAAATCCTAGAAAATTGATTTATGGGAACCTTAGGTTTTAACCCTAAGGGTCAAACCCTAAGGGTTTAATCAAATGACCAATTTAGAATTAAAATTGTATGCTAATTATCCAAATTGCCCTTTTTATTTCTTTAATAAGGTAACTTGCAAATCTAGTTATATCTTGGGTTGGTGACTAACCCTAGCCCTAGCATTAGATATGTGAAAATTACCAGTCATCAATTGCCAAATAGATACATTGAATCAAATGGATCAAAAATATAAAGTAAAGAAAACTCACTTTACTCCTCATTATTGCCAAGACCCTTCTCTCTCTAAGATTTCGAGATTTAGAGTGAGAGAATGAGAAAAGTTAAGCTAAGATCATACTTTAGCTTGCATATAACAGATCATCAAAGTTAGTTTCCAAGATCCAAGCTAGAAAGGTATAAACCTTCAAAATTTGAAATCCTTAGATTTTATGTTAGATGATATGTTTTGTTGTTTAAAGTTATGTATTAAGGTGTCTTTGAGTGACCTGGGTTGATAGATCATGGATCTATAACACTTAGATGCACGGATCTAGCATTTTAAGAAATCTGGAAAAGTTGAAAACATGGTCTGACAGCCTAATGTCAGGGCTCATAGATCCTTTCTTGTTAATTATTTATGTGTTTTAAGAGTTTGTACTTGTTGTATGTTATAAGGTCTTGGATCTGAAACTTGAAGCAAGTCCAGATCATGTGTAAATTGAAAGTTATAGGCAGTCAAAGGTCATTGACCGACCATGACTAACTGAGTTTCTAGGCAACCCAGAAACCCAGAAAGTCTGACAAGCCTTTTATCAGCCTCTGATCTTGCTTCTGGTAATGATTTAGGATATGTTGTTGATTTGATCTTGTAGCCTGACATGAGTTCTACTCATCCGTGTTTTTATGTTACTTAGATAGTGTCTAGAATGGGATTTAGTCGTGGTCAAAATTAGTTGACCGAACTGCCTTATGAACAATCTGGAAAACCCAGATTTGTTCATGAATGCGTTCTTGACCCTTACTTTGCCCAGCTTGAATCGTGTGAATTAGTTGTTGTTAGACAGATATGTTGATATATTATTGTAGCCTGACATCCCCACTACATGATTGAACCTTTATAACACACAAACGTAGCTTTGAATGTAGTGATTTAAGCCGGATAAGAAGATACCTTGGCTGTTCTTCATTTTCTGGGTAACCCAAAAAATGAAGAGCAGGCCTGACAAGATTTTGAATGCTTTATAACTCATTGATCTGATGTTGTTTAGCTGATATTTGTTTGTATGTGTAGTATTCCATACATACTACAAGACTAATGCTTTAGACTGCCTAGAAAACCTTATAATCACAGATCAAAGTGTGGTCAAAGTGGCTAACTTGTTAACTGGCACGAGTTTCTGGAAAAGCTTAAGAACACTCAAGAACACAATTAGCGACGATTGTGTCACCTATAACACCTTTAGCGACAGATAATTTTTGAAAATTAATTATTTTAATAAATAATTAGAGAAAAATAATTTTAAATTATTAAAAATACAAAATAAATTATGAAAAATAGTTTTTAATTATTTTGAGTATATTTCAAAAATATTTAATATTTTTGGAATATAAAAGGTATTTATTTCTTTAATTATAATATTAAATAAATTATTTAAAATGATTTTAATTCATGAAAAATCATGAAAAATTATATTATGATATTAGAAAATATTTTAAGTTATTTTTGATGACTTTTAATATTTTGTCATGAATTTCATTAATAATTTATTATTAATGGTAATTAATTTATTTAATGAATATATTAAATAAATTATGAAAAAATAGAATTAATGATTTAAAAATCATATAAAATGATTTATGTGTTATAAAAATATTTGAAGTTATAAAATATAACTTTTGATATTTTGTCATGAAAATATTAATATTTTAATATTAAAAGCAATTATCGGATAATGGATTTAAGTGTTTAAAAATCATATAAATATGATTTTAAAGTATTAATAATACTTTTCTCGATATTATAAATATATTATAATATTATATTATGATTTTCATTAATATTTAATATGAAATATATATTAATGATTAAGGAATTATGTGGTATTTAATTCATTTAAATACGATATTAAGGATTGGAAAATTATAATAAATGGTAATAATTATCCAAAAATTATTACAGGCCTATGAATAATGTTTTGACTGATAAGAAAATTATCTAAGATAATTGTTAAGTGTTAAGGTAGAGTTTAATTGAAATTAAACTCGTGAATTGTCCGACTAGACCGTTGGGATAATAGAATTGTGTCGGTTTCAAGTCAGACTGAAATAGTTTGACTTGATACTAAGTCTTATGTGTGTAATAAATTGATAGGGTTATGTGTTTAGGTTATTCTATGTATATATATAACAGTATTATATTGTGATGATATTATTCTAATATTGGAGATATATATTACTAATATTAGGTCTTCAGATAAAGTGATATAAATTGCATAGCGGAAATCAACGGTTCAGGCAAGTTTTACTTAACTCTACTAAGAGTTGTTTCATTCAGATATGCTTATGGTTAATCATTGTTGATTGCCATGAAAAATTGTACTCTGTACATATTGCATGTATAAGTTAGGTATGAAAGCCTGATCACCTTCATTACCAGTTGGTCCAGATATATTTGTTCATGTTCAATACTTGTTCAGTCAAAAGTTTGTTCGTGCTAGTTCTCAATTATATTGATGAATTATAGCCAACTTATTATTCAGACTCTTTCAATCATGATATATCCTTAAATAAATTTAAACTTACTGGGCAACTTTCATGCTCACCCTTGCTATATCATGATAAACATTGCAGATAAGGCGAATGCGTTCAGATACAAGAAAAAGGATAAAGCCAAGTTCAGTTTGGGTTAAAATGTATAGCTAGTTTGTAATAGTATAGTTAGATAATATTGTTATATATTAGATAGTTTATGAATTGTGTATAAGTTAAGGTTACTCGATTTAGGGGAAATATGTGTAAAGTGTATTGTATAAACAACTTATGTTTATATCTTCCGTAAATAGTTATAGAATGATTGTACCAGATCCGTTGTGATTTGGGACCAAGATTCGGGGCTATCATAGACTAAACAAAGTTCCAAGCCTGCTGGGCTTGAAGAGTTCCTAGGGAACTAGAGGAGTTCCAAGGCTGCTGGCCTTGAAGAGTTCTTAGTGAACTAAAGTTCCAAGGCTACTGGCCTTGAAGGAATCTTAGTGTTTCAGGGTGCTGCCCTTCCTTAGTGGAAATCCTGCTAGTTGAAAGTAGAAGAGTGGATTAGGAGCTTGAGTCTCTGAACCACTTAAAATCCCTTGTGTCTTTTACATTCTATCATTTATAGTATGTTCCTAACTGCTATAATTGTTATGAATGTTTTAACTGCTTACCACTTAACTAACTCTAAGAACAATGTATGTATGACTACGAATATACTAATGAAGGGGATCTTTTACTTATTCTGCTGTGCTTGAAAAGATTCTTATGTTTGTCATATGCTAATTCATTAATAATACAAAATAAAAGGGAAATTATTTGAAAATAAAAAGGATCTATTCAACCCCCCTTCTAGATCTATTGTGTGCCTACTGGGAACTAACACAATTGTATAATCAGTAAAACTTGTCAATTACAGTGGGTATTTCATTAGTTTTACGTAACTATTATATTAAGTAATATTAAATAAATTTATAACAATTTTGATTTTTTTAGAGGGGTAAAATAATAAAGTTTTGTCATTCAGATGTTTCAGACATGTCAATTATTAAACAACTTTTTTCATTTAGATTTAGATTCAACTCATTCAGATTCAGATTCAGATTATTCAGATTCAGATTCAGATTCATTCAGTTTTTATCAAACACCCCCTAAATCTAATTGGTAATATTTTACGATGTATTTGATACAGTGGGTCAATTTTATAATCATATCCAATCACATATATTGATATACATCACAATCATAATTTGATTGAAATCTTTCACAATATATAACAAGACTCTATCTAATATAGAAAGTGCCAACAAAGGTTGGTGAACTTTATCTTGAAGCTTTTTGCCATTTTGAAAATTTCCCTTTAACTTTTGAGATAATTTTTATTTTATCTTTTTAATATTATCTTTTTTTTTCTATTTAGTTCTTCAAATTTTATAAATTTTTTATTTTACCTCACATAATTTATACACACAACGCATATGCCATTGAGTACTAGTTTAAACTTTAAAATTTTGAAAATTAAGATTTCTTATAGGAAGAGAGAAAAGAGAAATTTTTTGTTAGTTTGATAGAGTTATTAATGTGGAATATATTTTGAACATTAACACATGATTCAGGAAGAACATGAACCGATTTTGCAACTAAAATCATATGTTAATTCCCAAAACATTATCAAAGAAATCAAATCAATGATTCTGATGGAATCTGTGACTGACTATTTATGACTAATAGCGCTCGTTGATACGAATATGCGATCGAATCTTGCCGTTGATTATCTGGTCGCTAGCTATCTTCCAGCGATCGACATCAATGACTGGCTTATCAACAACCGCTAATAGCGACAGATACGGTCGCCAGGCTAAGTCAGGCTTTAGTGTGACGTGGTTCCACGTGTTAACGACCAGTAGCGACCACATGTGGTCGGTAACACAAAAAAAATTGGCCAGTAGCAATCGTTGAAAGGTAATAGCGACTGCGTGTGGTCGCTGATACTACTTTTTTTAAAAAAAATTATCTGTTTTGTGGATTTTTAAAAAAAATTGTACATGTTTTATACCTACTTTATATCCCAACACACAACAATATCTATAAATAAACCAACACCCATGCAAATGTCATCCATCCATCCATACAAATAAAACCAAAACAATATAAACATCCATGTGCCCACCAATATTTTTCGTAATTTTTCATGCACTCAGAAACAAGTAAATGATAATTTACCATGTCTTTGTGCATAATTTATATTCTCACACTTCAAACAAAGCCATCTTATCTTAATCTAACCATTCACACATTCCGGGTGACTATACGTATAATCCAGAAATACTTGACAACCAGTTCTAAATTCAGTTGTAGCACCTATCTACGCACTTGACATTCATCATCTCATTCAATTACGGTCCAAATAGAAATCCATGATACCATTATATCTATTTTGACAAGAATTATTGTATTCCCCTTGTTAGAGATTTACTTTTCTGTACATATATAACATGAGTGTGCATTTTAAATGCTTATTCAGAAATGGAATGAGGATACATACCAAAAACACATTTACACAACATGAGATTGGCTATAGTAATTATTGGGACTTGCAAAAACTAAGTTGTTTGGGAACTTGGCCCTAATACAACTTCTATTTGATTGGAAATCAAGATGCGTTTAATTTGATGTAGGTAGTATACTCACAGAACAACTAGGGTGCTTTTCTAGCTTCCAAATGCACTTTGTACTTCTACAAAAGAAGTTTATGCATGGAAGTTTATCACTGAATGTAATCTATCTTGTATGTGTAACAACCCAGAAAATTAGATTGTCCAGAAATTTTGTTTAAAGAATTAGTTATTAATAAAATGAATTTTTATGAATAATATTATGTGCTATGTGTTTATTAATCGTTTTAGAATCTAGGATGATAATAAAACAGGAGGATTCTGGCCACAAGCTAGACTTAACGAGTAAAAATTTTCAAGTCGAAAGTAAAAATTTTCCGGGAACAAAATTTTTTTTGAGGAAAAAGACGAAATATATACTATTCACCCGACGAAACCTAAGGGTTAGGGTTTGAATAACCTAAGCCTTTCTGAGAAATCGATATATCGAAATGACATTCTGTCAAAAGATTTGACGATAATATGTCGTGAAAAGTTATGTTAGCTGATAAAAGTTTTTCTCAAAAAACGTACAGAAATCGGGTGAAATAAAAATGACGAAAAGTATTGTTATGTACTTTTCATTCATTTAAATACATTTTAGAAAAAAGTGACAAAAAAAATTATTCATCAAAAAGTGTTTTTCAATTTTTTGAAGTTTTGAAGAACGTATAAAAGTAATTCTATAGAGGAAAGATGGAATATCCAAAAATAATTTAATTCTGGGAATCGAAGTTTTTCGAACTGTAGGACAAATTTCGCAAGACGGAACCACGAAGCTTCTAAGAGAAGCTTCGTGTATAGTAAGGAGTGTTGGAAGATTGCATATTTAAATTTGATGTTGAAAGTCAATATTCATGATTATATGTAAAGTCCTTCAAGGAATATATGTACAAGGACTTAGTGGTAGATCAAACTTGTTAGGTTGATTTGAGCTTTAATGTTTATCATTCTTTAAATGAATGTATAAAAGAAAAGATCAAAGCTGTTAGGTTGATATATGTCTTGAGATGTAATAGATAGGCTTCAATAGAATCGTAGTCTATCAAGCTGATCAAAAGATTGCAGAAGCCAAGGAAGAATTGTAGAGCATCGAGGATCATAGTTTGTTTGCTTTGGAGGGCCTCTCATGGAATCTTAAAGGGGTCCAAACGCCTGTCGAGTCAAACTCAAGAATCGTAGAGTGCTCTCGGAAGCGTAGAGTTTGAAAGTCAAGTAAGTGAAGATCGTAGTGTACCAACACTTAAGAGAAATCATTGTGTTCTCATCCAATAGTACCAGATCAAGCTCCAAGGTGGAAAGACACCACAATAATGATCGTAGTGTATCATCTGTCTGCATCAGAAGCATCGAGCCATGTCCATTTGTTTAAGAATAAAAGTCAACAAATGTGGAATAGATTATAGACGTTGAGACTATCGGGAGTCCCAATGACACAACAATCATCCTTAGTATGTAACAAAGAAACGTATTAAAGAAGCTAAGGAAAGTACTATGGGTCAGCAGAAAACACCTTTTCAGGTGTTAGGTGAGATAGCAGTGTGCAGTGTCAGTGGGCTAGATAGCTGGAGATAAGATTTCTAGAAAGTCACCATCAGTGCTCAGAAATGTCAAATACAATTAATGCTTCAACGGATGTCTTCAAACATATATATTTCAAAGGCATCATATATGCAAAACAAAAGCAGATGCAAGAATTAAGCAAGCATACAACGAAACGCTGAAGAACACTCAACGCTTAACTTTACGATCTGAAAAGAAAGCTTGCTCAGCTACTTAGTTCTTTCGAACAAAATCTTAACGGCAACTGAGTAGCATCATTCAAGAACTTAACCATCTTTAAGTGAAGTAAGAAGTTCCAAGTCAGAAGGACTTGAAGAGTTCTAAGTGAACTGTGAAGTACCAAGTCTGCTAGACTTGAAGAGTTCTAAAGTGAACTAAGAAGTTCCCAGACTGCTGGTCTTGAAGGAATCTGTGAGATTCAAAGATTGTAAAGATATCCTTAGTGGATTTGAAGGAATATTTCTCGGATATGCCACAGATAGTAAAGCTTATAGAGTGTTCAACAAGAAGACGCTGAGTGTTGAAGTCTCAATTCACATCATCTTTGATGAAATAGACTTAGACAAAACTGTGTCTCAAGACACTACGAACGATAATTTAAACACTACGAATGAGGCTGTCGAGCTCAGCACCGCGATCATAGTTCCAGAAAATGAAATCGTTAAGCCAGGAGAGGATATCGTAGAGAGAACTACCCCAGACAACGAACCTCCATATCAAGAAGCAGAGGTCGATCTTGAATAATTCAGATAAAAAGGCATCATGATAGATGTTCTAACAGGAAATAGATGGGCAAGGTATCACACTCAAGACCTAATTATTGGAGATCCAAATGCAAGAGTCAAGACAAGATCTGCCACCTAGAATGAGTGTTTCTATCTAAGATTTCTGTCAAAAATTAAACCCAAGAAGATAAAAGATGCTATGGAAGACTTAAGTTGGATAGAGCCATGCAAGAGGAACTAAATCAGTTTGAGAGAAGCAGAGTATGGAGATTAGTTCCAAGACCAAGAAACTACCCAGTCATTGGCACCAAGTGGGTCTTCAGAAATAAGATGGATGAAGATGGGGTGATAAAAAGGAATAAGGCAAGACTAGTAGCCACAGGTTACTCTCAAGAAGAAGGCATCTACTATGATGAGAACTTTGCTCCTGTTGCTAGATTAGAAGCCATCAGGATATTTCTTGACTTTGCTATACACATGAAGTTCAAAGTCTTTCAAATGGATGTCAAGAGTGAATTCCTGAATGGTGAACTTCAAGAAGTATATGTGAAGCAACATTTAGGTTTCATCAATCCATCTCTCTCTAATTATGTCTATAGATTAGACAAAGCCTTATATGGTCTTAAACAAGCACCTAAAGCATGATATGAAACACTAACTAACTTTCTTATTAAAAATGGTTTCACTAGAGGTAGAGTAGATACCGCATTATTTCTTAGAAAACACAAAGAAAAAATCCTATTAGTTCTAATATATATTGATGACATTATCTTTAGCTCTACTGATGAAAAACTGTGTAAGAGATTTTCCAATCTTATGCAGAGCAAGTTCGAAATGAACATGATGGGTGAGCTGGATTTATTTCTTGAATTACAAGTAAAGCAGACTGATGAAGGTATCTTCATAAACCAATCCAAGTACATTAAATATTTACTTAAAAAGTATGGCATGGAGTCAGCCTCTCCCATGAAAATACCAATTTCTCCAGCAAGCAAGCTTGAAAAAGATGAGAAAGGTAAAAGTATTGATATAACTCAATACAAAGGTATGATAGGCTCTCTTCTATATTTAACTGCCAGTAGACAAGGCATAATGTCTTCAACATGCATATGTGCTATATTCTATGCTAATCCTAAGGAATCACACTTAACTACTGTAAAAAGATTTTTAGGTATCTCAAAGGCATACCTCACTTGTGACTTTGGTATCCCAAGGAGTCTTCCTTTGAACTAACAGGATATACAAATGCAGATTTTGCAGGCTACAAGATCGATAGAAAAAGTACCAGTGGCACCTGTAAGTTGCTAGGAAACAGACTTGTGTCTTGGTTTAGCAAGAAGCAAAACTCAGTATCGACCTCAACAGAAGAAGATGAATACATTGCTGCTGGCAGCTGCTGTGCACAAATCTTATGGATGAAAAATCAGTTAGCAGACTATGGGTTTGATTTCAAATCTATAACTGTTCATTATAATAACACAAGTGCCATAACACAATCCTGTCATGCATTCTAGGACTAAGCATATAGAAATAAGATATCATTTTATTAGGGATCATGTTCAAAATAGAACTATATCTTTACAATACATCCCTACTAAAAATCAACTTGTTGATGTCTTTACAAAGCCTCTAGATGAATCCAGATTTAATAAATTGATAAGTGAGTTAGGCATGCTAAATCTACAACCATAAACTCCTTGCTCTAGTTCATGCTAACCTTGTAGATATAAAAGGCTATGTTCAAAATCGTAGAGATGACTAAAGAAGGACCACGATCGTAGAGCTGCCTCGACATTACAAAGAAGCATCCTGTGATGACAACATTTCCAACAAATCTAAGCAATCCCTCTGAGAAGCACCTCAGGGACAAACCTAACCCTTAGTTCATTCTAAGAGGTTGGCCCTTCCCGAGTTACCTTAACCCAGAAGGAATGCTAAGTCAAAGTTCATCACAAGGACCAGGGCAGACAACATTTGTAGAACAGATTCAGAAGTGAACTCAATGATTGTAGTGCAACCTCAATGATCATATTACAACCTCTACGATCATAGTCCTCCCAAAGGATACACTGGCTCAGGGGAAGCTAATGGCAGATCAGTATTTTCCACATTAGTTAAAATCATGGAGCCAAGCAGGACTTGACATATGCTCCACTATGCAAATCGAGAGGAGGGAAGTTACAAGTACAGTTTGAAAAAGTTGTTAGTTCCCATTGGAATATAGCCGTTAAAAGCTATTTGAATTGCTTCATAGATCTCGAGTTATTTGGTGCATACGGCTTGATGTGACATGATAACTCCTTTATGATTTTACTGACATAGCAGTCTGCTACCTTACCTACCGCTTTAGAGTTGTCACCTTTCT
This sequence comes from Panax ginseng, assembly GCA_020205605.1. Lineage (NCBI taxonomy): Eukaryota > Viridiplantae > Streptophyta > Magnoliopsida > Apiales > Araliaceae > Panax > Panax ginseng. Next base: position 100,078,682 of record CM035139.1, read on the forward strand.
ATGTCAGGCATGTAGTCATCTTTATTTCTTCTTTTTGACTTCTCAATTAGAAAATAAAAAATTGTCCTTTTGTATCGATGCTCTCAAATAGCAATGTTCAAATATCAGTCTTCAGATTGAACCATTGCCAATGCTTCAATCTTTAGATGACTGAACTCTATGATTCTGATGCATATGTTCTTGGACCTGATCATAGTATATCTTGTTGAATGTTTCTCATTAACTGATTGAGACAACACTACGATCCTAAAGAGTGTTCATTGGATCTTTAATATAGAACACCTCTTCCTTCACTTGTGTAGTGCTTCAACACTCCTGTTTGCCTCGACTAATCTCAAGATCTGATAGCCTGACTCCTGGTTCTGGTTTCTTCTGAATAGCAAGACACATCAGATTTGTGGCATGCCCAGCTAACTTTCTCCTTGTGATCTCATGTTCACTTATCATCAATGGACTGACCCATGCTTAATCACTTTTGCCTTGTTCTTCAAAAGCTGACCAATATCTCTGTGTAAACTACATCAGTTCCTACTTTGTTTGATAAACACTATGATCCTGGTTGACTCCAAGATCGTTGTCTTTTGTTCTCTTGACAGCTACTACATCTGCTGACTTTCTTTAGTCAGACACTTTTACTAAAGTTTTTTTTTATTTACTTATGGAAGACTTCATCTTGAATGGCTTCACAACTCAATCTGGATGCTGATTGGGTTGATGCTTAAGTCTTCTGTTAGCTTACAAGCCATCTGTTGAGTGCTCTCTGATTTCCTCAGGGATATCTTTGCAACTCAGACCAGAGACTTCTTCCTTTGGATATTATGGGAGTGCTCATTTGTTGAGAATAGTGTTTACTCTATGATTCTAACTTGGCGTTGTGGCCACTTCTGTTGAAGCCTTAGTTCTGCACACTACGATTGGCTTTGGTTCTGCAGACACTATAACTCCGAGATCAGATCTTGACACTCTAGGATTTCTATCTTTAAGCTTGCTATCTTCGTCTGATCTGGCTCGTCTACGATTTCTGCCTCTGATATGATCAGTAGACTCTACGACTCCGAGTGTGGTCTACGATTCTTAACTTGGCTTTGGCAGATGCTCGTTCGGCTCTTAGACATGCTGTCTCTACGATTCTGAATATAACTTCCTCAATAGACTACGACTTTGAGGAAGTTCTTCTCGACATACTACGATCCATCCTCATCTCTCCTGGCAGTCTACGAACTCCAAGATCTACTATCTTTCAGACTACGATTCCACCCTAATAGTTCTTAAGCTTTCCTTAACTCTCCTGGCAGACTAGGATTTTTGGTGCAGTGCTCGACGATCAAACATGCCTATCTATTACATTATAAGATCAACCTAACAAGCTTGATCTTTCTATATTTATAGTCCTTGTAAATCATTTCTTTTTAAGGACTTTACAAAGCTATTTTGCTTATGTAGGATCAACTTAACATATTTGATCAATTCATTCTAAGTCCTTGTACATATGTTCCTATTATCTATCAAAGGACTTTACAACTTTTCTTAATGCAAGCATACTTGCATATTCATTCATTTATATCATAATCAAATCATATGTAAATAGGAATATCATTCACATGCTTATTCCTAACAAAAGTCTTTTTGAAAACTCACCTCAGAAGTTCAAAAAGCTTATTCTTTTCTCTCTCTACCAGCAGAAACCCTAGCCTTTAGAAACGTTCAACCAACCTCAGTGTAAGGAAATCAATGGCGGCTTCAAATGTTATCACTTGTTATTGACTCTGCTTTGATGAGTTCAAGACATCTGGCCCTCAATTTCACAAAATTCTTTCTTTGTTGAAGAAAGCTGGTCTTGAAGAAGCTCTGGGCGCCAACATATGGATCTACCTAAAGCTGGTGAAGGACTTCTACAGCAATGAAGTCTTTAAGAATGACATCATCACCACAAGGGTCAAGGGAGTACAAATTAAACTCAAGGCTGAAGATATAAACCTATCCATAGGTTTCAAATCAAAGGGACTTCTATCTATGTAGGTCATTAACTTTCATAAAGGATTGAAGAAGATGCATCACAAAAAGTTTCAGACCATTAAGGGATACAAGAAGAAAGAGTTTACCCAAAAGTATGAGTTTTTGGCTGACATTGTTGGGAAGTGCATATGCTGTAAAAGCTCTGGCCATGACTTTGTGAATGAAGTTCAACTGAAGCTCATGACAATAATTTGCTTTGGAATTCAACTCAACTATGGGGCCCTACTCATCGATTGGATTGGGAAGTGGATACTCAGTTCAAAGAAATCAAAGAGCTCGGGAAAGATACTTTATGGGCGATTTATAAGCATAATCCTACAATCAGCACTGGGTGACAAAATTAGGGATAATGAAGGAGAATCTATCAATCCCAACAGAAAGATGACCCAGCAGTTGTTTCAAAATTGGAAAAGAAATCCAGCAGAAAATGTCAGAATGATGTCTGAATCCAGTGGAAGGACTGGTGAAGCGAAGGAGTCTGGGCTACCAGGGAACATGTCAATTGTGAAGGAAACTGATGAAGAAGAAGAAATCAATAAAGAAGAACCCATTTCTTTGGTCGGAGAAAGAAATGGAAAGAGGAAAATGAAGGCTCAGACAACAGGGGAGCCTCAAGGTTCAACCACTGATGCACCTCAAGAGACTTAAGGCACTGAAAATTTGAAGAAAATGAAGGGAAAAAACAACAGTCTGAAGAAGAAGAAGAAGACAGAGCTACCATCTCTCAACTTTTTAAGGAGGAAAAAAGTAGCCATAAATCCAAGAAGTCTTCGATCGTAGAGTCACTGTGATGCCCCCAAATTCAGACCACACTTGTCTCAAATTTGGTTGTCACATACTAACTCTAATAATAAATCAACGTCTCACACATCGAAATAATAGAATAAATTACATTGTTATAACATAATTATTCTTGTCCCAAGGGTTCGTAACTTAAACATCTCTTACATAACTTAATCATAATTAAACACCGTTTGGACATGATTATACATAATATAATACATCTTAAACTAAACATGACTTAATACAAAGAAGTCCTTCTACTAGAACATAATAGTACATTCCTAGTATTATAAAAATAACTATTCCAAAGCTTTATCTTTACCCTTGTCCTTGCTAGAGGTTTCACCACGTTCTGCCTTCACTGAAAGTTTTATTGAAAGCAAGGATGAGCAATAATTTTGCCCAACAAGTAATATGGCAAAAAGGGTAATCAATATGTTTTAAATTTCTCAAGGGTATAGAAATAATGATAGTTCAAGATAACAAGAAGTATCAATGATTGTCAACAATAATCGCTATGGACAACAATATTCAATGATTAAATCAATTCAAGATTTCAAAGCAATAAATACTGAGCAGTCACTAAGGACTATGACACTACTAGAAATTTGGCCTATTGCGACAAGATCTAGCGACGGTCGGCACGGAACCGTAGCAATAGGCTTCTGTAGTGATGATCACGGACTGACTGTTGGTATATGCCTCAATAGCCTTTTTAGCGAGGGTCATTAGATGGTTGTATCATTTCAATACCAAATCTCTCTTTACGCCCATTTCCCCACCAAATCATTTCTGTATCAGTCCTCCCTAGTAACCCTTTCAATCTCCTGACTCCCCACCTCAAAACCTAAATCCTATAATCTCTCTCATCAGCTACTCTAAATTGCCAAAACCTAAATCTTCTTAGCCAAATCACACCCTAAGTAGACGGTCATTCTCAATCGAATCAAAGGTTGCTCTCAATCGAACGTTCCTCCAATCAAAGCACAAACTGAAAGATGGCGACACATATCGAGAAGAAGCGAAACGAATTAGCAAGGGAAGTGAGTTGTTCAACAAAATTGATGGCGAAACAAGGCGAAGGATTGAAGCGATACTATCTCCAACACGTCCACGATCTTCAGCTCCATGTTCCCCAAAAGACTCACAATCTCAATCACCTCGAAGCCCAATGTAATGACATTAATTCCAGAGGTTTCTTTTCAATTCATTCTTCTCCAAGTTTTTGTTTATTTTAAGCGCAATCCTAACCTAGATTTTGTATATTTTTCTCTTCAATTGATATTAGTTTTTCAAATTTAATTATCATCTGATTTCACTTCAGTATATATAGTTGCTTCCATATTTGGAGTTATATATTATAATTTTTAGTGGATTTCATTGCTATAAGTGTGTTTAACTCAACTGGACATGTGTTAATTCAAACATGAGGGTTATTAGTTACTAAAGAATTGCTAGATGATAAGTAGGATCAGAGGATTGCAAATTTTTTACTCCAAAGAAAAGAGACATGTCAACTAAGTTTGAAAAAATGATTTTGATCCTTCTCATTTCTAATCAGTTATGCCACCAAGTTAGAGCCTTCTCATTTCCCACCAACTGTGTGAAAAATGGGAGTTGTTCGTCATGCCAACTGTGTCATGCCACCAACTACGTGTTTGAAAATAATGCCCGACTGAGTTTTTGATTTTTATTGTATACTAATCACTCAATTGAACATTTGAATGAAACAAATTTTGGTTTATGGTTGAAAGCCATTATTTGGAGCAAGTCTTTTGCTAATTTCCAAAGTTCATGATTCATGAAACTCTGGTAATTACATATATCATCAAAGAAATGAAAAGGCCTTTATATACCATCAATAAAAGATGTGGGATTTATTAGTTGGAAGAGGACACTTTTTGTTTCATGTTTTTTTGAATTTTTACTACATGGGTTTGAAAATGTTGCAGTTTACTAGTTCTGAATACCAATCATACTAGTGGATGCACTGAAGAACATTGATGTTGTGCAAAATGTACATGAAATTCCCTCATTTTCTGATACTAAGGTTTTAAGATAGCCTATTTGGTTTATAATTGAAAACTAGATTTTTGTTTGCACTTTGCACCTTTGTGATGAGTCATGAAGCTGTGGTGATTATATAGATCATCATAGCAATTTAGATGCCTTTTGTATTTCCATGTCTATACTAAATTTTTGATCAATCAAAATTATGTGGAATCATGAGTTGAAAGAAAAGTTGATGCATTTTATGTATAGTGGTGTAGTAAATTTAAATTGAATGTATGCAATGCACATAACTTAAAACCTCAATATTGTACCTAGTGCAACATTTGTCTTAAAATGATAATCGTATTGAAGTTGGTTCTTAACAAGGATTATTTGATAGTTTCTCTAAGTTTTGGTGGACTTCGAGCCGTTCATCTCGTATCAATTGTCTCTAAAGCATGCACTTAATTATTCTCAAGATAATCCCCTCTATTGAAAATTCAATATGGAGAGGTGCACAATGCATTATAAGGTATGTAACCTACAGAGTTCTGGTCTTCAGAATTTATATCTCGGCAAAGAATGGAAGATTAGCATTTTGTTAGGATGGTATATTTGGAATTCTGATAAACGTTTTGTCCATATATGTCTGCAGTTGCACAGCTACGTTATGGAGCGATTCTCCATGATGGAGATTTCAGTTCTAGAGATGATCATCTTTGATTAGAATGGTGAACAACTCCCATTTTTCACACAGTTCTTGAAAAAAATTCCCAATATCAACTAATCAGTCATGCCACCAAGTTAGAGCCTTCTTATTCTACATCAGCTAATGAACTTACTAAATGTTAATGATTTTGATCTTCTACTACATTAGTGTTTAGACTTGTACCCAACAACCTATATCTATATCTTGAATCTTTAATCGTCATTATTTCCTCTATTACTCTTGATATTGCTCTTTTTTGTAGTATCTCATTGCACTTTCTTTGCTTCATGGATATATATAAATTTATGTTATTACATCACCTAGACTTGTTTTGTGTTGTTCGTGTGATCATGTTGTACGCTGATAATTTATTAACTGTAATAAGTTTTGTGACCATTATCACACAATGCATCTCTTGTTAATTGCTTTTACAAAACCTCTGCCAAATTTTATTCTATGTCTGTGTTCGACTTTCATTCGCATAATGAAACTTTTTAAAGAAATAGCTTCAGAGGCTAATAAACTACTTAATGATCTTCAAAATAGTCTCTACAGTCAGGAAGATAAATTGACTGCATATGCACAACAACAACGAGAGGTTAGCACTTTTTAAAGTTTGCTTTACCTATTTTTTGAGTGTATAGACCTTAATGATTTGAAGTATGACACTAGGTATATTTTTGTATAAACAACATACTAATTTGAATTTGTAAGTCAATTTACGGAAGGTGTCTGAGTGTTTTTTCTCATTTTTTTTGCAATAATACGATTCCCCCTCTTCTAATTTCTTTTTTCTCTTGTATTTTAAATTAAATGCATTTTTTTCTTCATGAATTACATGTATAATTTGGTGGTTTTTTCCGCACATAAATCATATCTTCTTCTGATTCATCTCTTTTCTCTAGAAAAATCCAAACTCAGTTTTTAATAGATTCATCCCTTCAGTAATCTTCAAAAATGCTTCAATGGATTTATGGCTAATGTTTAAATATTTAAAGAGGTTTTTTTTGTCGAGTTATATTATTTGAAAATTTAACACTTGTTTTTTGATTATGAAGCCTATGATTTATGATATACTTCTTTGTTTTGGTTTTTTGTGTATAATTTACTCTTATAAACATATGAAATATTTAATGAACAAAATCATAAGTTGCTTTATGATACCAACTATATGTATTTAAGCTTCATAATTTTGTATTAAGCATTAGGTCTCAATTATGTAACTAATGCATTACTTTGATTTTATTTACATCTTCATTTTTTTGGGGAAAACATTCTCAATGGCATATCAGCAGTTTTCCTTAAATTATTTCGATTTATTTCATAATATGTACAAATCAGCATTTTTAGTCTGCCAACCAAGTATTTGAAAATATAGTATTTTCTAAGAGAATGATAACAATTTCTCTAACAAATGGGACCTTAGGCCATTTTGTAATTGTTTCAAGATTTTATTTATTTATTTATTTGTGTATATTATTTTTTTGTAATCAATAGAAAAAGTTGATGTTGGGTAAATGTTTTTGGTTCAAGAAAAGTGGGAGCAAAACCCACTTTGGGAAAAAAATTGCTTATTCAATATTGAATACTATTTAAACATAAACCTGCTAACATTTATTTGGGAACAAACTTTGATTTCTGTTTTCATTTATTTATGACATGCCATGGTTACTAAACAGTGATGTCTAGTGAGAACAAGTGAAACAAGAAACATAGTTGAAGAAACAGTTACCAAACACGCCCTTAATATATTGTGTTAGTTATCTGCATTTGTGTAATTTCAATAAAATTGGCTATTAGCTTTCTAAGTTTTGTATCATTTTTTTCCTTCCCTTTTTGCAGTTTATCGATTTTACTATGGGAGCAGATTCATGATACATCCGATTCGAAGAAGCGTATAAAGCAGTAGAAAGCTCGTCTTGGTCATTGTCGTACTGCTTACGGCGAGAAAGTGGTCTGATTGTGAAAAACTATGTGGCTACTTTGGATCCTGTAACTGGTAGGCAACAAGCCTTAACTTTATGTTTACTGTGTTTAAACTTTTCTTGTCTTTTGGTAGTATAGAGAAATTTGTTTTCAGCATTTTTGTATGGTATGGTATAGACAATATAATAACCCATTTTAACATCTCTTATAAAAAAGAGATAATAGCCCTTGTTAATTCTCTTTTATAAATTATTGTTCTTCATCCTTTTCATTGTATATGATTGTTATTTATTAATTTTTTTGTCTCCAAACAACTAATCAAGATAGCCAAAACCATTGAGTAGATATCCTTCCACACAAAATACTCGCTGATTGGTCATTGAGATACTTGTTAATGTGGGCATTCCTTGGGTCATTCTTGGTCATTCTGAAAGAAGAGCTCTTTTAAAAGAATCAAATGAAGTAATTCATGTTTAGCTATCCAATTATGTGACACCCCCAAAATAGGTATACATCACCCATTACGAGTTGTCAATACACTGCATGTGCGAAACAACTACAACTTTATTATTACAATAGTAAAACTGTGAGTTTAAATACAGATATTCCCATCTAGATAATATCCACATACAAATAAATCCTCATCATAATTATTGATACATTATTTTACAACAATGGTGAGGACTACTAAACAACTCTCCTAGAACCTTCATTCCATACCCCACTGCTTCGTCGCATTATATTCTCGCCTCCCCGAGAAGAAAAATGGAACAAAAAGGAAAATGGTGAGCTCGACTAGCCCAAGAAAGAATATTATGACTAAGATAATATACAACAAAATTATCGTTAGTCTTCAACAGGGGAAAAAATATAATAGAATACAATAGACAATAAGTTTTAAATCAATATTCGCAGCAGAAATAATAATTCATTAGAAGAGTTAAGTAGAGAATGCAAACTACTATCTTCTATGTATGAGTTTTAAAGTTCATCGTCTATTTTTTTATCCTGTAACATCAATCAATATATATCCGAATCATATATTCATCCTTGCACTTCACAGCCAAGGACATTCACCGATTGGTCATGTTCATCTAAACACTGTTCATCTTTGCACTACGGGCCAAAGATATTCATCGAAATCATTCATCTTTGCACTACAGCCAAAGATATTCAATAATATCATCATTTAAGACCGAGGATGATGAAAATATTTTTAAAGAAAGCGAATCCGGTGAAACAAAATGACAAGGATTAAGGATTAAGGATTAGTACTTTGTTTTATCCACGTCCAAAAATACCTCAAAAATAATCATAGTGGTGTAAAATTCAAGAATGATCAAAACATGGATACAATTAAAGCTAGTATCCACAATAGATATTTTTGACTTAAAAGAAAAATTTTCATTTTTCGATGAATAGTCGATTCGTTAAATGAATAATCAGATATCGTGTGAATAGGTAAATATACGTGAATAGTAACTCAGACACCAAAAGTTCCAAATTTGATAAAACTTGAGGATCAATATTTCAAAGATAATGATATTGAAGAAATAATATTATTCTGAAAAAAATAATATCCATTACCTCGAAAGATCGAGTACTTCTCTTTGGAATCTTTGGATATAGGCTATAACTTGAACTTGCACCGTATAGCAATACTCAAAGTATACTCAAAATACTCACAAGAATATGCTCGATAATATAGAGAAAGAAAACTTCAGTTTCTGGTGTAATTTTCAATTCTAACCTAAGCACCCTATTTATAGGAAAATGCTTAGAACACCAAAGCAGAAAATTTAATATAATAATATTATATATATTACAATTTCCTACACACACTTTGAATCATCTGAATTCAGCCACTAGCATGTGTTTCATGAGGCTAATCAACACAAAAAACGTTTTTCCTATTTTAAATATTTTAAACTTCCAAAATCAATTATTTCGGTTCTTCGGAACTTCAATAATTCATAATAAATAGCTCTTTTGTCAGAAAAATCGAATCTCGCGAGTTTTTATAGGAAATTCAATTCTTTACAACTTTGCAGAAGAAAGTTTTTCCAAATTCCCAACAGAAAAGACCGAAATCCATAAACGAGCGATTTTTCAGGCTATAATCAAATTTCAGTCAATAAATGGGTCCACGGGCATGTTTAACATGTTTTAAACATTTATTGCAACAAAAATACTCTTTCTCCTCGTATACTCGTATATCACACATTCATTGTAAAAATATCACCATTATTATATTATTAAAAATATAATAATATTTTTAAATGAATTATTTTATCAGAAAAAGATAAAATTTTAATTTTCAACAATTGTCACATTAAAAATTTTCTCCATCTATATCCATATAAAATTAATATTTTCCTCATCATATGAATCAATAATTAATTATTCACAAATAATATTACGAGAATCACAATATTGACAACGAGCGGTTCAGGAAGAGGGGCTTTCCAATAAGAATTTCTCCTTACTGGCGCGCAATTAGGTGACCAAACCTCTCCTTAGACAGAACTTTCTAGACATTGCCAATAATGTTATCTAATAATATTATTCAAATAATATGAATTATTGTTTCGATAATGAAAAATACTGTGTAATGACAATTATTGAAACAACAGCAATATAAAATATCAACCTAGCAATTATTGAATCAATAAAATAAAATACTGAACAGTAATTACTGTAACCATTATGGAGTAGTGCCTTCTTACGTAAGAGTCAATAATTGGTGCAATACAGGTGCTCTTCTTTGTGCAACAATGCAATGCGTACATCGTGTTTTAACCACCGGTATTCCAACGAAGGTAAAGCGGTAACAACTACGTAGTTATTTTTAAACAACTTATAGTTGTCGTTTTTCTTCCTCCAATCGCTTTCCGTATATGGGGCCCACACATGGGCTGCTTGCGTCGTCACGAATATTCCCCAAGCAAGACAAATATTCCACGACCAAACGAATATTCCCAAACAACAATGACTATTTTATAACCACTTGTTTATTTTGAAATATTTGCGTATTTTACCCATAACTATCCACATTAATCACATCAACCCTTACTATTTCAAAATAATAATTAGAGGAAATTAAATTTCATTTATTAATTATTTGGGGTCTTACAAATATATATTCAATTATGACACTAATACTTCAGAATGCTCTACTTGCTCGCTTATTGGGTTCACTATTTTTTGTTTCAGTGTGTTGGAGATAAGGTTGCGTATGCTCTTTCTCAAGGTCTGAAAGTTATTGCATGTGTTGGGAAGACTTTAGAGCAACGAGAGAATCAGTATCTACTATGGAGGTTGTTGCTGCACAAACCAAGGCAATTGCAGGTGCACACATTTGGTACAAGTGATAGTGCAACATAAGAACTTAGCTCTTCTACATATCACTAAACTATTGTATTATAAGGATGATGGTAAAAGTTACTAGTTTTGTATTTTGGTATAATAATATTCATCATATTTTAGGGGATGAATTATCGAACGATTATATTGTATTATTGTATTTTGAATGATTTTAAATAATATATATAATATTTTTTATATTTTATTTTATATTGTATTTGTGTTGGTTGAATAAATGTGCATTATTATTATATTTGGAAATCTAAAAAGGCTATAGCGACCGTCATGATCGTAATAATAACTTTCAGCAACCGTTGGTAAAGATCTAATACACGTTTTAGTCATGACCTATAGCGACGGTTTTTGACCGTCGCTATAGGCCAAAAGACCGTCGCTAAAAGCTTTATCGTCGCTATAAGCTGATTTTCTAGTAGTGAACTTCTCCTAGAATTAATAGTAATAGACTGATAATTCTATAAAACGAGGACGACAGGTGATCAGCCTAAAGTACCCTATGTCATGCATAACATTTAGTCTTTCTCATATGCGCACGTCGGTTCCCCGATAATATATAATTCCCCTACAAAGAGGGTTGTTCTTCTCAGTCATAAGAGTCTGCACCAAGTTAATTTGGTTTGGATAGCTTTCGATCAAATATCAATAGTCTAGCCGAATCAATGGCTTAGATAGTTCTTTCACAATATATATATGAACAGTTATCGTTCAAATAAAAGTTTGAAATTTCATTACGAAGTATTGTTTCTTCAAGGTTCTACTTGTACAATCAATAATTGCACAAGTTCAAATAATGCTCAATAAAAATAAGGTTCGAGTGCTTGCATTCAATATACGAATCAAATGAAATTCGAGAACTTGCACAAAATCTAAAGTTGTGTAAGTCAAGAAACTTGCCTCAAGCGTAGTCTACCAAAGTAAAGCTTAATATCAATCCGATGCACTATGATATCCTATTCATGTATAATCATATTAGTTATACAAGTTTAGCATTTACACAACAAGTATAACTCATCAATACTAAACATATAATGTTAGTTTCCTCTTAGTTGCATACTTCCATATGTATGCCATAAAATAAAATTAGTTCCTAATACACTATGTCACCATAGCTTGCCTTCACACTTTGATTTTAAGAGTATAGTTATAGTATTCTTCCATTATCATACTTATTCACACATGTATACTATACTGGACATGTATTACTAATTAAAGTTAGAATATAGGCATGCATCAACCCTCAGATCAACAACATAAATCTGATCTGGCGTGGTCGCGCTTGGTTTGTGCTAGGGAGTGGCGCGACCGCGCTGCTCCTGGTGCAAACCAAGACTGCTACACAGAAGCCAGGCCAGACTTGCATAACCAATCATAATTAGGATAACACTTGCATAATCATACATGACACAATATCTATGAATATGTTTGGTCTCTTTTATAACATGATTTGCCAAGTCTTACAAAATCAAGACTTCACATGTTGAATTAACAAAGTCCTTCATGTTAGTCATTATATTCATTCAATGAGATCGATAAGTCCCAATCGAACATGCTTACATTATCTTGGTCATGTTTGTCAAGTTGTGGAGTCCTACTTCATTTATGCTTACTCTAAACCATACTTAACTAGTTTACGATGCATATGACTAACTAGCCTGCATGTCAATCATGTTCTTTATGCATATTCATATCCTAACATGGTAGTTTCAATTTCAGAAATATGTGCAAGGTTTGTCATCACAAATCGGTTTTCCCCAATCTCTTAGGTTCCTTTAAGAACACATATATAAAGTAAGCTATGCAACCTATTACATACAAGGAAACTTTAGACCATGCTACATAATCATTTGTGAATATGCTCAAGATCAGAACTTAAAGGCACAATAAACATAATGCTTTGTTTTTGCAAACTTCCTTTGGAAAATCATTATACTAACTACTAAGACTTCTTTAAGCATACAAGATGAGTTCACATAGACTAAATCATGTGTTCATAATAACATCATAGATCACATAAGCATGTTTTTAAGTTTAAAACTTAGTGTACACTTAGTACATTTACCCATAGCTATTATAGTCTCTTACTTGCATTTTCATTTTAAATCATGCTTGAATACACTATACCATCTCCAACAATGTAAATTAACATATTGGTCATATTTTAATGCATATCAGAACCTGATACACTTACAACCAAGGTTAGAACATGTTTTTGAAAAAGGTTTATCAAAACTAGTATCCAACTCTTATACTTCTTTGAATACGCACACCAAACCAAGTTACCATGTCTTACTATATATTAAGCAACATTATTCTATATGTTATGGTCATCTATAGGCATGTTCAAACCATCCTAACCTGGTTAGCATAACACTGAATCACCACAGCAGTATCTGAGAAACTCACCCCGCATGGCCGCGCGGTATATAGCTATAGAGTATGGCGCAGTAGCGCCACTTCGCGAGAGAGGCAAAAAATAAATGGCTCGCTTTACGCAAAGCCTTAACATATGTACAAAAATTTCCAAAACCAGACTATCTGAAACACTTCAAAGCATTCATACCAACTCAAGTAACATAGAGACATACTAATTTTTACTACTTAACAGAGATTTATGAGAATTGCAAGAATTTGACAAAACATAAACTAAGAACAAAATAGAAATTATACCTCCTTGAAGCTTGAATTGAACTCCCTCACTACTCTGATTATACTTCCTTCAATGCTTAGTGGCTCTCACTCTCAACTACACTTATCAGACAATTTCTTTAGCAACTGAGAATTGGAAAGTTTGACTGCCATTTATAGAGAATGATTTACACGGTATATGAGTTTGTCTACCATATACAATCCAACGAAAAAGGGAAGAAACCAGTGGATTGAGAGAGGTTAGTGAAAAGAGATTACCAACTTCATCTCATCCACTCCCTTCTTTATGATCATGGCTAGAGTAGCCTTCAACTGCCGACTTTCTTATACGCAATTAGAGTTAGGCTACTGTGCATCATTATTTAGGTCACTTAAAATGGGACACGAGTATTAAATCTCAGCAACTGTGTTTATAATGGTTACTTTGTTCCCAAAAATGTAATTTTAATGTGTTAATGCTACTACATAATGGAAGGTTAAGGATTATTTATGTATCCTCATCATATAATCCATGTAAATTAGTCCAGTCTAATTAATATTTATAACATGTATGGGCTTAATTTAATTGGTCACTAATAATTCAATATCCCCTTAAAACTTTATTATTCCAGTTGGATTTACTTATTAGAATAATTTGTAATTCTTTGATAGATTACATCTTTTAATGTTTCCACACATAATTACTGTCACATAAGCAATTATTCATGTTACTTATAATTCTTTTCACTTTACTATATAGTTTCTATACATAATATAGTTACACTAAAGTGTCACACTATACTTTCTTTTTAATGTAGGAACCATATGCTAACACATACCTTACTCACATCAACTAAGTGATATAATTCTAATTATATAATTTACTTTACTCACACTAACAATTAATTAATAATATAATATTAATTAATCCTTCACTTCTTAATTAAATTAATTCCTTAAATCTCCATGCTCATGCCACACAAGGCATTTTCACAATTCTCATCCTCATTTCCACATTTTCTCAATTCTTATAAATTCAATTTAAATTAGTTGAATTATTTATTTCACAACACATCCATATTTATATTCAAATAAATATTCATTATCTTATTTTATCAAAATAATATTTATTCATGAAATTCTCGGTTCTTACATCCTCCCCCCTTATAAAAATCCCGTCCTCAGAATTGATACAAGGTTACACGAATAAATGGGGATAATCCATTTACATTTTATCTTCTAATTCCCACGTGGCCTCATCGGCATCGTAGTTTTGCCAAAGTACTTTTATAGAAGATATACTTTTATTCCTTAATGTCTGTTCTTTCCTAGCTAATATCTAGATAGGAATTTCTTCATATGCCAGAATCTTTTTCACTTGAATGGGCTCGTATGAAATCATGTGTTTGTAGTCAGGCCTGTACGGCCGCAACATAGAGATGTGAAACATGTTATGGATGTGCTCCAACTCAGGTGGTAATGCAACTTTGTACACCACTTTGGCCATTCGCTTTAGTATCTCGAATGGTCCTATCAATCGCAGACTCAATTTTCCCTTCTTACCGAATCGTATTTTTCCCTTTTAGGGAGATACTTTTAAGAAAACGTGACTTCTGACTTCAAAGTCGCGGTCCTAACGACGCAAGTCTGCGTACTTCTTCTGGCGATCTTGTGCAGCTACTAATCTAGCCCTTATCAATGTCACCACATCTGCGGTTTGTTGAGCTAATTCCGACCCTAACATCTTTTGCTCTCCAACTTCATCCCAACACAACTGTGTTCTATACTTTCTCCCGTAAAGAGCTTCGTATGGTGGCATGCCTATACTTGCATGGTAACTATTGTTATAAGCAAATTCTACCAAGGGTGTGTGATCATCCCAACTTCCTTTAAAGTCCATCACGCAAGTTCTAAGCATGTCCGCTAGTGTTTGTATCATTCGCTCACTCTGCCCGTCAGTCTGTGGATGATAAGATGTACTTAACCTCAATTGTGTTCACATCCTTTCTTGTAAGCTTTTCCAGAATTTTGACGTGAAGCACGGATCCCGGTCAGAAACAATCGATACCGGCACTCCATGTCGTGAAACAATTTCCTTTATATACAGATTTACTAACTGATTCAAACTATATCGGATCTTGATTAGTAGAAAATGAGCCATCTTCATTAGTCGATCCACGATAACCTAAATGGCGTCAAAACCTTTCTGAGTGACTGGAAGTCCTACCATGAAATCCATCGTAATATGCTCCCATTTCCACTCCAGTATCTCCAATGGTTGGAGTAGACCACTCGGCCTTTGGTGCTCTACTTTGACCCGTTGACAAGTAAGACATCTACTAACGCACTCCGTGATTTCTTGTTTCAGATTTGGCCACCAAAAATGTTACCTCAAATCCCGATACATTTTCGTGCCTCCTGGATGAACGGAATACGTCGTGTTATGTGCCTCGTGCAAAATTTCTTCCCTCAACTTGGTTACCGTTGGTACCAACAATCTTCCTTCGAATCTCAAAATATTGTCTCTATCCATCTTGAATTTTTCTTCCTCATTTTCCATGATCCTCTTCCTGATTTTCTCGCATTCTTCATCCTTTTCTTGGGATTCCTTTATTCTGTCCAACAAGGTCGGACGAGCTTCTACTGCAAATAATCTCTCTTCAGACCTTTTCGGTGCTTTTACTTTCTATCTCCAATTTTTCCATATCCCTTATTAACTTCTCTTAAGTTGTCAATTGAAATAACTTCTCTCTTCCTTTCCTACTTAGTGCGTCGGCCACTACATTTGCCTTCCCTGGGTGATAAAGAATATCACAGTCATAATCCTTGATTAATTCTAACCACCTTCTTCGACGCATGTTCAACTCTTTTTGTGTGAAAATATATTTCAGACTCTTCTGGTCCGTATATATCTCACATTTTTCTCCGTACAAATAATGTCTCCAAATCTTTAACGCAAAAACTACTACCGCTAACTCTAAGTCATGAGTAGGGTATCGTTTTTCGTAATCCTTCAATTGTCGTGACACATATGCAATGACTTTGCCATATTGCATTAGCACACAACCCAGTCCTCTATGCGACACATCACTATACACCACAAATCCCCCCGTATCATCTGGTAGTGATAATACAGGTGCCTTGCTCAATCTCCTTTTTATCTCTTGAAAACTTTCCTCACATTTGTCCGTCCATACGAATTTCACCTTCTTCCTCGTTAAATTGGTCAACGGGGTTGCTATCTTATAAAAATCTTGGATAAATCTTCGATAGTACGTACCCAGCTAACCCTAAAAAACTCCTTACTTTGGTTAGCATCTTCGGTTGCTCCCAATTACTCACTGCTTCTACTTTCGCAAGGTCTACTAATATTCCATCCTTATCCACCACGTGTTCTAAGAATTGAACTTTCTCCGTCCAAAATTCACAATTAGAAAACTTTGCGTACAACTTCTCCTTCCTTAGCGCCTCTAAAACTATCTTCAGATGTTCGGCATGTTCTTCCTCTGTCTTTGAGTAGATCAGTATATCATCGATGAAAACTACTTTAAATTTATCTAAGAATGGCTTGAAGACTCGGCTCATCAAGTCCATGAACGCTGTCGGAGCATTCGTCAACCCAAAAATTTGAAATATCCGTAACGAGTTCGGAACGCCGTCTTTGATATATCCTCTTCCCACACTTTCAATTGGTGATAACCCGTTCACAAATCTATCTTCGAGAAATACTTGGCTCCCTTCAGTTGGTCAAAAAGGCCATCTATCCTTGGTAATAGATATCTATTCTTAATCGTTACTCTGTTCAATTCTCAATAATCAATATAGAGCCTCATCGATCCATCCATATTCTTTATAAACAACACGGGTGCTCCCCAAGGAGACACACTCGGTCGTATATAATAACTCCTACAATTGTATCATCAATTCCTTCATTTCTACTGGTGCTATACAGTATAGAGCTTTCGAAATCGGTACAGTTCCTGGTGCTAAATCTATTATGAATTTGATTTCTCTGTCTGGCGGAAGACCAGCAGAGCATAATGCTTTCAAGAAGCATCAAGATGATGCTCTGGATGTGAGTTGTCTCATGCTAGAAACGATGAACACTGAGCTTTAGAAGCAACATGAGTTAATTGATGCTTATGAGATGATCAAGCATCTCAAGAAATTGTTCGAAGGGTATGCTCAACAGGAAAGGTATTGTGACGCCCCCAAAATTCAGACACCCATATCTCGAATTTGGTGCATCACGTGCAACTACGAATATCTTACTAAAATCAACAACGGAAATACTAGAATAATTTACATTGATATGATATAAATATTTGTGTCCCAAGGTACCGTAACCATTACTACGACAATTCAGTGATTAACTTAAACATAACTTAATCATTCTTGAATACATCATAACAAGCATAACAATAATAATAATACTTCTAGTCTTAAGGACTAAGTTATTTTGTCGCCTTGCCCTTTCCCTTGTCCTGTCCTGAAGTACCGCCTTGCTCTACCTTAATTGTAATGTTTTAGGAAGCAATAATGAGCAACGAGTTTACCCAGCAAGTAATATAGCCAGAAGAACAAGCAGTTATAGCAACTAAATCTCTCAAGGGTATAATAATAATTGGTAGTTCAAGGATATCAAGAAATATCAAGAGTATTCAATAGGTGTCGCTATAGACTGAAGGATATCAACAAAATTTTAGGATTTATTCATCTCGAGGTTCAACATGAATGAGTACTGAGCAGTCACTAAGGACTAAGAACTCTTACTATAATTAACGATGATTACTGTTGTAATCCAATATAAACGAGTACAACAGGTGATCAGCCTAAAGTACCCTACGTTATGCATAACATTTAATCATACTCATGTGCGCACGTCGGTTCCCCGACAATATATAATTTCCCCTTCAATGAGGGTTGTTCATCTCAGTAGATTTACGATAGTCCGCACCAAGTCAATCGGTTTGGATAGCTTTTTAACACATAATAATAGTCTAGTCGAATCAAAGGCTTAGACAAATTTTTATCATGCATTTAAGAACGATAAGTCCAATGCTTGCAACAACGTCAAGGTATACAATTATTTTTGAATAGAAACAGATATTTTCTTGATAACATATGAGTGATATAACAACAATTCAAATGTATACAGTGTGAGAATTAAGGAACTTGCAACACAATAACAATAGTGTTCGGATACTTGCTCAATGTAAATTTGAGTGAGGTTAGGGAACTTGCCTTTAGCGTTGATTACTACTTATAGCGAAAATCACCTCAATGAGCTATGCTTGTCCTATTTATGTAAGTATAGGTATTCATTAGCCAAACACACTTGATATACATATATAAACAACATGTACACATAACACATTTTTTTTCTATCTATGTATATTGCTGCACCCATCAAAATTATACACAAAAAGTATATTAGACTTACACCAAAAGGTGTTTTAATATTTTAATATGTTAGTATGAGCATGTTAGCTCCCATCCTCCATCTGTAAAGATAAAAATCCTACAGGTGGAAATCATATACTAGACACCAGTCGGGTATCCATCCTCAAAGCCAATGGCCAAGTGCTCCCCGGAATAGGGAATCCAAGTAATGGCATCAGCTATCAATAACTCCAGCTGTAGGCGACAATAGGTGAAACCCTCAGCTACAGGGACCTCCGCCAGTATGGAATGATGCCATCGCTATCCTCGTGAATAGGTCTCCAAGCCTAGCACACTCTCAGGACGCAAACACGAGAGTCTCTCATAGGCCCAGAACTGCCAACATAAAGGCAAACATCTGGTGTCAATCAATACTCTTAACCTGTACATGGGAAATTATTAGAGAAATACTCACCAGCAAAAATGGGTAAAATCCTTGCAAAGCCTTTCTCAAGACCTGCGAATGCATGCGCATACCCCTGAGGAAATAGGCAAATGTGTAGGAACCCCAATCATATTTTCTAATATGGTCGACATGTCCTATTACACTCACCAAACCAAATGACATCGTGGAAGAGTTATCAGTTATGAAGCAGCCCCTAATGATCATCAGGAACAATCACCGAAGAATGCGTTCCCTGACTCTCACATCATCGGGTTTGGGCTCACTCAACAGCCCACTTATAACATCTACGCTCAATGGACTTGTATGAATGGTCCTACGCTTGAGCGCCTCAGCCGAAACTCCTAGTAAGGATCAAACGACAGTCGGGGTAATATCCGCCGTACATGGCACTGACACCCCTCCAAACCCCATACCTGTGATAAATCGCCAATCCATTGGCGTCATTATCACCTCATAGTCCAACAAATGGAGAGATTAAGTCTGGTGAAACCAGCGCTCAAATAATACCCTGAGGTAACCCCAGGGACAACAACGGGGAAGGATGGAAAAGAACACTCTGAAGCCCCAGCCATGCACAATCGCTCTATAATCAGGATGCAGAGCCTGATATGTGGAGTGAATGCTGAACCAGTTCCCTCTAGGCTATGTAAAGCCGGGAACCTACATCACAAAGCAAATCAACATCAGAATCCTTTACTCCTCATCAATATGAAAAAAGGAAGATCAAAATCTAGCTTTTACCTCGTTTGCGTGCAAGTAAACAAAGGGGTGTCTACTCAAATCTTTCAAAAGCTCTGGGATCTACACCTGAATGCCTGGGAAATCCCTATAGGGAACATGTGCAGTAGGAGCAGGGTCCATAATCAGAACATCCTCCTCTTCGTCCTCAACGTATGACACATCAACCCGGATAGGATGTATCACCGCCTCCGCCAAACGATGAGGCTGTCTAACAGAATAGGGTCGAGGCACTTCAGAAGCCCTCCTCCGCACACCTGAAGTGGTCCTGCGAGAACTACTCGGCTGATTCGGATCCATATATATGGACAACAAGTCTCCAAATTACCTCAGAAAGGGTGTGGTAAATTCTAACCTAGAGCTTTTCAAATTGCAGTTTCATGACTACATGTATGCATGCATTATTTTAACATACGTCTATAGTAGAGTTAAAAATGCATGACTACCCAATGCCTATGTTTTGGAAATTTTTTGCCATAGTTCCCTTTGTAAATAGGACTATCCACATACACATAGGCATGCCTAGGTGGCCATTCAGTAGCACACCTGCCCACAATCATAAACATCCTACATATATTAATACATCACAGTAAAAAATCCGTAAGAGTAACCTAATTACCAGGATTATTTTGCTTTTTCACCTTAGCTCATTTGTCCTCAAATAGGATAAGAAATAGTAGAAAAAGGTGCCAATTTGACTATTTCAAAAGTTAAAAATTTTTCACATCATTATGTTCAGCATGGTTTAATACTAACATTTGCTATGTTGAATATTTTTATCACATCATATGAGCATGCATATTCACTACTATGTGTTTAGACGCATTTCATATCATAAGTCATTTTCCAACTGATAAAAACTAGAAAATAAGACATGCATACGTTACCAGGACAGTGTAGAACACTTGTACGGTGAAAAAATTTGTAGAAAGACGCATGAACTCAACAAATCTGAAGAAGAAATCTCGGATTTCCTTCGCGGCGCAACATAAAAATAACTTATGAAAGTAACAGGCAACTTAAATCTACCCACGACTGGTCGTAGGTCTACCTACGGCTCCCCTGGGTGGGGCCCACCCCTCTGGCTCGGTTCAGTTTGAGTTACAAAGGAGTTCTCACAAGCTGAAAAGGCAAAATCCAGAATAAAAACACTACGCGATTTAACAGAATAACTTGAAATCCTGGTTTTCATGGTTCAAGTTGTGGCTTTACATATCACTCATTGGAATTCGCCGAAACACAGGGTACACTATACCAATGATCTCAGCCGTTGCAAACTACATTCGGCAATACCTCACAAAGGTCTGATGCTATCAATTCAAGGACGCAGCCTTGAACCTTTTCCACTGCGGGTTTTCATACAATCATTCGTTGATGCACACGTTAACGAAGGTCAAGAAGCCTTGACATTATCCCCAGCACGGATCTCATCCGTTGATGCACATGTCAATGAAAGTCAGGCAACCCTGACAACACCGACTGTTGGCAGTAACTCCAACAGAGCAGCGAAAAGACCTGGCTCTACAAACCAGGGAAGAACATCCTCATCGGGAATGACCGATGATGGAATATGTTATACACATCCTCAACAAACAAAGCTCTATCCCCACAGAGTCTCTTATACATGAGAGATGCATCTTCAATGTGAAGTCTGTATCAAGGATTAAGAACTTTAGTGATAACCCCAACGTCAACATCCTGGAAGCTCCTGAGAGCATTGGACTGCACGTCCAAGACAGTTCATCAGGGTTGTCAGTAATAACTGTCAATACCGATAGAAGTCAAGGGGAGCAGGCAATTATCCCACAGTCGACATCAGGATATTTATTTGTCCCTTTTCTATTCTTGTTCTTTGGTGTTCTCATGTTAGGTGAGATTTGTTTGAAAAAATAAGTGAGAAAGGTCCAACATGTATATGTCGACGATTTGACTGTAAGAGTCGCTAGTTGGTGTTTTTAAATGGTTTCACTAATGCAACTGAGAAAAAGTTTGTACATTGACCCAATGATGTAACATTGCTAAACGAGTCTATGAAACCGAGATTCATTTGGGTTCGGGGGCTTGATTATGCGGAGGGAAGGTGTTAGGCACCCTCCGACATCCGTATTACCACGGTGACCGCCATTTTTCAAGAAACTGTTATATGAATGTGTGTGTGTGTGTGTGGGTGTGGGTCAATGTGCTATTATTTGGAAGTAGTGTTTGGCCTCGTTTGCACCTATATACAAAGGGTTTGAATTTGTATAAAAATTTAGTTTTAAACAAGATATGACAATGATGTTTTGTAAAAGAGGTTTTTCAAACCCTGTGCTCAATAGTAATTGAGGCCTTTGATAGTTCCATTTTATTAAATTTTCGGCTTGGTTGATTTTATTTTTGAGATGCGAAGCATCTTTAAGAAAATAATATATAATAGTGCCGAACTCCTCATGGGCATGAAAGCCATCTAAAGAAATTCAAACACCATTAATAATTTACAAGCTGCTTACAGCTGAAAATGCCATCACGGGAACCGAATCTAGAATCAGTAGACTAAATCAGTGATCACATGATTCCTAGGCTCACATGATGTCGCAGTTTATATGAAAGCAGTAAGTAGTTATATATATAAAAGCTGAAAATATATATATATATATACAGACATGATCAACCACCACAAAGCACCTCCATGGGGGATCGGAAATGTAAATATATAAAAGTGGTAAATATATATAGAGAGATATGATCAACCACCACGAAGCACCTCCATGGGGATCAAAAATGTAAATAAAGCAATAAATATGATCAACCGCCATGGAGTAAACTCCAGGCAGGACTAAATGTAAATAAAGCAGTAAAAGGCCGTGAAGTAAACTCCAGGCCTGACAAAAATGTAAATATATATAAGCACTAAACGCACCGGATGTAAAATACAGGCTCATCGAACAGAGTCCAACAACAGTTTATATATATATATATATAAGCAACAAACACTTCGAATGTAAAATTCAGGCTCATCGAACAAAGTTCGACAATAATTCATATATATATATATATATATATATATACAAACAGAAGTAAAAACCACGAACCGAAGTCCGGGCCTACACACACAACACGACTCTCAACGTGAAGAAGAGTGTGTGCAAAGATGAAGAAAAAGGCTTTAAAGTGTGTAAGAAGGCTTACAGTGGACTGCCAAAGAAGACTTCTATAGCTTTAAGTGGATGAACACTCGGCTCCCGCCGGTAAAAAAATATAGCTATATGTTAGCTCACAAGTGTTTAAAATGAAAAAGCACTCAATATAGGGTGTGTATAGAGCAAATTGGACAGGGTTTCCTCCCCGTTTTCTCTTGAAATATGGCCACCCCAAGCCCTCTATTTATAGAGGGGGGAGCCGCAGATGCACCTGCGGTAGCCGCAGATGTACCTGAGGCTTCCCGGGGAGCCCCGGGCTTTGTTGTAACGCCCCAGAAAATCGAACCTTTTGTAAATTCTTTTAATAATTAATAAAATAATATTAGTTATTATTATTAGGTGTTGATAAGATGAATGTCGTTTTATTACCTAGAAACGTCGAAACGTCGTAGTATTTTAACTACGTGAGAGAATTAAAGTGTTTGAATTTCTAAGAAGAAAATAAAAGCTTTCTGAGAAATTTTCCAAAGAACACTATTCATCGTTTTCTGCTCGGGAATTATTTTTAAACTTCCGAGAAATGCGTAACGTTGTAATATCAAGGGGAGATGGATTATGTAATAATAATCTAAGTATGGAAAATGCAATATTTCGCATGCGGACTTATTTTGAGAACGTTAGGAATATTAAGCGTTAATAATAGAATGTATTGATTATATGATACGTAAGTATTATATGAGGTATTGAAAGTAAGTATGATACCAAGTATTATACGAGTTGAAGAATGGAATAACGTATGTTATGAATTAGTATACGAGCTAGCATACGAGAATTATACGTGTAGTATATATATGTCAAGGTTTTTAATTAAATAGAATGGACTTGTAGGATTGTTAGCATATTGGTAGAAGTCCAATAGAAATTGGATGTGCAAGCCCAAGTGTTTGATAATTAAAAGTCCTAGCTAGAGTAATGCAAGCCCAGTAGAAATAAGCTAAACTAATTGAAGCAAGCCCAATGTCATGATCCATTAGATAAATAGGATCCATGGACCAACCAAGGTGAATATGGGTAAGACTTGGTAAGCAAGAAATTTAAGTGGTGACCAAGTATAGGATAAGTCTTATGGTGGCCAAGTAATAGAAGTGATAAGCAAGTTTACTTAGGGCTAAAGCAATGAATAGTAAGGAGGTTAGTAAGGAGGTTAGTTGAGGAGGTGGGAGGTTATAGTGACTCTTATACCCTCACTTTGCCAAGCCTATAAATAGGAGAGGTTTCTAGTCATTTTTCATTATTCAAATTTCATCCAATACAAATCAACTTAAGTGTTAGAGAGAATAAGCACTTTATAAGCCAAAACATCCTTTGCTAGATTTTCAAAGAGAAGAGAAGTACTAGTCTTCAAGGGTAAGACTCTAGTCTAATACATCTTTTATATCTATCATTGTAGGGTGATAAGAGAAGTGTAATTGTATGCTAAGAACATATAATAAGTGATTAATGAATGAACTTAAGCCGATTAAGATGTGAATAATCAACTAGAACTTAAATAAGTTGATAAACTTATGAAGAACTTATCATATGTTTGTCATATAATGTTAGTATGTTCAATATGGTATGAGAACATTGAGTAAATGACTTAAGTCCACATTAAGTCATAAGCAAAGAAATTTGTAGTTTATTAGTTGATTAAGTTATTAACTTATGAGAATAAGTCAAAACTTACTTTGATAATAAGTTGGTGTAATAAATAACTTAAAATGTTGGTATAATGATTAAAATCCATTTAGAATGATAATCAAAACATTAGTAATGAGGTTTCGCCAGAATTCACACGATTGGACGATAATCGTCGAATTCGTGAAATTCTCGGAATGGAAGTCGTATTTTGTGTTTGAACTCAGAAACGTTGGTTTTCGATGGAGACAAGTCATATTTGGCATTATAGAGTTGCGGACTCGAAAATGACCAGATTCTGACTTAGAACGAAGAAACGAGTGTTGAACGTTCACGAACGTTTATCGTTTTTGTTAAAATTGAACTAATAGGTGAAATTTTAGAAAACGAAGTCGAATAGATAAAATTCTTGCATGAACGCATAGAGTATGTAATTTGTGAACTGTAGGCTTTTGAACGACCTAATTCTAACTTATAACGAAGAAGTCACGCGTCCGAGAGTTTTGCAAAATTTCAAAATATGCAAAATTGTCTAAGGCACAGAGTCCCCCCACAATATGTGAGGCTAAAAAGCAGGCTGCTTGCTAATAGGTGCCTTGTGTGCGACCATAACAAAGGAGACTCACGCCACAAAGACCGAAGTCAGGGACTTGCATCTTTGTTAACTCATATGTATACGGCAAAAAAGAAGAAGGGTGGAAATAGCAATACCAACCCTAGGGTTTGGACAGTAATGAAGGTTTACAAGTATAACATGAATAGTAACTCAGTAATAATAAACTGAGGAACTTAATAAGGTATGGTAAGCTATTGTTAAACCTTATTTATGTTGTCTAAAGGTTGAAGATAAGTATCAATCATGAATGTAACGAAAAGCCAGAACCAATAATAACAAATCTAAGTCAGGATTAGATTGAGATTAAGGGTGAGATATAGTAATATACCTACTTGATTATATATGACCTAATGTGGTATGTTATATGATTATGTATAGTAGAGACTTAGAGATTTAAAGTGTACGTGTGATAAACAGTAAGCAGACGCTAAAGGCAAGTATTCTAACCCTTGTTCCAGTTCAGTCTGTTGGACAAGCTTTAAAATTCATGTATTCTTTCTCATGAAGTCTTGTATGAGGATGTCAAATCCAATTCTTTTGGCTAGACTTATGTTTTGATTCTATCAAGCATGTTTAATGTTTACCGAGTTATATTGGTGTGGTTTTCAAACGAAGACTGAGTTTGCTAAAATGTTTATTGTCGTTTAACGACAGGCACGTGAGGTTGCCACAACTTAAACGTATACACGTTTAATGAATGTAGTATTGATCAACATAGAGTACTATAGGCTGATCACCTAGACGTGCTCATAAGTAATGTCGGACTTACGGACTTAGTGTCGAGGATGTCCTTTTTAAAAGAACTTATGAAATGCTCAAGGTTTTGGACCAGAATTGATGTTTTACTGAATATTGTTGTTGTAAAACGTTTTGAATGAAAAGAAGTGCTATTTTGAATTATCGATAGTACTTCATAACTATTGTTCAGTTATTGAAGATATACGAGTTCTATGTTTCAAGCATGTTGTTTATTAGATTTGTAGTACTTGCTGAGCTAGTCATGCTCACTCTTGCTTGAACCATATAAACATAACTAAGATCAAATGGACCGACAGCTCTGGCAAGGATAAGGGCAAGGCGAAGACGAACCCTTAAATTACTTATGTAATAGTATAGGTGAATGTTTGTAATATATTAAATATTATGACAAGAACAGATGTATAGGTTATAAAGAACCTGGGGAAATGTAATATTATATTGAATATATAAAAGACGTATCCGTTCTTTTGAGACTTTTCAATTGGATATATGTGTGAATGGTAGTACTGTGTAGCACCATCTGTCAGGTTAGAAGATACCCGGATTTGGGGGCGTCATAGTTTGGTATCAAAGTATTAGGTTATAAAACTTAAGGTTGGATTAAAAACCTTAAGTCATAACCTTAAGAGAAGTCAAAGAAGTACAAGAAGAAAATAACCTTATAAAAATGCATTATAATTATGTTATGTGTTTTTATTATTCTACTGACGTTTATTAATCAACTTAATTGTTTTGTGTAGATGTTAGGAGTAAATGGAATGCAGTTAGATGTACAAGTTGTTAGTGAAGAATCGGTGAACCAAGTAGAGGTCATACCGAACCCCATAACGGCAAAGCCTGAGTTAGTTGTTATTGAGTCTAGAGACTCAGAGGATCCTGACCTCATGTCAGTATTCGATGGTATGATAGAGGAGGAAGTGGAGGCAGTGCCCTTTAATCCCGTAGCTATAGCAGCAGAGATAGCTCCTGGGGGGTCGATGATGTCTCTGTTCATGTTAGTATTGGATAGAAATATTCATTACTATCAGGAGGTTAAGGAGCTGAAGATAGAGCTCCAAGCTGTCATAGAGGACAAGACTGATGTGGAGTCCATGTGGGAGCAGGAGCACGATGAAAGGGTTTTGGCCAAGGGCAAGGTCCATGAGCTAAAACATGAGGTCTTTGAGCTCAAGGAGGAGCTAAAGACCAAACTGCAGAAGATAGGGAGGATGTCCTATATTGTGACGCCCCCAAATCCGGGTTACCTGACCCCCCGAGTTTGGTGTTCACGATCCACACTATAATTAACATTTAACTACCCATAATATATATAGATAGTAACTTTCATAAGGTTTTATCAGAGTTTAATAATAATACATCACCCAGGTTCACTAACCTTAACTTTACAACATACCCTTTGGATATACAAAAAGGGTTTACAAATACAACATAATAAATATGTTAATCATAATTAGTTTATTACAACGCCTTTGCCTTTATTCTTCGCAGCACCTCCTGCCACTTCGTCCCTAGCTGAAATATTTTATTTAGCAAGGGTGAGCAACAAATTTGCCCCGCAAGTTAATACATACAATAAATGTATAAGTATTCAAATCACCAGACTATCTATTTTGATAGAATGAAACCAAAGTTCGGGGAACTTTGAAATAGCTGAACAAATCGTTATTCAATAACAAGTCTTCTCGTATTCTATACAACATAATAATTCAATAATGAAAGAGTACAACGCTTTCAAAGTTTCTACGATATTCTAATGAATAATCAAGAATCAATTCTACGAAATATCAAAGTGGAATATTTTCCAGATTTATACTGAGCGATCCATTGGATCTTGAACTTCTCTTCTCGAGTAACTATCAATTTATACTTTGATATACCCAGGTGTATCAGATAACCGTAAAGATTAAATCATACCCCTCTGCAAGTATAACAAGTGATCAGCTTATTATACCCTATATTATGCATAATATTTAAGTCGCGCACAATGATCGAATATACGATTTAATGATATTCCCTTTTTATAAAAGGTTGTTCTTCTGAGTTTCAGAATCAAGATTTTGATTTAACAACTAAAATCTTGTGATTTCAAATTCTATTTACTTCTCGATCTTAGCCGAAATAATTGGCATCGATCAATCAATAATAATTGAATTCTCTTCTCGAACTTATCAAGTTCTAACTAATATTAAATCAGCGAGAATAATTAGCTAAGACATTTCTCAAATTATAATTTGACAATAAGCAGGAATTATCTCGTATTGTCAATTCTAACTTCTCTGAGATATGAATATCCAACAACAGTTATTCTACAAATATATTTACGAATCAATAATTCAATTTGAATTATTAAGCATGCACTAACTGCGAATAATCAACAATAAATTCCACGGATGTGGTGTAATTAGCAATAATTAACCACTATAATAATTGAATAAATTTAACTCAAGGTTGAGTTAGGAAACTTGCCTCTTCAATTGATTACTGACTACACAAAATACTTATACGCTTTCGAAAGACCTATAACCAATAATATCGGTCTTACAATTAGCACAATTATTCATAACACGTAATAATCGTAGTTCACAGATCAAACTTCTCCTAGGCACATTACCACATAGCCACATCGGTGTTTATAACCTATATAAACACATAACAAGTCTAACTATATCGATGTGGTTGGACTTCGGTCCATTCTCGGTG
The DNA here is from genome assembly GCA_020205605.1 of Panax ginseng. NCBI lineage: Eukaryota > Viridiplantae > Streptophyta > Magnoliopsida > Apiales > Araliaceae > Panax > Panax ginseng. The sequence goes on from CM035139.1 coordinate 100,107,571, forward strand.
TTCTGGTCACCCTATCCGACAATTAACACATTGATTGTCCATTAAACTTGGTCTCTAAGCTTCAATATTAATTTAGATAAGTCAATTATCAATTATAATATTTCTCTAAGCTTTTAATAATTATCAACAATTATTATAATTTATAATAATTTTTCAAACATCGGAATCATTTTTAAATGATTTAATTATCAAATAATCTTATCATAATTAATATTTAATAATATTAAAATATTAATAACATACTTGTCAAAATATTAAAGTTATTATCAATAACTTAAAATATTTTTAAATCAACAATATTCCACTTAAATGATTTTTAAAGTAATTAAAATCATTTTTAAATCACCACCATTAATATATAAATATTAATGAAATTATCATCTAAATAGTAAAAATCATTAATTATAACTTAAAATATTTTTAAACTATTTTTCTCATTGTTAAATGATTTTTAAATCAATAAAATCATTTTTAATTCATTTATTTAATATCATAATTAAATAAATCAAATATCATTAATATTAATTTATTAATGAAAATTCTCCAAAAATATTGAAAATTATATTTTATAATTTAAAATATTTTCTAACACTTATTCTCAATTAAAATGATTTTTAAATCATAAAAATCATTTTATCTTATTTATTCAATTTAATAATCAAATAAATCTAATATCATTAATATTAAATTATTAATGAAAATTCTCCAAAAATATTAAAAGTTACATTTTATAACTCAAAATATTTTTAAATACATTTTCTTATTAAAATGATTTTTATAATATTAAATCACTTTTCTCTAATTTATTTAATACACTAATTAAATAAATTAAATACCTTTTAATATTTAAATAATTATAAATATTAAAGAAAAATATTACAATTGGTCGTAAATTATTTTTCATAATTTAAAATAATTTTTAAAACCATTTTGGTAATTTTAGAATTTATTTCTAATTTTTATTAATTTTTGAATATTCGTAAAATAAAATAAATAATCGTCGTCGCTAATAGCCTATAGTGACACTTTTCGTCATTATAGGTGTTCTTGAGCCAAACCTGAATTTTTTCCTAAGAATTGCATGCGAGGTGTCTAGTTTGACCAGCTTTTTATCTCTCAATCGAGCATGTTCTATGCTATCTAAAACTTTGAGCATGTAGACAATATGTCACACTACAACATTCAACCAACACTTTGGTTAAACAACATCACAACAAGAAGATCAAAGCCTCCAAAGTTTGTCGGGGCGGTTTACGGGCCAAAAGCAGATTCGAGTGGTCACTTTCAAACTTAAATTAATCTATGTTCGCCATGATTTCCGTGATCTATCAACTCCGGTTTGTAGACAATATGTAGTACTACAACTATAAAGCATAATAACACTAAAACATCAAAGCAGAGCTAGATATATCCTGGTCAAACTTGAACACGGAAGTTAGGCTCAAAATTTACGGGTTCGTGTTCTCGATGATTTTGGTCAACTGAGGTTTGAATTGTCTATAACTTTTGATCTATAATAGATCCGGTCCGATTCTTTTTGCAACTTAAAGAACACACATCAAGGCTACATGTTAAGTTTTAAACATCAAAAACACTTAACACACACGGAGTAATAAGATCGACATTTGATCGAAAAACACGTTTTTAGAATTTCAGATTTTGAAAAACTCTAAATTTCGTGAACTTTGATGTTATGGGTCATGGATTTAACAACCCGAACATCAATTGACACCTTATTACACATCTTTGAACAATCAATTACAACATTTAACAAGGAATTGAAGGATTTCAAAATTAGGGTTTATACCTCTTTTGAACTTTGATTTTGATTCTTGGCTCTCCAAACATTTATGATTGATCTAGAAATTTGAGTTAGGGATGAATACTTAGAAATTTTCGAGAGGTTGAAAGAGATATAAGAGTTGGTGAGAGCTAGGTTGGACAAATGACCAAATTTTGTGATTTTCTCTCTTGAATCCATATATAATCACTTAGATACACATATATGTTTGGCATTTTTTTTTAAAGGCGGATGATTTGTGCTCACAAGGTCAACAAAGTTGTTCACCAACTCATGATTTGGCAAAATATACAAGTAATCTAATAAAATATCCATAAAGGGCATTTTGACATTATTAAATTTATTCTAATGGCAAACATGGAATTTGTACAAATCCTTAGGGTTTGGAACTTGGATTAGGGTTTAGAAATTGAACCCTTTAGGTTTTAAAATTTCTAGCTCCCATAATTTTCAAATTTAGGGTTTAATTAGAAAAATAATTTTCTAAAATAAAATTAGGGTTTCTAAAATAGAAATTTAAATTACAAAAATATAATTAGTGATTTCTAATCATATTTATGTTTAATTAATCAATTAGGTCTACCAATTAGAATTAGGGTTTCCTAATTTAAGATTTACAAATCCCCGATTTTTGAAATTAGGGTTTTTCTACAACACATTAGGGTTTTCTACAACTGAGATTAGGGTTTCTAATCCCTTATTAGGGTTTTAATAAAATTAAACCTTATCCAATTAATTGTTGATCATTAAGGTCATACAGAACAAACACGCAATTATTAATACAACTATTTTAATTGTATTTTCTATCGAATCCCTATCCGAAATTTAGGGTTAGGGTTTCTAAAGCTGTTAAGCTCAACTTTACTCTATTTTCTCAGTCAATACACAAATTGACTACTTCTCGAGACTCGTTTCACAAATTCTCAATACACTATTAACAGTCACTGTCAATATAAAAAAAAAATTATTCGTAAAATTTTGATTATTCGAAATCCCGGGTTATCACATTCACCCCTCCTTAAAAGGATTCCGTCCTCGGAATCACCGCTTTCTTATTCTCTACAATCTTTTAAAGTTGTATCATCAATTTATTTTTATCAACACAATATTCATTTGTGTCATAAATTCTAACCTGTTAGTAGATTCTATATAAGAAAACAATTCACAGTCATATTTATCCAATATCAATCGCGTAATTTAAATATTAAGCGAAATCGTTACCTCTTTGCGCAACCACGAGTAGCTCATCGCATCTCAGCCCGTCATGTTGAATGTGCGGGTTTGTTGGTCTCTCCCGATGCGAGGTGTCCTCGGATTGCCAAGGTTCCACCTAAGGGTCCCTTATATGGCGCTTTCCTTCTCAGCATTTCTCTTCGGACAATTCCTTACCAAATGATCAGTTGATCCACAGGCATAACAACCTTGTATCTTCTTTGGATTGGGACAATTTGGCGACATATACCCCTCTTGTCCGCAGTTGTAACAAACTCCCTTCTTGTTTAGACAAACTCCGGCATGGTTCTTCCCACAATTTGCACAAGGCTCTGCTCCTTTCCTATTCCCTTCAATTTTACTACCCGATTGGGTATTCTCGCTCCACTTCCTCTTGTTTGGGTTACTGCCACCGCTTCTTCCACCCTCATTGGTCTTCTTCTTCTTCTCCTGATGAAAACGAGATGCAGCCTCGCTTCCTCCTTCAGCAATTAACGCTTTCTCCAGTAGAGCCGCAAACGTGTTGATCTGCAATACAGCTACTTTGTTGAATATTCACGGTTTCGGTCAGTGCTCAAATCTTCTTGCCTTTCTCGCTTCACATATCCACGATTGATGAGGTGCAAATCGCGCCAATTCGTTGAATTTAGCAAAGATATCTCAAATGCATAAATTCTCCGCTTAAGTTCCAAGAACTTAACTTCCATCCGAGTCAGATACTCGGTGAGAAGTAGTTCTCAAAGAACAACTCCTTAAATCTTGTCCACAATACCACCTCTGTATCAGACTCTTGCTTGGTTCGTCTCCCACCAATAATTGGCTTCTCCTTCATTAGATAAGTCACAAAAGCCGTCTTTTGCTCTTACGCCATCTGCCTTAATCACAAACGCTTTCTCCATTTCTTTCACCCAAGTTTGGGCTTCATTTGGATCTGTAGTCCCTTAAATTTCAAGCGGTCCTACCGCTTTAAAATCTTAAAATTAGCCAATCGTCGGTTGGGTGATTCCTTCAGTCTTCGGCCGGTCGAGAGCCTATTTTCCATAGCTTGGGCAAGATATCCACAAAATTCGCAGAACGGGTCCGCTTGACCTCCTTCATTATTTATGATTGCTTCTTCTCTTTGGTTCCGATTTCATTGCCTGCTAAAGGCATGATCTGATTTAAATGAAAATCTTATATTAATATTCTTTCTGTTTACAAATTCTTAACACAATAAGAATTCAACACATAATTTTCAAGTATTCGCATATTTATTCAAATAGCACATAGTACTTATAGTACCTAACACATTTTACTATCCTGTTAAAATATTTTAGGATTAACGTTCACAACTTTACAAAAGTTGCAATTCTCCAACTTTACACAAAAAGTTGACATTCTCCATTTTCAAATTACCATTTCCAGTTCATCAAACTTACCACACTTATGAGTTCATTAACTTGCCACAATTATATTAGTGTATGAACTTATCCTAGTCGAACCTTTGGCGTCCATTCATTTGAGGGTTCAAAACATTTCATATAATTATGAGTCATTAATTTATCATAAGTATGAGTTTTAAGAACTCACAAATTTATCTTAATCTTATATTCATATAGAAAATAAAGATTTTATTCATAAAACATATATTTACATATGTTTACACATTGTCCTCGATATTACAACGCTTAATATCAAAAGCTTCTACCAAAAGATACTACACTTATATCTTAATTATCTATCGACCACTGCCTTCTCCAGTCTTCTTCTTGCTAGGACATTTATTGAATCCGTGCCCCGTTTGCCCACAGGAAAAACACTTCCTCATATTCGGCTTAGGACAATGCAATGAGATATGTCCTTCCTACTTACAGTTGAAGCAGACATTCTTCCACATCATGCATTCCCCCACGTGAGTCTTGCCACACTTATTGCAAGCTTGTCTCTTCTTCGGGGTTGACTTTTCAGAATCATTACTGCCATTGTCCATTTTTCTCTTCTTTTTGTCCTTCTTGCCGGTTCCTTCAGACGATACACCACCTTCAGCCTTCATCTTGTCCACTTGTGCCTTCAACTCGTTCCGTTCTTTAGTCATTTCACGTAATGCCCGCTCCGTCTTCCACAACTCCTCCAAGAGAAATACCTTGCTTCGGAGTTCCTGGACTTCCACAGATAGCTGATCTTGTTCACCAACCTTGATCTTATTCTTCAGTTCCTCCTTAAGCTGCTCTGCACTCGCCTCCTCATCTCCACTTAGATACATCTCAGGATAATCGTCATGATCACTCCCAAGATTAACCATTGGTTCGTCTTCTCCCAACTTCTCAATCGATTTACTTTGTACTGGCACCCCGGCTACTGGCACTGGTGCAACAACCGCTAGCATCTCCGCACTCTTTTTACCTTCTTCAGACATCCTATAATCATTTTGAACAACTTGATTAGTACTTCACCAGTACAAACTTCTCACACTATGTGTCCACTTTTCTCACTATCGTTGCACTTTTGGCAATCTCTCACTTAGTACTCTATTTGAGTATTCTCTATCTCGCTTTTGGTTATAATCCTAGGGTTTTTCCCCACCCCACTTAAGGTTTATAACCTACAGCTCTGATACCAACCTGTGACGCCCCCAAATCCGGGTTACCTTACCCCCAAGTTTGGTGTTCACGATCCACACTATAATTAACATTTAACTACCCATAATATATATAGATAGTAACTTTTATAAGGTTTTATCAGAGTTTAATAATAATACATCACCCAGGTTCACTAACCTTAACTTTACAAACATACCCTTTGGATATACAAAAAGGGTTTACAAATACAACATAATAAATATGTTAATCATAACTAGTTTATTACAACGCCTTTGCCTTTATTCTTTATGACACCTCACCGCCACTTCGTCCCTAGCTGAAATGTTTTATTTAGCAAGGGTGAGCAACAAATTTGCCCCGCAAGTTAATACATACAATAAATGTATAAGTACTCAAATCACAAGACTATCTATTTTGATAGAATGAAACCAAAGTTTGGGGAACTTTGAAATAGCTGAACAAATCGTTATTCAATAAAAAGTCTTCTCGTATTCTATACAACATAATAATTCAATAATGAAAGAGTACAACGCTTTCAAAGTTTCTACGATATTCTAATGAATAATCAAGAATCAATTCTACGAAATATCAAAGTGGAATGTTTTCCAGATTTATACTGAGCGATCCATTGGATCTTGAACTTCTCTTCTCGAGTAACTATCAAAGTTATACTTTTATATACCGTGTGTATCGAGATAACCGTAAAGATTAAATCATACCCCTCTTGCGCAAGTATAACAAGTGATCGACTTATTATACCCTATATTATGCATAATATTTAAGTCACTAGAATGATCGAATATACGATTTAATGATATTCCCTTTTTATAAAAGGTTGTTCTTCTCAGTCTCAGAATCAAGATTTTGATTTAACAACGAAATACTGTGATTTCAAATTCTATTTACTTCTCGATCTTAGCCGAAATAATTGGCATCGATCAATCAATAATAATTGAATTCTCTTCTCGAAGTTATCAAGTTCTAACTAATATTCGTCTATCCAGAATAATTAGCTAAGACATTTCTCAGTATAATTTGACAATAAACAGGAATTATCTGTATTGTCAATTCTAACTTCTACAGATATGAATATCCAACAACAATTATTCTACAAATATATATTTCTGAATCAATAATTCAATTTGAATTAATAATCATGCACTAACTGCGAATAATCAACAATAAATTCCCTGGATGTGGTGTAATTACCAATAATTAACCACTATAATAATTGAATAAATTTAACTCAAGGTTGAGTTAGGAAACTTGCCTCTTCCGCTGATTACAGCTACACAAAATACTTATCTGCTTTCGAAAGACCTATAACCAATAATATCGGTCTTACAATTAGCACAATTATTCATAACACGTAACACTGTAGTTCACAGTCAAACTTCTCCTAGGCACATTACCACATAGCCACACGGTGTTTATAACCTATATAAACACATAATAAGTCTAACTATATCGGTCTGGTTGGACTTGGTCCATTCTAAATTGTTCGGTCACCCTATCCAAACAATTAACACATTGATTGTCCATTAAACTTGGTCTCTAAGCTTCAATATTAATTTAGATAAGTCAATTATCAATTATAATATTTTCGGAAGCTTTTAATAATTATCAAGCAATTATTATAATTTATAATAATTTTTCAAACATCGGAATCATTTTTAAATGATTTAATTATCAAATAATCTTATCATTATTAATATTTAATAATATTAAAATATTAATAACATACTTGTCAAAATATTAAAGTTATTATCAATAACTTAAAATATTTTTAAATCAACAATATTCCACTTAAATGATTTTTAAAGTAATTAAAATCATTTTTAAATCACCACCATTAATATATAAATATTAATGAAATTATCATCTAAATAGTAAAAATCATTAATTATAACTTAAAATATTTTTAAACTATTTTTCTCATTTTTAAAAGATTTTTAAATCAATAAAATCATTTTTAATTCATTTATTTAATATCATAATTAAATAAATCAAATATCATTAATATTAATTTATTAATGAAAATTCTCCAAAAATATTGAAAATTATATTTTATAATTTAAAATATTTTCTAACACTTTATTCTCAATTAAAATGATTTTTAAATCATAAAAATCATTTTTATCTTATTTATTCAATTTAATAATCAAATAAATCTAATATCATTAATATTAAATTATTAATGAAAATTCTCCAAAAATATTAAAAGTTACATTTTATAACTCAAAATATTTTTAAATACATTTTCTTATTTAAAATGATTTTTCATAATATTAAATCACTTTTCTCTAATTTATTTAATACACTAATTAAATAAATTAAATACCTTTAATATTTAAATAATTATAAATATTAAAGAAAAATATTCAATTGGTCGAAATTATTTTTCATAATTTAAAATAATTTTTAAAACCATTTTGGTAATTTTTAGAATTTATTTCTAATTTTTATTAATTTTGAATATTAGGAAACTAAAATAAATAATCCGTCGCTAATAGCCTATAGTGACACTTTACGTCGCTATAGGTGTTCTTGAGCCAAACCGTAATTTTCCTAAGAAATTTGCGAGGTGTACAGTTTTGACCGACTTTATCTCTCAATCTGAGCATGTTCTATGCTATCTAAAACTTTGAGCATGTAGACAATATGTCACACTACAACATTCAACCAAAACTTTAGTTAAACAACATCACAACAAGAAGATCAAAGCCTCCAAAGTTGCTGTCAGACGGTTTCTGGACCAAAACAGATTCGAGTGGTCACTTTCAAACTTAAATTAATCTATGTTACGCCATGATTTACGTGATCTATCAACTCCGGTTTGTAGACAATATGTAGTACTACAACTATAAAGCATAATAACACTAAAACATCAAAGCAGAGCTAGATATATCCGGTCAAACTTGAACACGGAAGTTAGGCTCAAAATTTACGGGTTCGTGTTCTTGATGATTTGGTCAACGGGTTTTTGCCAAATCATAACTTTTGATCTATAATAGATCCGGGTGCGATTCTTTTGCAACTTAAAGAACACACATCAGGCTACATGTTACAAGTTTTAAACATCAAAAACACTTAACACACACGGAGTAATAAGATCTGACATTTGACTGAAAAACACAGTTTTCCGAATTTCCAGATTTTGAAAAACTCTAAATTCGTGAACTTTGATGTTATGGGTCATGGATTTAACAACCCAGAACATCAATTGACACCTTATTACACATCTTTGAACAATCAATTACAACATTTAACAAGGAATTGAAGGATTTCAAAATTAGGGTTTATACCTCTTTTGAACTTTGATTTTGATTCTTGGCTCTCCAATCTGTTTATGATTGATCTAGGGGCTGAGTTAGGGACTGAATACTTAGAAATTTTCGGAGGTTGAAAGAGATATAAGAGTTGGTGAGAGCTAGGTTGGACAAATGACCAAATTTGTGATTTTTTCTCTCTTGAATCCATATATAATCACTTAGATACATGTATGGCTGGCATTTTCGGCTGGGGGCAGATGATTTGTGCTCACAAGGTCAACAAAGTTGTTCACCAACTCATGATTTGGCAAAATATACAAGTAATCTAATAAAATATCCATAAAGGGCATTTTTGACATTAGCAAATTTATTCTAATGGCAAACATGTAATTTGTACAAATCCTTAGGGTTTGGAACTTGGATTAGGGTTTAGAAATTGAACCCTTTAGGTTTTAAAATTTCTAGCTCCCACACAATTTTCAAATTTAGGGTTTAATTAGAAAATAATTTTCTAAAATAAAATTAGGGTTTCTAAAATAGAAATTTAAATTACAAAAATATAATTAGTGATTTCTAATCATATTTATGTTTAATTAATCAATTAGGTCTACCAATTAGAATTAGGGTTTCCTAATTTAAGATTTACAAATCTAGATTTTTGAAATTAGGGGTTTTCTACAACACATTAGATTTTTTTCTACAAGCTGAGATTAGGGTTTCTAATCCCTTATTAGGGTTTTAATAAAATTAAACCTTATCCAATTAATTGTTGATCATTAAGGTCATACGAACAAACACGCAATTATTAATACAACTATTTTAATTGTATTTTCTATCGAATCCCTATCCAGAAATTTAGGGTTAGGGTTTCTAAAGTATTAAGCTCAACTTTACTCTATTTTCTCGGTCGATACACAAATTGACTACTTCTCGAGACTCGTCTCACAAATTCTCAAGACACTATTAATGATCCTTTGTCATATATATAAAAAAAATTATTAAGTAAAATTTTGATTATTGAAATCCGGGTTATCACATTCACCCCTCCTTAAAAGGATTCCGTCCTCGGAATCACCGCTTTCTTATTCTCTACAATCTTTTAAAGTTGTATCATCAATTTATTTTTATCAACACAATATTCATTTACATCATATATTCTAACTTTTGTTAGTAGATTCTATATAAGAAAACAATTCACGGTCATATTTATCCAATATCAATCGCGTAATTTAAATATTAAGCGAAATCGTTACTCTTGCAACCTCGAGTAAGCTCTGCGATCTAGCGCCGTCATATTGAATATGCAGGCGGTTGGTCTTCTGACCATGCAGGTCCTCGGATTGCCAAGGTTCCACTACCGGGTCCCTTATTGGCGCTTTCCTTCTCAGCATTTCTCTTCGGACAATTCCTTACAAAATGATCAGTTGATCCACAGGCATAACAACCTTGTATCTTCTTTGGATTGGGACAATTTGGTGACATATACCCCTCTTGTCCGCAGTTGTAACAAACTCCCTTCTTGTTTAGACAAACTCCGGCATGGTTCTTCCCACAATTTGCACAAGGCTCTGCTCCTTTCCTATTCCTTCAATTTTACTACCCGATTGGGTATTCTCGCTCCACTTCCTCTTGTTTGGAGTTCTCGCCACCGCTTCTTCCACCCTCATTGGTCTTCTTCTTCTTCTCACGATGAAAAAAAGAGATGCGACCTCGCTTCCTCCTTGACAATTAACGCTTTCTCGGTAGAGCCATAAACGTGTTGATCTGCAATCTGACTACTTTGTTGAATATTCACGGTTTGATCAGTTCTCAAATCTTCTTGCCTTTTTCTCGCTACGTATCCACGATGAGGTGCAAATCGCGCTAATTCGTTGAATTTAGCGCATACTCAAAGCAGACAAATTCTCCTGCTTAAGTTCCAAGAACTTAACTTCCATCCGAAGCTTGCATACTCGGTGAGAAGTAGTTCTCAAAGAACAACTCCTTAAATCTTGTCCACAATACCACCTCTGTACCGGCTCTTGCTTGGTTCGTCTCCCACCAATAATTGGCTTCTCCTTCATTAGATAAGTCATAAAAGTGAGTCTTTTGCTCTTCCGCCACTGTGCAATCACAAACGCTTTCTCCATTTCTTTCACCCAAGTTTGGGCTTGATTGGATCTGTAGTCCCTTAAATTTCGGCGGTCCTACCGCTTTAAAATCCTTAAAATTAGCTAATCATCGGTTGGTGATTCTTGGTCTTTCCCAGTTTGGAGCCCTATTTTCCATAGCTTGGGCCATCATATCCACAAAATTCTGCATCGGGTCCGCTTGACCTCCTTCATTATTTACAGATTGCTCTTCTCTTTGGTTCCGATTCTGTCGTCTAGGCGGCATGATCGATTTAAATGAAAATCTTATATTAATATTCTTTACATTTTACAAATTCTTAACACAATAAGAATTCAACACATAATTTTCAAGTATTAGCATATTTATTCAAATAGCACATAGTACTTATAGTACCTAACACATTTTACTATCTGTTAAAATATTTTAGGATTAACGTTCACAACTTTACAAAAGTTGCAATTCTCAACTTTACACAAAAAGTTGACATTCTCCATTTTCAAATTACCATTTCAGTTCATCAAACTTACCACACTTATGAGTTCATTAACTTGCCACAATTATATTAGTGTATGAACTTATCCTAGTCAGACCTTTGGCGTCTATTCGCTGAGGGGTTCAAAACATTTCATATAATTATGAGTCGTTAATTTATCATAAGTATAAGTTTTAAGAACTCACAAATTTATCTTAATCTTATATTCATATAGAAAATAAAGATTTTATTCATAAAACATATATTTACATATGTTTACACATTATCCTCGATATTACAACGCTTAATATCAAAAGCTTCTACCAAAAGATACTACACTTATATCTTAATTATCTATCGACCACTTTGCCTTCTCCGTCTTCTTCTTGCTTTGGGACACTTATTGAATCCGTGCCCCGTTTGCCCACAGGGAAAAACACTTCCTCATATTCGGCTTAGGACAATGCAATGAGATATGTCTTTCCGCTACTGATTGAAGCAGACATTCTTCCACATCATCACATTCCCCACGTGAGTCTTGCCACACTAATATGCAAGCTTGTCTCTTCTTGGGTTGACTTTTCGAATCATTATTTGCCATTGTCCATTTTTTTCTCTTCTTTTTGTCCTTCTTCTTGGGTTCCTTGAGACGATACACCACCTTGACCTTCATCTTGTCCACTTGTGCCTTCAACTCGTTAGTTCTTTAGTCATTTCACGTAATGCCCGCTCATCGTCTTCCACAACTCCTCCAAGAGAAATACCTTGCTTGGAGTTCCTGGACTTCCACAGATAGCTGATCTTGTTCACCAACCTTGATCTTATTCTTCAGTTCCTCCTTAACTGGCTCAGACTCTGCCTCTTCATCTCCACTTAGATACATCTCAGGATAATCGTCATGATCACTCCCAAGATTAACCATTGGTTCGTCTTCTCCAAACTTCTCAATCGATTTACTTTGTCTTTGGCACCCGACTCATCGCTTTGGTGCAACAACCGCTAGCATCTCCGCACTCTTTTTACCTTCTTCAGACATCCTATAATCATTTTGAACAACTTGATTAGTACTTCACCAGTACAAACTTCTCACACTATGTGTCCACTTTTCTCACTATCGTTGCACTTTTGGCAATCTCTCACTTAGTACTCTATTTGAGTATTCTCTATCTCGCTTTTGGTTATAATCCTAGGGTTTTTCCCCACCCCACTTAAGGTTTATAACCTCTCTGACTCTGATACCTTGACTGTGACGCCTTTGTGGCGCCCGGGTTACCTTACCCCAAGTTTGGTGTTCACGATCCACACTATAATTAACATTTAACTACCCATAATATATATAGATAGTAACTTTTATAAGGTTTTATATCGGAGTTTAATAATAATACATCACCCGGGTTCACTAACCTTAACTTTACAAACATACCCTTTGGATATACAAAAGGGTTTACAAATACAACATAATAAATATGTTAATCATAACTAGTTTATTACAACGCCTTTGCCTTTATTCTTGTGACACCTCCACGCCACTTTCGTCCCTAAATTTGAAATGTTTTATTTAGCAAGGGTGAGCAACAAATTTGCCCATGAGTTAATACATACAATAAATGTATAAGTATTCAAATCACAAGACTATCTATTTTGATAGAATGAAACCAAAGTTTGGGGAACTTTGAAATATTTGAACAAATCGTTATTCAATAAAAAGTCTTCTCGTATTCTATACAACATAATAATTCAATAATGAAAAGTACAGCGCTTTCAAAGTTTTCTACGATATTCTAATGAATAATCAAGAATCAATTCTCTGAAATATCAAAGTGGAATGTTTTCGATTTATCTTGAAGCGATCCATTGGATCTTGAACTTCTCTTCTCGAGTAACTATCAAAGTTATACTTTTATATACCAGTGTATCGAGATAATAGTAAAGATTAAATCATACCCCTCTGCAAGTATAACAAGTGATCAACTTATTATACCTATATTATGCATAATAATATTTAAGTAAAATGCTTGATGATCGAATATACGATTTAATGATATTCCTTTTTATAAAAGGTTGTTCTTCTCGATCTCGAGAATCAAGATTTTGATTTAACAACGAAATCTTGTGATTTCAAATTCTATTTACTTCTCGATCTTAGCGAAATAATTGGCATCGATCAATCAATAATAATTGAATTCTCTTCTCGAAGTTATCAAGTTCTAACTAATATTAAATCATCCGAATAATTAGCTAAGACATTTCTCGGTATAATTTGACAATAAGCGAGGAATTATACGTATTGTCAATTCTAACTTCTCTGAGATATGAATATCCAACAACAATTATTCTACAAATATATATTTACGAATCAATAATTCAATTTGAATTAATAAGCATGCACTAAGCTGCGAATAATCAACAATAAATTCCATGGATGTGGTGTAATTACCAATAATTAACCACTATAATAATTGAATAAATTTAACTCGAGGTTGAGTTAGGAAACTTGCCTCTTCCATTTGATTACGATACTACAAAATACTTATACGCTTTGAAAGACCTATAACCAATAATATCGGTCTTACAATTAGCACAATTATTCATAACACGTAACACTGTAGTTCACAGTCAAACTTCTCCTAGGCACATTACCACATAGCCACATCAGTGTTTATAACCTATATAAACACATAACAAGTCTAATTATATCAGTCTGGTTGGACTTCGGTCCATTCTCGGTGTTCTGGTCACCCTATCCAACAATTAACACATTGATTGTCCATTAAACTTGCTCTCTAAGCTTCAATATTAATTTAGATAAGTCAATTATCAATTATAATATTTCTCGGAAGCTTTTAATAATTATCAAGCAATTATTATAATTTATAATAATTTTTTAAACATCGGAATCATTTTTAAATGATTTAATTATCAAATAATCTTATCATTATTAATATTTAATAATATTAAAATATTAATAACATACTTGTCAAAATATTAAAGTTATTATCAATAACTTAAAATATTTTAAATCAACAATATTCCACTTAAATGATTTTTAAAGTAATTAAAATCATTTTAAATCACCACCATTAATATATAAATATTAATGAAATTATCATCTAAATAGTAAAAATCATTAATTATAACTTAAAATATTTTTAAACTATTTTTCTCATTGTTAAATGATTTTAAATCAATAAAATCATTTTAATTCATTTATTTAATATCATAATTAAATAAATCAAATATCATTAATATTAATTTATTAATGAAAATTCTCCAAAAATATTGAAAATTATATTTTATAATTTAAAATATTTTCTAACACTTTATTCTCAATTAAAATAATTTTTAAATCATAAAAATCATTTTATCTTATTTATTCAATTTAATAATCAAATAAATCTAATATCATTAATATTAAATTATTAATGAAAATTCTCCAAAAATATTAAAAGTTACATTTTATAACTCAAAATATTTTTAAATACATTTTCTTATTAAAATGATTTTCATAATATTAAATCACTTTTCTCTAATTTATTTAATACACTAATTAAATAAATTAAATACCTTTAATATTTAAATAATTATAAATATTAAAGAAAAATATTCAATTAATTAGGAAATTATTTTCATAATTTAAAATAATTTTTAAAACCATTTTTGGTATTTTTAGAATTTATTTCTAATTTTATTAATTTACGGAATATTAGGAAAATAAAATAAATAATCCGTCGCTAAAAGCCTATAATGACACTTTACATCAGCTATAGGTGTTCTTGAGCCAAACCGAATTTTTAAATAATTTGCGATTATACAGATTTGACCGACTTTATCTCTCGATCTGGGCATGTTCTATCTATCTAAAACTTTGAGCATGTAGACAATATGTCACACTACAACATTCAACCAACACTTTGGTTAAACAACATCACAACAAGAAGATCAAAGCCTCCAAAGTTAACATCGGGACGGTTTACGGGCCAAAAGCAGATTCGAGTGGTCACTTTCGAACTTAAATTAATCTATGTTCGCCATGATTTACGTGATCTATCAACTCCAGTTTGTAGACAATATGTAGTACTACAACTATAAAGCATAATAACACTAAAACATCAAAACAGGAGCTAGATATATCCGGTCAAACTTGAACACGGAAGTTAGGCTCAAAATTTCTGGGTTCGTGTTCTTGTGATTTGGATTCGGTGAGCCAATTAGTCTATAACTTTTGATCTATAATAGATCTGGGTCTGATTCTTTTTGCAACTTAAAGAACACACATCAGGCTACATGTTACAAGTTTTAAACATCAAAAACACTTAACACACACGGAGTAATAAGATCTGACATTTGACTGAAAAACACAGTTTTCCGAATTTCTAGATTTTGAAAAACTCTAAATTCGTGAACTTTGATGTTATGGGTCATGGATTTAACAACCCAGAACATCAATTGACACCTTATTACACATCTTTGAACAATCAATTACAACATTTAACAAGGAATTGAAGGATTTCAAAATTAGGGTTTATACCTCTTTTGAACTTTGATTTTGATTCTTGGCTCTCCATCTATCATTTATGATTGATCTAGAAATTTGAGTTAGGAATTTGAATACTTAGAAATTTTCGGAGGTTGAAAGAGATATAAGAGTTGGTGAGAGCTAGGTTGGACAAATGACCAAATTTTGTGATTTTTCTCTCTTGAATCCATATATAATCACTTAAATACATGTATGGTGGCATTTTTAAATTTGAGGCGGATGATTTGTGCTCACAAGGTCAACAAAGTTGTTCACCAACTCATGATTTGGCAAAATATACAAGTAATCTAATAAAATATCCATAAAGGGCATTTTTGACATTAGCAAATTTATTCTAATGGCAAACATGGAATTTGTACAAATACTTAGGGTTTGGAACTTGGATTAGGGTTTAGAAATTGAACCCTTTAGGTTTTAAAATTTCTAGCTCCCACAATTTTCAAATTTAGGGTTTAATTAGAAAAATAATTTTCTAAAATAAAATTAGGGTTTCTAAAATAGAAATTTAAATTACAAAAATATAATTAGTGATTTCTAATCATATTTATGTTTAATTAATCCATTAGGTCTACCAATTAGAATTAGGGTTTCCTAATTTAAGATTTACAAATCTAGATTTTTGAAATTAGGGTTTTTCTACAACACATTAGGGTTTTCTTCAACTGAGATTAGGGTTTCTAATCCCTTATTAGGGTTTTAATAAAATTAAACCTTATCCAATTAATTTTTGATCATTAAGGTCATACAGAACAAACACGCAATTATTAATACAACTATTTTAATTGTATTTTCTATCTAATCCCTATCCGAAATTTAGGGTTAGGGTTTCTAAAAGTCATTAAGCTCAACTTTACTCTATTTTCTCGGTCGATACACAAATTGACTACTTCTAGAGACTCGTCTCACAAATTCTCGATACACTATTAATTGATCATTTGTCGATATAAAAAAAAATTTATTAAATAAAATTTTGATTATTGAAATCCCGGGTTATCACATATATTCATAGAAGTTCTCATACAGATTTCCAGTAGCAGGTAGCTGGATATCCTGTAGAGGTGGGGCAGACGCGACATACTATTAGCCGTGATATCATTATCGGTCTTGCCAAGGCAGATTTCGATAATGCCTTAAGGCAGATGTAATCCAGTACTAGCTAGAGTAGTTTAGGTATATAAATATTTTGTAATTAGTAGTGACGTAAATCACTCTTTTGTATAGTGAAGGGTAGTCTTTTGTAAATCCCAATTTTTGAAAAGTAATAGCGGGAAAGTAATGTAATCAGCTCAGGCTGTGTAATGTAAATAATGTAGTATTATACTACAAAGAATGAATATAAGCCTTTTTATGGAAAACAATGAGTAATGGGTGTTGAAGTTATTGTTTAATATTGAATAATAACTAATAAAGAAAGGAATAATAACGAAATATGTTTATTGTATCAGCAAAATGCCACCGAGAAGAGTGCAACGTAACCAGGGAGCTAATGTGAATCAACCGGAGGGTGGTCCGATTAACCCGATGCAGGAGTTTGTTAATTTATTAACAGCTGCCTTTAATAGAATAGGGGCTAATATCCCCGTAAATCCAAGAGTAGCACGAGATACTACCTTTAAGGATTTTAAGAGCGTGGGTCCACCAGAGTTCAAAGGAACTATGGACCCTATCGAAACCCAGACGTGGGTGAAGGAAATAGAGAAGGCATTTGTAATAGAAAATGTTGATGAGGCCCAAAAGGTTGCCTTTGCAACCTATATGATGAAGGGAGAGGCCAACTTTGGGTGGGAAGCCAATTAGGCTAGGGTCGGGATCGAGAATCTAACGTGGGTGAGGTTCAAGGAGATATTCTTCAAGAACTACTTTCCCATGAGCATGCAGGAAAGGATGAAGATGCGGTTTTTCGAGTTGAAATAAGGGGTCATGTCGGTTCCCCAATACGCCGCCAAGTTTAATGAACTGGCGAGGTTCGCTCCACACCAAGTGGATACCGAGGTTAGGAAGGCGCGACGGTTCGAGCAAGGCTTGAAACCCTGGCTCTATAACCGTATTTCAGTGTTTCAAAGTACTTCATTTGGAACCATTTTAGAGAAGGCGATAATCGCCGAAGGTGGTAGTGGCTCTGAGTCAATACCATAAGGAGAAGAAGAGCAAGGGGAAAGTGGATGGGGGAGTAAAGGTCGAAGGAGCCATCGGTAATGGCGAGGGACAGAAGAGGAAGGCGTTCAGCTCTGGGAATACCAGAGTGAATCAGGGCGACCCAAAGAGGAGGATGGAGGCCTGCAAGACCTGTGGGAAGACTTATTTAGGAGTTTGTCTCAAGGGGAAGGCCGTCTGTTACAACTATGGACAGGAGGGGCACATTGCGCCTAACTGTCCAAGTCTGAAGAAGAACTACGAGTGCTTTATGTGTGGGTCAACTGACCACATGGCAAAGAACTGCCCGAAGAAGGGGACGGATGGGAACCGGGGCACTAATGGCGGTAAGTTAGCTATTAGTGGTCCAGCACAGCTGGGTAGTCTGATGGGCCGTACCTTTAACATGACAGTCCAAGATGCAGTTGCATCAGGGGACGTCGTCGTAGGTATTATTCCGATCAACGACATAACTGCTTACGTGCTGTTTGATTCGGGTGCTACTTATTCGTTTATAGCATGCGATTTTGCTAGATGATTAGGATTGCTTCCCGAAAAGTTGCCTATACCTTCAAATATTAAGGTAGCAAATGAAGAAATAATTCCTGTTGAGGATGTTCATAGGAGTTGTTGCGTAGATATACGGGGTTGTAAATTATCGGTAGATTTGATACCGATAAAGTTCGGAGAATTCGACGTAATTCTCGGAATGGATTGGTTTGTTAACCATAGGGCAATTATAGATTGTCAAAAGAAATGTGTGAACATTAAGACGTTAAGACAACCTCAGGTAGTATTTTACGGGAATAAATCGTCGGGACGTTCGTGTTGTCTAACCATGACACAAACTAGGAAATTACTGAGGAAGGGATGTGTAGGTTATCTGTGTCATGTTGTTGATACCCAGAGAGTGGTAGAAACCATGGAACAAATACCTATAGTGAGAGAATTCGTCGATGTATTTTTGAGTGAATTATCGGGTCTTTCGCCTGATAGGGAGACAGAGTTTGTAATAGACATTATGCCAGGAGCGACACCAGTTTCTAGGGCACCGTATCATATAGCACCGGTAGAGATGAAGGAGTTGATGGTGCAGTTACAAGAACTGTTGGACATGAAGTATATTCAACCGATTGTTTCGCCATGGGGAGCACCGGTACTGTTTGTTAAGAAGAAGGACGGATCGTTAAGACATTGTATCGCCTACCGAGAGTTGAACAAGTTAGCAATAAAGAATTAATACCCATTGCCCAAGATCGATGATCTCTTTGATCAGTTGAAAGGGGCTAAGTATTTTTCTAAAATAGATTTAAGAATGGGGTATCATCAGTTGAAGGTTAGGAAGGAGGATGTACCCAAGACAGCATTCAGGACTCGTTATGGTTATTATGAGTTTCTGGTGATGTCATTTGGGTTGACTAATGCACCAACTACATTTATGGATATGATGAACAGAGTGTTCAAACAATATTTGGACAAGTTCATCGTGGTGTTTATTGATTATATTCTAGTCTATTCTAAGACGCCAGAAGATCATGCTGAACACCTAAGGTTAGTGTTGGAGACACTGAGGAAGGAGAAGTTGTATGCAAAGTTCACTAAGTGTGAATTTTGGTTGGAGAAGGTACAATTTTTAGGTCATGTCATTGACCATGAGGGGATTTCAGTGGATCCAGCAAAGGTGGAAGCCGTGATGAATTGGGAACAACCAAAAACGCCAACTGAGGTGTGGAGTTTCCTAGGGTTAGCGGGTTCATATCGGAGATTTATCAAGGATTTTTTGAAGATATCTACTCCGTTGACTTACTTGACAAGGAAGACGGTGAAATACGCATGGACAGATAAATGCGAGGATAGTTTTCAAGAATTAAGGAAGAGAGTGAAGCGCCTATTTTGTCATTACCCTATAACATAGGAAATTTTATAGTTTATATCGAGGCTTCACATAGAGGACTTGGTTGCGTGCTCATTTAGCATGGCAAGGTCATTGCGTATGCATCTAGGCAGTTGAAAGATTATGAGAAAGTTTACCCTACTCATGATCTGGAACTGGCCGCAGTAGTTTTTGCTCTAAAGATATGGAGAATTATCTTTATGGAGAAAAATGTGAGATATACACGGACCACAAGAGTCTAAAATATATCTTCACACAAAAGGAGTTGAACATGAGGCAGATGAGATGGCTGGAGTTGATAAAGGATTACGACTATGAAATCATGTATCACCTTGGAAAAGCAAATGTAGTTGTAGACGCCTTAAGTAGAAAGGGTCGGGAAAAGTTGTCTTTGTTAACGGCTCAAATTGAGTTAATAAAAGAGATGGCTAGGATGGAATTAGAAGTGAAGCTACCAAGTGAAGTAGGACAAATGATGTTTATGACGGAGATGCAATCTACCATCGTAGAAAGAGTTAAGAAGGTGCAACTCAAAACTGATGAGTGTGACCGGATAAAGGAGCGGCTAGCCAATGAAAAAGATATCAATTATAGTCTTGATAATGAAGAATTATTAAGATTTGAAGGAAGAATTTGGGTTCCGAATGAGACAAAATTAAAGGAGCAGGTGTTATAAGAGGCTCATAGTTTGAGGTTTTCGATTCATCCTGGTAGTACTAAGATGTATCAAGACCTTCGACAGAGTTTCTGGTGGCCAAACATGAAGAGAGAAATAGCGGAGTATGTGAGTAGGTGCTTGACTTGCCAGAAAGTTAAGGCTGGACATCAACGACCAAGTGGCTTGTTACAGTCATTGGAAATTCTGGAGTGGAAGTGGGAAAATATCACGATGGATTTTGTGGTGGGACTTCCGACTACAACGAAAGGGTATGATGCGATTTGGGTAATAGTGGATCGATTGATGAAGTCGGCTCACTTTTTGCCAATTAGGGTTAAGTATAACTTAGATCAGTTAGCTAGACTCTATGTTAAGGAGATAATTTCCAGACATGGAGTACCAGTATCGATTGTGTCAGATCGTGATCCACGATTCACATCGAACTTTTGGAGAAGTCTACAAGAGCAGATGGGAACGCAGTTGAATTTGAGTACGGTGTATCATCCACAAACTGATGGACAGAGCGAGAGAACAATTCAGACGTTAGAAGATATGCTAAGATCTTGCGTCATGGATTTCAAGGGTAGTTGGGATGATCATCTACCATTAGTGGAGTTTGCGTATAATAATAGTTATCATGCGAGCATATGTATGCCACCTTACGAAGCTTTGTATGGGAGGAAATGCAGAACACCACTGTATTGGGATGAGGTAGGAGAACGCCGAATGCTAGGACCAGAATTGGTGCAGCAAATAGCGGACATTGTCAAGATGATACAAATGTGTCTTCTAGCAGCTCAAGACAGAAAGAAGAAGTTTACAGATTCACATAGAGAAAATAGAGAATTTGAAGTAGGTTCATACGTATTTCTAAAAGTATCTCCCTAGAAAGGAAAGATACATTTTGGAATGAAGGGAAAGCTAAGTCCGAGGTTTATAGGACCTTTTGAGGTATTAAAATGGGTAGGTGAGGTAGCTTACATGATAGCATTACCTCCAGACTTAGAACGAATACATAATGTGTTCCACGTGTCTGTGTTACGTCCTTATAAGCCAGATTATAAACATGTGATAGAATATGAGCCTATTCATATCGAGAAGGACTTAACGTACGAAGAAATGCCGATTCAAATTGTCGATAGAAAGGAATAAGTTCTGTGGAACAAAGTCATATCTTCCGTAAAGGTGATATGGAAAAACCACGATGCAGAAGAAGCAACGTGGGAGTTGGAATAAATGATGAAAAAGAATTACCTCAATTGTTTGTGTAATTTTTTTTTTTGCGAGATTCTGGGGACAGGATCCCTATAAGGGGGAGAGAATGTAACGCCCCAGAAAATTGAACCTTTTGTAAATACTTTTAATAATGAATAAAATAATATTATTTATTATTATTACGTGTTGATAAGGTGAATGTCGTTTTATAACCTAGAAACGTCGGAACGTCATAGTATTTTAACTACGCGAGAGAATTAAAGTGTTTGAATTTCAAAGACGAAAATAAAAGCTTTTTGAGAAATTTTTTGAAAAACACTATTCATCATTTTCTGCTCGGGAATTATTTTTGAACTTTAGAGAAATGCGTACCGTTATAATATCAAGGGGAGATGGATTATGTAATAATAATCTAAGTATGGAAAACAAAATATTTCGCATATAAACTTATTTTGAGAACGTTACGAATATTAAGAGTTAAGAATATAATCTATTGATTATATGATATGAAAGTATTATATGAGGTATTGAAAGCAAGTATTATACGAAGTATTATAAGAGTATGTATAAAGAATGAAATAATGTATGTTATGAATTAGTATACGAGCTAGTATACGAGAATTATACATGTAGTATATATATGTCAAGCCTATAAATAGGAGAGGTTGCTAGTCATTTTTCATTGTTCAACTTTCATCCAATACAAATTAACTTAAGTGTTAGAGAGAATAAGCACTTTATAAGCCAAAACATCCTTTGCTAGATTTTCAAAGAGAAGAGAAGTACTAGTCTTCAAGGGTAAGACTCTAGTCTAATACATCTTTTATCTCTATCATTGTAGGATGATAAGAGAAGTGTAATTGTATGCTAAGACCATATAAGAAGTGATTAATGAATGAACTTAAGCCGATTAAGATGTGAATAAGCAACTAGAACTTAAATAAGTTGATAAACTTATGAAGAACTTATCATATATTTGTCATATGATGTTAGTATGTTCAATATGGTATGAGAACATTGAGTAAAGGACTTAAGTACATATTATGTCATAAGCAAGGAAATTTGTAGTTTATAAGTTGATTAAGTTATTAACTTATGAGAATAAGTCAAAACTTACTTCGATAATAAGTTGGTGTAATAAGTAACTTAAAATGTTGGTATAATGATTAAAATCCATTTAGAATGATAATCAAAACATTTGTAATGAGGTTTCGCCGGAATTCAAACGATTAGACGATAATCGTCGAATTCGTGAAATTCTCGAAATGTAAGTCATATTTTGTGTTTGAACTCGAAAACATTGGTTTTCGATGGAGACAAGTCATATTTGGCATTATAGAGTTGTGGACTCGAAAATAACCGGATTCCGACTTAGAACGAAGAAACAAGCGTTGAACGTTCACGAACGTTTATCGTTTTCGTTAAAAATGAACTAATAGTTGAAATTTTAGCAAACAAAGTCGAATAGATACATAAAAATTCTTACATAAACGCATAGAGTATGTAATTTGTGAACCGTAGGCTTTTGAACGAGCCAATTTGGACTTATAACGAAGAAGTTATGCATCCGAGAGTTTCGTAAAATTTCAAAATCTGCAAAATTGTCTGAGGCATAGAGTCCGCGCTGTAGCGCGACTCACAGCTTTAAGGCTCGCGCCACAATGTGAGGTCGAGATAGGGAACACTGCTAACTGGTGCCGGAGCGCGACTATAACAAAGGGGACTCGCGCCGCAGCGCGACTTAAAGAGGAAAAGGTGGCGCCGCAGCGCCAACCCTAGGGTTTGGACAGTAATGAAGGTTTACAAGTATAACATTAATAGTAACTCAGTAATAATAAACTGAGGAACTTAATAAGGTATGTTAAGCTATTGTTAAACCTTATTTATGTTGTATAAAGGTTCAAGATAAGTAATCAATCATGAATGTAACGAAAAGCCAGAACCAATAATAACAAATCTAAGTCAGGATTAGATTGAGATGAAGGGTAAGATATAGTAGTATACCTACTTGATTATATATGACCTAATGTGGTATGTTATATGATCATGTATTATAGAGACTTAGAGACTTAAAGTGTACATGTTATAAACAGTAAGCAGAATCTAAAGGCAAGTTTTCTTACCCTTGTTCTAGTTCAGTCTGGACAAGCTTTGAAATTCATGTATTCTTTCGCATGAAGTCTTGTATGAGGAAGTCAAAGCCAATTCCTTCGGTTAGACATATGTTATGATTCTATTAAGCATGTTTAATGTTTATCGAGTTATATTGGTGTGGTTTTCAAACGAAGACTGAGTCTACTAAAATGTTTTTGTCGTTTAACGACAGGCACGTGAGGTTGCCACAACTTAAACGTATACACGTTTAATGAATGTAGTGTTGATCAACATAGAGTACTATAGGCTGATCACCTAGACGTGCTCATAAGTAATGTCGGACTTACGGACTTAGTGCCGGGATATCCTTTTCAAAAGAAATTATGAAATTCTCAAGGTCTTGGACCGGAATTGATGTTTTACTGAATATTGTTGTTGTAAAACGTTTTGAATGAAAAGAAGTGCTATTTTGAATTATCGATAGTACTTCGTAACTATTGTTCAGTTATTGAAGATATACGAGTTCTATGTTTCAAGCATGTTGTTTATTAGATTTGTAGTACTTGCTGAGCTAGTCATGCTCACTTTTTCTTGAACCATATGAACACAACTAAGATTGAACGGACCGAAGGCTCCGACAAGGATAAGAGCAAGGCGAAGACGAACCCTTAAATTACTTATGTAATAGTATAGGTGAATGTTTGTAATATATTGAATATTATGACAAGAACAGATGTATGGGTTATAAATAACCTGGGGAAATTTAATATTATTGTGGACGTCTGGATTTTTAAGTGTCCCTTTTTCGTTACTTGTTCTTTGGTGTTCTCATGTTAATGTGAGATTTGTTTGAAAAAACAAGTGAAAAAGGTCCGACATGTATAATGTCGACGATTTGACTTTAAGAGTCGCCAGTTGGTGTATTTAACTGGTTGCACCAACGCAACCAAAAAGGTTTGCACATTAACCCAGTGTTTTGACACTGCTAGATGGGTCTATGAAACCGAGATTCATTTTGGGTCTGGGGGCTTGATTATGCGGAGGGAAGGTGTTAGGCACCCCCCCGACATCCGTGTTACCACGGTGACCGCCACTTTTCAAAGAAATTGTTATATGAATGTGTGTGTGTGTGTGTATGGATCAATGTGCAATTATTTGAAAGTAGTACGAAGCCTCGTTCACACCTAAATACATAAGGTTTGAATTTTATAAAAAAAATTCAGTTTTAACCAAGATATATCAATGAAGTTTTGTAAAAGAGGTTTTTCAAACCCTGTGCTCAATAGGAATTGAGACCTTTTCATACTTCCATTTTATTATTAAATGTTCGGCTTGTTTCCTTTTATTTTCGAGATGCGAAGCATTCTCGAGAAAATAATATACAGCAGTGTCAAACTCCTCATGTGCATGACAACCATCCAAGGAAATTTAGACACTGTAAAATAATGTACAGGTTGCTTACAGCTGAAAAATGTCCATCATGGGAACCGAATCTAGATTCAGTAAACTGAACATGTGATCACATGATTCCTAGGTTCACATGATACTGCAATTTGTATGGAAAGCAGTAAGCAGTTATATATATATATAAGCTGTAAATATATATATACAGACATGATCAACCACCATGAAGCAACTCCATGAGGGATCGGAAATGTAAATATATAAAAGCGGTAAATATATATATATATGGACATGATCAACCACCACGAAGTAATCTCCAGGTGGGACGAAATGTAAATAAAGCTGTAAAAGCGATCAAGCGCCACTTAAGTAAACTCTCTAAGCAAAGCGCGAAATGTAAATAAAGCTGTAAAAGGCCACGAAGTAAACTCCAGGCCGGACAGGAATGTAAATATATATATATGTACAAATATATATATATAAAAGTAGTAAACGCACCGGATGTGAATCTAGGCTCATCGGATATGTCCGACAACAATTATATATATAAGTGTATATATATATATAAGCAATTAAACGCTCCAGAACGAAGTTTAGGCTCAATCGAGGCATAACTCGATAATGTTAGTCCATATATGAAATATATACATATATATATAATTATATATATACAGACAAAAATGAAAACCACGGACCGAAGTCCGGGCAAACACACTCACACGACTCTTAACGTGTACAACAGTGTGTGCTAATATGAGAAGAAGGCTTTATAGAATATAAGAAGGCTTACAGTGGGCTGCCAAAGTAGACTTCTATGAGTTTAAATGGATAAACACTCAGCTCCCGCCGGATAAAAGATAACTATATATGAGCTAACTAGTGTTTACAAGTGAGGAAACACTCAAAAGATGTGTATGCATAGTAAAATGGACAGGGTTTCCTCACCTTTTTCCCTCCCTGTTCTCCTCAAATGGTTGACCCCAAGGCTTGTATATATAGACGGATGGCCGCAGGTACACCTGTGTTAGTCGTAGTTGTACCTGCGGCTGGTCGTGATGCATCTGAGCCTCGCGGGTCCTGTCGTCTCGTAGTACGTGCACTCATGCACTGTAATGTCCGCTCAAACTTACAGAACTTCAATCCGAGCATCCGAACGAGGTATATCTAACCTTCTTTGGACCACTTGTGTCAAGAGTTACGCAATGACATGGATTAGAGGTTGTACAAAGTCAGGAAGAGGGGTCTATGCCTATGGTCTTCAAGCTTCAAATTCTATCCAAAGTACTGCCACGTGTAATAGTCACTCAGGATTGTCAATCCTCGGCTCTTGTTGGACATTATTGTATATATGTATATATGAAATGTTGAGACGACGTGCCATTATCGAAGGAACAAGATGACGTTTGACTCCTCGCTGGGGTTATCGTCGATTTAAGCGGAAAGTATACGTTTCTCAGGGTTACATCTGAGATTAGACTACTTATTGGTATGCCGTGATATAATCTTGTTGAGATGGTAAGATGACGTTGTGACTCCTCACTGGGGTTATCGCCGGTTTAAGTGGAAAGCAGACGTTGCTCAGGGTTATATTTGAGATTGGACTGCTGCTTGTTTGTATGTATCACTGTCATCTGTGGATGTTCATGTCTGTCCATTGTCATCTCTGAGTCTGATGTGTGTGCCTCGACAGGATGTCTGAGGTTGAAGCTGATTGCATATGTTTGAAACAAGCATTTCCGGGGTTATCGCCAGAATTGCAAAGGCATCTCTTGGGGCTATCACCAAGGATGGGGTTGCTACTCGATGTTTCTCTGAATTTGAACCGAAAGCGCCGTGGTGTTATCATCGAGATAGAACTGTCCTCTCCGGTGTTGTTGCCAGTCTTTTGATTTGTATATCTTGGGGTTATCTCCGAGATTGGAAATGACATTCCCGGTGTGTGTTCCAGGTTTGAGATGATGTTCCCGATTTGTGTTCCGGGTTGGAACTGAACTTCCGGTAGTATTCAGAATGGATGTAAGCTTTCTTTTAGGGTTATCTCCAAAAGACGAATCTATCCTCCTGCAATGTTAGTAATAGTAGTGTAGAAAATTTCGAGTGTCTACAGATGCCCTTCTTTATCATATTCATGCAATGCAAGGCATGGATAGGATAAAGAAGACTAGTCACTTAAAATGCAGGCAAGATAAACATGATGTTATATGCAGCAACATGATGCAAATGCATGTAGAATGCATGAATGATTGTCAGGTAATCCGACTGGGATGACAATCAGTGATGGCTTGGACATGCGATCCATGTTTCCAAGGATGTTGACGTTTGGGCTATCACCAAAGTCTTGAATCCTAGACACTGGCTTATATTCCATAGAGGTACCTCTTGTGTGTAAGAGATCTGTGGGGATAAAGCTTTGTCTATTTGAGGATGTGTATAACATATTCCCTCATTCTGTCGGAGTTACTGCCAATAGTTTGTTGTTATCAGGGTTGCCTAATCTTCGCTGATTTGTGTATCACTGGATAAATCCCTGCTGGATGCATTGTCAAGGCTGCTTGACCTTCATTGATGTATGTGTCAATGGTAGCATTGCGTTGTAGCCCCCGCCGGGGAAGGTTGCTTCGATGGGTTTACTTGCTATCGGCTAACATGATGTCAAGGTTGCTTGACCTTTATTGATTTATGTATCAATGGTTACATTATGTTGTAACCCCCGCCGGGGATACGTAGATGCTTGAAAGATGCGCGTTGTGACCCCCGCTGGGGATACGTAGATGTTTGATAACTTCAGCATTGTAACCCCCGTCGGGGAGGTTTAATATTTTGTGGTTTTACGTTGTAACCCCCGTCGGGGATACGTCAGGGTTGCCTGACACTCATTGATGGCATCAGACCTTTGTGGGGTATTATCGAGCATGATCTATGAAAGTTGAGCTCATAGTTATAGTATACCCTGCATTCAGGTGAAAACCTTTGAGACGACGGGAGTTTAACTCTGACCGATGAGAAATCAGGATTTCAGGCTATTCCGCTTCAATCGCGTAGCACTTTTATTCCTGATTTGGCCTTTTCAGCTTGTGAGACCTCCTTTGCAACTCTAACTGGAGTGAGCTAGAGGTGTGGGACCCATGTAGGAGTGCCGCAGGTGTACCTCTGAAGTCGCGGAGTTAGCTCATGGCCAACCGCGTTTATGTATAGCAATTTGGTTGCTTTATAAGTCATTTTCAAGTTGCTTGAACGAAGGAAATCGAGAGCTTTTCTTCAGATCTGCATTGAGTTCGAGCAACTTTGCTATATTCTCGCCACCGCACAAGCGTTCTTCATCATCACCGTAACACATGCATGTATTTTTTTCCAATTTCATCCAGTTAGAAAATGACTTATCGCATGAAATGCATTTAGACACATAGTAGTGAATATGCATACTGATATGACTTGATAAAAAATATTCAACATAGCAAATGTTAGTATTAAACCATGTTGAACATAATGATCTGAAAAATTTTGACTTTTGAAGCAGTCAAATTGGCAAATTTTACTGTCATTTCTTATCCTATATGAGGACAAATGAGTAAAGGTAGAAAAGAAAAATAATCCTGGTAATTAGACTACACTTATTTAATTTTTTTACTCTGCAATGTATTGATGCATCTGGGGATGTATATATTTGTGTATAGGTGTGCTACTGAATGGCCACCTAGTCATGCCTATGTGCATGTGGATAGTCCCATTTACAAAGGGGCTATGGCAAAATTTTCCAAAAATATAGGTATTACGTAGTCATGCCTACTGTAGATGTATGTTAAAGCAATGCATGCATGCATGTAATCATAGAATGCATTTTGAAAAGACTCCGGGTAAGAAATTACCACACCCTTTCTGAGGTGATTTGGAGACTTGTTGTCCAGATATCATGGATCCGGATCAGCCGAGTAGTTCCCGCAGGACCATTTCTAGTGTACGGAGGAGGGCTTTTGAAGAGCCTCGGTATTGATTCATAGATGACCTCGTCGTCATGGAGGAGGCGGTGATACGTCCTATTCGGGTTGAAGTGCCAAATGTCGAGGACGAGGAGGAGGATGCACCGATCGTGGTTCCTGCTCCTTCTGTACGTGTTCCCCATAGGGAATTGACAGGTATTCAAGTGGTGAACCCAGATCTTCTGGGTGACTTGAGTAGGCATCCTTCAGTATACCTGCACGCAAATGAGGTATGAAGTTAGATCTTTAATCTTCCTTATTTCTTATTGATGAGGAGTCAAGGAGTCCGATGTTGATCCGCATTTGATGTAGGTTCACGGCTTCACTGACCTCGAGGGAACCGGGTTTATCATCCACTCTATGTATCGGGCCTTGCATGATGACTACTGAGCGATCATCCATCCATGGTGAGGGATTTGGGAGGTTTTCTCCATTCTACCTCGTCGTTGTCCACAGGGTTACCTCGGGGCATTGTCTCGAGCGGTGGTTTCACGGACTCGATCACTCCATTCTTTGGATCATGAGGTGATGATGACGCTGATGGAATGGCAATTTATCACAGGTATGGAGTTTGGAGGGCAGCCAATGCCTTGCACGGCGGATATCACCCCTACTGCTGTCAAATCCTTGTTGGGAGTTCCGGCGGAGGCGCTCAAGGGCAGGACTATTCGTACAGGTCCTTTAAGCGTAAATGCTATGAGCGGGCTGTTGAGTGAGCCAATACCTGATGATGTGAGAGTCAGGGATCGCATTCTCTGACGATTGTTCCTGATGATCATTAGGGGCTGCTTCATAGCAGATAACTCTTCTACGGTGTCCTTCACTTTGATTAGCGCCACTCGACATGTGGACCGTATAAGAGAGTATGATTGGGGTCCCTACACCTTTGCCTATTTCCTCAGGGGAATGCGCATGCGATCGCAGGGCTTGACCGAGGCGTGGTTAGGACTCTACCCATTTTTGTTGGTGAGTGTTTCTCTTGTCTTTTCCCATGTATGGGTTAAGAGTGTTGACTGACAGCAGATGTTTGCCTTTGTGTTGGCTATTTTGGGCCTATGAGAGGCTTCCTTGTTTGCGTCCTATGAGTGTGTTAGGTTTAGATACCTATCCACGAGAACGGAGATGGCATCATTCCATACTGGCGGAGGTCCATGTTGCTGAGGGTTTCACTCATTGTCGCGTACAGCTGGAGCTATTGACAGCCGATGTCATCACATGGATTCCCTACTCTAGAGAGCATTAGGGAGTTTGTTTTGAGGATGGGTACCCGACTGGAGTAGAGTACATTATTTCCACCTGCAAGATTCCTCTCTTTACAGATGGAGGATGGGAGCTCTATTTAGGAAAGCGTGCTATTAGGAGCACTACAGGAGAGATTCGTATACCAATCTTGCTTCCTGCCAGGCGTTATTAGCCTATTTCGCAGTCACCCATCATTGACATCCCATTGATGGGGATTGATGGTTTTACATTATTAGAGGGCCCTTGTTCTCAGGAGATGTTCTAGCATTGGTGGATCCCTCGTGCGATTGGAGCTCAGACCCGCGCCACACAGTTTATGGGGGATATGGTTCCAGGATCCATGATGATGACGGATTGGCTAGCCTGTGTCAGAGATCCGACTCATGTGACACAGATTGACAGATTGACTCAGCAGCTGGACTGGTCACATCTTTTCATTCGGTATTTGGGCAGAGATCGTGCAGAGGTAGATACTTTTGATCCTTCCAGCTCTGGCGTTGGTACCTCAGGTGACCCATATGGTTTTGCCGGTGTAGATCCTCTTTTGTATCAGCCTGACATCCTTGTAGATAGAGATCCAGTGACTCAAGAGGAGTTAGATAAGGTGCACAGTATCGATGATGTAGACATCGACACTATTGACTTTTTTTGATGTATTTCTCGCTATCTCTTTTGATAGGCCTCTGTTGTATGTTGGGTAGCTTCGCCCCATTTCCCTATATTTTAGTTGTACAGAGATGTATTAGATGATGATATACTTAGGAATGTATGTATAGTTTTCCATTCCCTATATTATATTTCCATCTATTGTATCATGCATGTTATTATGTTATGCATATGTATGTATGTCCAGAGATATTCAGCATTGACCCCTGGATGGTCTTATGAAACGGCCCGTACAGATGTCTTCTTTGACAGTTAGTTGTATTGATCATACCCCACCATTTATGGTGGTAGCTGGTATGCGCTCATGGTATGATAGTATATCACCATCAGACATGGTGATCGTAGATGATTTCTTTGCGACATACTATGATAATACTGTTGATGTTTCAGGTTCCCACAGGATTTGTAGAGGGAATGCTAGAGCACTGGGTATCGGAGAGACAGGTTTTCCAATTTGGGACCCAGTAGTTAACTCCTACTTTGGAGGAGTATGCATGGTTGACGATGCTGCCACTAGAAAGACCTTGCGTGCATATGGCTATTGGAGACATGAGCAGACAGTTCATGATCCTCACCGGATTGAGACGTAGAGTGGTCTAGGACGAGATTACATCCGGCCATGTGATATCCCAATGTTTCTTGTTTGACATGTTTGGCTCTGAGGATAGCTATGCACGACAATCCGGGGATTTCACCACACCGGAGGACCATTGGCGTTCAGCCAAAGTAGATGTACTGCTTTTATGCGTATTGTCATACGTCTTCATGTCGCGGTACATGGATAAGCTAGATATCGGTGTCATTATGGTAGTGAGAGCTCTCAGGGAGTGTCGTACCATTGTACAGATGATCATTGCAGAGACACTGAGGTCAGCTACATACTGCTGCACTTATCTGGCAGGAGTGTTTACAGGTAGTTCGGTCAAGCTGTATGTGTGGTTTATGTCACACTTGAGACCGATTGGCACATTTAGACGGCAGGGGTTTTGTTTCACCAAGGAGATAGCCATGTCATACTCCTTTCAGCCTGTAGAGTGCATAGATGCTACATCGTGGTCAGCTTTTCTGGCAAGGATTAGGACTCCGTTTGCCATATTGTCGTGTTCAGGGCTTAGTTCACCCTATAGCTTCATTACTCATGCTTCGGGCATGGATTATCTCCCTCTGGCTAGATTGAAGGGCATAATTACTTACCACCCACTGGCCGTGATGTGTCGATTTTGACGATTCTGAGATTTTCATCCGTATGAGGGGCGATGAGTCGGTTCAGCGTCACACCATTTATCAACGGAGGACAGATCCAGGTTGTATGCCTGTTGGGATCAACGAGAGCTGGCTGAGTTTTCTGTCAGTCATCCAGGTTATTCTGCAGAGTACTCTGCATGGATGGAGGCAGAGACTGTATCGACTGCGGCAGTATCCACAGTGCAGGGGATTGATTCTGACGATGAGGATCCTATAGAGGAGGCTGTTATTCCCACCGATGATTTGACTGGCTGGCCGCCAAAGATTTGTGATGGATTTTCCACCCAGGTGCCACTTTTACCCAAAGATTCAAGATATAGCATTTGGAGCAGAGCTTACATCTGATGACCTATGATAGAGATCAGGCTAGGGCCGTGATGTTGACAACTCTTGATGAGAGAGATACTGCTCTGTTAGAGAGGGATGAGGCTAGATCAGCCAGGGATGTATTAATAGTGGAGCGGGATGCCGCCTTATCTGCTAGGGATGTGGCCATTGTAGACAACACTTTGGTGAGATCCCAGATAACTGTCAGTCTTGCCGACATGAGTGCTTACATTGATGAGCATTATGCCACCATGCAGTTAGCCTCTGATCTGCTAGCTCGTGTAGATACCCTTGGGCAGGAGCTTGCAGTGCTACCTCCGTCTTCAAAGAGGGATTTGATGAGTGAGTTTTATACCCATGAATTGGATACATTCGGGCTTAATTTATTGTTGTTCTTAAGTCTTTTAGGATGTTTTTATGTGTTTGTGTCTATTCAAGCATGTTTTATATTGTTTTGTAGGATTTGGGACAAAAGTTACATGGATCGATGTTTGGGGTGGCTAGATTCGCGTTTTCGGCTTGCCATTTACACAGCAGTCACTTCAGAGCCAATTTGACTATAGCTTCTGACATTATTTCGGAAACCTCAAAGAATTAAAGTTGTAGATCTACTTCTCCTCTTTCCGGAACATCTTGAATCATCGAAATCGGAGTTCGGACGAAGAAGTTATGGCCATTTTCCCAAAGGACGTCGGGAGCGAAAATCTCGGATTTTGGGGCCTGGCAAGGGCGCCCATTTTTGGCCTATACTGCCCAGCAAGGGCTCTAGGGGGCGAGACTCAGCAGTTGCTGAGCCTTATTTGGAAATACTGGGAAGGGTTTGAGTGCGGCACGGACGCTGCGTTTGGGTAATTTTGACACCTTTTGACTCAAATAGGATTGGGTTTGTTCCTAAACTAAAAATTAGACTTGTAACCTATAAATACATGATATAAGGCATAAAATAAAAGGAGATTACATAGCTTAGCTTGGAGATTACATAGCTTAGCCTAGATTAAACACTCCTTTAGATTAGAAAATAACCCTAGTTCTTATTAGTTTTGGAGATTGAAGCAACTTGGAGACCGTTGAAGATCAAGAGCAAAGAGCAAGAGGGAGCATCGATTTCTTCGACGACAAGATTCTATTCTCTTCTCTCATCTTACTTTTATCTTTTGATTTCTATTGGGTTGTGGATTCTTGGTTTTAATTCATTAATTATGAACTAACTATTTTTGAGATTTCAATTGAACTTTTTATGGCTATGAATTAGTTATTCATTATATTCTAATTATTTATGTTAAAGTGAGTTGTTTATCTTGTCTTATGCTTATTGCTTAATTATTTGATCAGTAATTACTTTGTTACTCTAGAAGGAATTGGAAGAGGAATTCTAGGGTTAGAACTGGGCATGATATCATGTGACTTAGTTATTTGCACAGTGAATAATTAGGTTTGTGAATAGAATGGAAATATCTTTTTCGCCGCATGTAACACATAAGGAATTGGGATTATAATGAGTTTAATTCAATTGTTTTGCATAGGAATATAGCAAGATTAATCTGGATTAAATAGAAGGCAATTGATTACTTGGAAAAGGGCTTTTGGCATTTGAGAGTTCATTAACAATTGAAGAGACATAATAATTGGGATAATTGGATAATTGATTTATAATTCATAATTGGGGATATTGAAGTCTTAATCTTTATTTATTTGAATTCATTCGTTAAAATCTTAGTTTTAATTGTTTAATTTAGTTTTCTTAATTAGAAAATAACGATTTGAGATTGTTTAAATAAAATTAGTTTGGTTAAGAATTAGTACTTGGTGATTTTTGTTAAATAATTCCTCGTGGGAACGATACTCTACTTTCACTTTATTACTTGTTCAACCGTGTATACTTGCGTATTCATTGATTCTTGAAATCGATCAACAAGTTTTTTGGCGCGATTCTCGGGGAATTAATTTAATAATTATTTACCAATATTAATTTCAATCAAATTAGTCTTAATTTAAACATTTTATTTTATTTTTAATTCTCTTTCTATATTTCTCTCTTTTCGGGTACCATGGATGACTTTGTGTATCAATGGCCATACACTAACATGACTCAACCAAGGGAGTGGAGATTGAAAGACTCGAGAAACTTTCTCGCATTGTCAAGACAGATTGAGACACTTTCGAGGATGTTTGAAGCTTTTGAAGCTCAAAGATCGTCAAAGTATGGTGGTTACTTGTGATTATTGTCTTTGGAAATCATATGAGTCATCAATGCACCATCGCCTTCGGTAAGATAAAGATAGTGGTGATTACCCCAATAATTATGTCTATCCCAACAACTATCATCAGGATTGGGGGTATCACCCGGATTTTTCATGGAGTAACAATCAAGATCAATTTTATGCTCCAAGTCCAACATACCCACAAGATTTCTTGTGTCCACCTCCTCTACAACAGGAAGAACATTCAAATTGGGAGGAAGCCTTGGAAAAATTTATTAAAGCTTCTGAAAAAAGGAATGAGGAACAAGACAAGAAAATGAATCAAGTAGAGAAATTTGAATTTGCAAAGCCAAGGGCGTTGATCAAGAATTTGGAAAATCAAGTGGAGCAGATAGCACATGCGTTGATCAACTGAGTCCTCAATACACTGCCCTATGACATGGATTCCGAGCAGATGGTGAGCCCGAGCCAAATCTACAACTGGATGAGCCACGAGATGAAAAAGAGGAGACAAGTGGGGATAATGACAACAAGGTCGGTGAAGAACTAATTGTGAGAACCAATGATGATGAGCCAATGTTATTTATGCCTCAAGTGCCTTCTCCTCCACAGTTCAAAAGTCCGGTTAGATTTGCAAAACCTTGTCCGATTGGTAGTCATGTCGTCGGCAATACTCTCTGTGATGTAAAAGCAAGTACACCTTCGAAACCATGGTGCGATGAGCTAGAGAAGATAGAAGAAGAAATTGTTGTGTCTGACAAGCCTCTATGCCATAATATATTCGCAGACACAATGGAGAAACCACCTAGATGCTGGACGTTCTTGAATGTGATCTTATCTCAAGAAAGCATTCTAGGTGACTTTAATACAATGGCTATTATAAATGGGAACCTACCAAAAGCTATATTATTTTCGATGGATGGAGGGTTCCTCAACTTTCGTAGGGGAATTGGATAGAGAATTGAAGAAGTCAGGCTGAGACTATAAAACAAGCGCTTATTGAGAGGCAACTCAAGTTTAATTTTTATTTTTAGTTTTTATTAAGTTTTATATTAGTAGTTTTGAATTTGCATTTATTTAGGATTTAATAAAATTGCTTCTATCATGGTTTTACAGGTTATTCAAGTCAAATTCAAGTGTGGTGCCCAATTTGTTCCATGTGCTTAGCTTTATTCTCCAAACTTAGCGGGCAAGGAGGAAGATTGCTATATTTTCAGGGAAGTCCTCTGCTTTAATTTTTTTCTATTTCAGTCATTGAGGACAATGTCTAGTTTAAGTTTGGGGGCATTTTAGTGTCGTATTGCATATAGTTAGTTATTTACATTGTAGTTCGTTATGTTTTCGGGTTATTTACATTTAGTTGTTGCATTCGTTTTTTTTTTTTGTTTTGTTTAAAAAAAAAATTTAAAAATCGCAAAAATAGTAGTTAGTTTACTATGTTTGTTGCAGTTAGTTTATATTTGCATGATTCCAACTGTTAGATAGTAAAAGTCTATTTTGGCCAATGATGAGACTGGAGTTAAGTAGATAAGTATAGTATTGAATATTCAGGCTTTGATGTGATTTCTTGTTATGAATTGAATCTTTTCCCTGTTTGAAACCGGTATAATCAAGGTTATACGTTAATAATGACTATTTATGTTAAGCGATTAAGTTTAAATTGATACATAATGGATTTTTAAGGATAATACTAGTTTGAAGGAATGAAAGACATGAATAGGCGGAGATGGCTAAATTTTGATAAAAACTTAAGTTTGGGGGGAAATTTTGGGGTATATAAGCTTTAAAAAAAAAAAAAAACATGTTGAGTCTTGTGGTGGGTTAAGGAGAAACACTCCCCATAAATACAAGCGTGAGATGGAGCGTAAAACGCACTCACCAACCATCTATAAAAAAAAGAGAAAAAAAAAAATTACCGTGGCTAGTTTTGTTTCGGGGCCTTTGTTACTTGAGTAAGTACGCCCGAAGGGGTATCTTAAAACCCTAGCACCCTAAGGTCTTATATGGTCCGGGAGTCGTTGGTGAAAGCTCGCTAAGGGGTGACATCATTGTTAGCCTAATGGAATGAGGCATTGCACGCTTATGGTTAAAAAAAAAAAAAAAGCAATAAAACGGAAAAGAGTAAAAAGCCCCGTAATGAAAAGTAAAGCATAAGTATCCAGATTGGACTCTTGAACTTGGTGGATGTTTGACTTTAGTTGGATATAGCTTGTTCGTGAATTTTGTGAATTTGCACCGTATGATGCCTTCAAAGATATCTATTATGTCTTAAATTTGATTTTATATCGATTAACATTGTTGTGGAGCACACACGCACTATATCGGTGATAATGATCTAAGATTTGATGATTGATTGGGAAATTACCGATTTGTTTTAATATGATGTATTATCATGTTTACTTAATTTCTCTAAGGTAGGTTGAATAGACTTGTTTTTGTCATTACTGTTGGATTCGTAGGCATATAGATTAGTTTCATTACATTGCATTGCATAACATTTTTGTGTTTTTGCTTGAGGACAAGCAAAGATTTAAGTTTAGGGGTATTTGATGAGTGAGTTTTATACCCATGAATTGGATACATTCGGGCTTAATTTATTGTTGTTCTTAAGTCTTTTAGGATGTTTTTATGTGTTTGTGTCTATTCAAGCATGTTTTATATTGTTTTGTAGGATTTGGGACAAAAGTTACATGGATCGATGTTTGGGGTGGCTAGATTCGCGTTTTCGGCTTGCCATTTACACAACAGTCACTTCAGAGCCAATTTGACTATATCTTCTGACATTATTTCGGAAACCTCAAAGAATGAAAGTTGTAGATCTACTTCTCCTCTTTCCGGAACATCTTGAATCATCGAAATCGGAGTTCGGACGAAGAAGTTATGGCCATTTTCCCAAAGGACGTTGAGCAGAAAATCTCGGATTTTGGGCTCATGCAAGGGCGCCCATTTTTGGCCTATGCCCAGCCCCGGCGCTAGGGGCGAACTCAATGGCTGTTGCCCGTTATTTGGGGCGCAGGGGAAGGGTTTGGTGCGGCCTGGACGCGTTTTGGGCGAATTTTGACACCTTTTTGACTCCAAATAGGATTGGGTTTGTTCCTAAACTAAAAATTAGACTTGTAACCTATAAATACATGATGTAAGGCATAAAATAAAGGGAGATTACATAGCTTAGCTTGGAGATTACATAGCTTAGCCTAGATTAAACACTCCTTTAGATTAGAAAATAACCCTAGTTCTTATTAGTTTTGGAGATTGAAGCAACTTGGAGACCGTTGAAGATCAAGAGCAAAGAAAGAGGGAGCATCGATTTTCTTGACAAATGATTCTATTCTCTTCTCTCATCTTACTTTTATCTTTTGATGTCTATTCGGTTGTGGATTCTTGGTTTTAATTCATTAATTATGAACTAACTATTTTTGAAATTTCAATTGAACTTTTTATGGCTATGAATTAGTTATTCATTATATTCTAATTATTTATGTTAAAGTGAGTTGTTTATCTTGTCTTATGCTTATTGCTTAATTATTTGATCAGTAATTACTTTGTTACTCTAGAAGGAATTGGAAGAGGAATTCTAGGGTTAGGCTGGGCATGATATCATGTGACTTAGTTATTTTGCATGTTGAATAATTAGGTTTGTGAATAGAATGGAAATATCTTTTCGCCGCATGTAACACATATGGAATTGGGATTGTAAGGAGTTTAATTCAATTGTTTTGCATAGGAATATAGCAAGATTAATCTGGATTAAATAGAAGGCAATTGATTACTTGGAAAAGGGCTTTTGGCATTTGAGAGTTCCTGTTAACAATTCAGTAGACATAATAATTGGGATAATTGATTTATAATTCATAATTGGGGATATTGAAGTCTTAATCTTTATTTATTTGAATTCATTCGTTAAAATCTTAGTTTTAATTGTTTAATTTAGTTTTCTTAATTAGAAAAATAACGATTTGAGATTGTTTAAATAAAATTAGTTTGGTTAAGAATTAGTACTTGGTGATTTTTGTTAAATAATTCCTCGTGGGAACGATACTCTACTTTCACTTTATTACTTGTTGACCGTGTATACTTGCACGTATTCATTGATTCTTGAAATCGATCAACAGATTCTATGTTAGATCCGATAGTGCGCATACACACGAGATCTCGTAGATAGCTTTGTATTTTCCTGCATGATTAGCTTAGCCATTTTGTCATGTATACAAGATGGATGTATATATCAAAAAAGATTATATATATGGGAAATATATTTTGATTCACTTCCCTTTTAGTTATGCCTTGATACTTGCTTGATATTTGCCTGTTTCTCCAAGGCCTTGTGATCTTGATGCATTCTGAACTTATCCTTGATAGATGGACTTTGAGATGTCGCAAGATCTCTTAGAATGGATCATTGATTTCTGTAAATCCCTACCATCTTTGGTGTCTTGGGACTGGTATCTGTATGGAATGTGGAGAGGAAGATGGTTTCTTCCTCTCTGAGATTGACCGCACTACGCATAAATTGAAGACTTATATTTATGAGAAGCCTAGTTAATTCCATCTCTTATGGGTTGGTATTGCTCTTTGAGGCACGATCGCAGCTTAGATGGTCACCGAATCTTCTATTTGTGAGAAGAGGTTGGGTAATTCCATCCCTTTGATCTGAAACCGATGAAATGGGGAGAATTGAAGATTGATCCCAGTACCGTGTGATAACTATGTTGTTCTGGTAGGGGTTAGACTGCACCATGAATGACTGCCTATGTACTCCTATTGAAGAGGAGATCAAGTCTACGTAGTTCAAACCTAGTGTAGGAGGTTCAACGCTGAATGCGGAAGGCAGATGGGTGTAGAAGTATTTTTTTGGTTTTTGTTATTTTGTAGAGAAAGGGTAGAAATGTTTTTGTTGTTTTTCTTTATTGCCACCGGACCATAGAGAATATGGTTGCCTACGTACCCCCGGGTATCAGGGAGATCAGGTCGACGTAGTTCGCCCCTCAGGACGAATTGAAGGCGAAGAGAAGTGTAATTCCCATGTGCAGGCTATACTGCAGGGAGAAGAAAGTTTGATCCCATAATGGGGACAAACTACAAGTGTGGAAAAAGTTTGATCCCGTCCTCAAGACAAACTGCAGGCGTAGAAAAGTTTAATCCCGTCTTTAGGATAAACTGCAGGTGTAAAAGGCTCAATCCCGTCTTCAGGATAACCGAAATTGTGAAAGGTTAAATCCCGTCTTTAGGATAACCGAGGTTGTAAAAGGTTTGAATTGAGGTAAAATCAGGCTGCTGGCTTGAAGTGTATATTTCCCTGAGGGGCAGAAGAGTTTGTAAAAAGGAAAGGGTTCAAAACCAGAATGACTGGTGATTTGGTGATCAAAACCAAGATGTTTGTTTGATGGTAACTTCAGACATAGTATTGTTTTATGGTATCCAAGTTGATAAGCTGTGGAAATTCATCGCCGTCCATTTCCTGTAATCTGAGAGCACCTCCTGTCAATACTTCTTTGACAACAAAAGGGCCTTCCCAGTTAGGAGCGAATTTTCCCTTAGATTGATCTTGGTTGTCAATGATCTTCTTCAAAACCAAGTCACATTGTTTGAATTGTCATAGTCGAACTTTTCTGTTTTAGGACCGTGCGATCCTTTGCTGATATAACTGACCATGGAAGATTGTCACGGTTCTCCTTTCATCTATCAGAGACAATTGGTGATACATGTCTTGTACCCATTGGTCTTCATCCCACTGAGCATCCATCAATACTCTGAGGGATTCCATTTCCACTTCTATGGGGAGCACTGCTTCCATCCCATAGACTAATGAGTAGGGGGTTGCCCCAGTGGAAGTTCGCATGGAAGTTTTGTAGGCTAATAAAGTCAGAGGCAAGAGATCAGTCCATCCTTTGTGATTGGCGGACATTTTCTGCATGATCTATTTGATGTTTTTATTAGCCGCTTCAACAGTACCATTCATCTTTGGATGGTAGATGACGGAGTTGAGATGTTTGATTGGAATTTTCTGCATAACTCCTCCATCATTTTGTTGTTGAGGTTCTTAGCATTGTCTGACACAATGACCTCTGGTTGTCCATATCGATAGATGACATTGTTTCTGATGAAAGCAATGATAACTTCTTTAGTGACCTTGGGGAAGGATGCTACTTCTACCCATTTGGTGAAGTAGTCGATCATAGTGAATATGAATCGATGTCCATTACTGGCTTTGGGCTCGATGGGCCCGATCACGTCCATTCCCCACATTGAGAAGGGCCATGGTGAACTCATGTTGTGGAGCTCCCTTGGAGGGGCGTGGATAGCATTCCCATGAATCTGGCATTGATAGCACCTCTTGACGTAATCATCACAGTCAGCTTTGAATGTAAGCCAATAATGTCCCGTTCTAAGAATTTTCTTGACAAGTAAGGGGCCGCTCATGTGTGGGCCACATACTCCACCATGGATCTCATCCATGAGTCTCTAAGCTTGGTCTTTGTCTAGACATTTAAGGAGACCTAATCCTGCATCTCTTTTGTATAGTGCATCTCCGCTCAGGTAAAATTTCATAGCAAGTCGATGAATCTGCCTCTTCTCAGTTAGGGTCGCCTCAGCGGGTGTAGATCCATCTCGTAGATACTCTTTGATGCATTGATACCAAGGGTTGTGGATGAGAGGTAGCTCATCCGATACTTCTCCAACATAATTCCCATAAACTGGGGCTTTTTGCAGAGTAAACGTGATGCTTGGCATGTTTTCCTTGTCAGGTATGTAAACCAAGGAGGCCAACGTTGCTAATGCATCTGCAAAATCATTCCTATTACGAGGAATGTGTAGAAAGGAGATTTGTTCGAACTCCAAAGCCATCTGTAGAACTTGTCGATGGTAAGGCAGCAAATGTAATTCTTTGGTTTGATAGATTCCCGTGGATTGCTTGATTACCAATTCGGAATCCCCAAAGATAGTTAACCGCCTGATGCCCATTGAACGGGCAAGTTTTAGCCCCATGATACAGCCTTCATACTCAGCTATGTTGTTGGTGCTGACAAACTATAATTTGACGACGACGGGATACTGCTCCCCCATACCAGATATTAAAACTGCTCCAGCTCCAGAGCCTTCTGTATTAACAGCTCAATCAAAATACATTCTCCACGTACGACATATTATACTGATGTTATAGCTGAATTGTCATTACCCCTTCATCGGGAAAGTATGTTTCTAAGGGTTTATAATCCCCTGTAGGTGTGGCGGCCAGTTGATCCGCAATTCCTTGACCTTTAACAGACTTTTGCGTCACGTAGACGATGTCAAATTGCTGTAGGATCAACTTCCTGCTGGACAATCGACAATTTAGTATGGGCTTACAGAACACATACTTGAGAGTATCCATTCGGGATACGAGATGGGTTGTGTGACCATGGAGGTAATGTTGTAACCTCATGGAAGCCCATGCTAAAGCACAATAAGTTTTCTCAATTAGAGTGTACTTGTGTTCACTGATGCTGAATCTTTTGTTGAGGTAATAGATAGCTCGTTCTTGGCCTCTATTATCTTTCTGCCCCTGCATGCAGCCCATGCCATTGTCATTTATGGACAGGTACATGAACAGGGGAACATCATCCGTGGGAGGTACCAACACAGGAGCGTTAATCAGTTGCTCTTTAATGGTAAGGAAGGCTTTCTGACACTCATCGTTCCATTTCATGGAGGAGTTCTTCCTTAATAGCTTGAAGATAAGCTCACAGGTTGCTGTGAGTTGAGAAATGAATCTGCTAATGAAATTGATTCTTCCTAAAAATCCCCGTATTTCCTTTTCTGTCTAAGGAATGGGTATTTCCTTGATGGCCTGGATTTTGGTAGGATCCAGTTCAATCCCTTTGTGGCTGACTAGGAAACCTAGCAACTTGCCTGACTTAACACCAAAGGCGCACTTGGTGGGATTCAACTTCAAGTTGTACTTACGCATCCTGTTGAAAAGTTTTGTGAGATGGTCTAAGTGGTCATCATCCTTCCGGGATTTGATAATGATGTCATCCACATAGATCTCTATCTCTTTGTGCATTAAATCATGGAA
Organism: Panax ginseng; assembly: GCA_020205605.1. Lineage (NCBI taxonomy): Eukaryota > Viridiplantae > Streptophyta > Magnoliopsida > Apiales > Araliaceae > Panax > Panax ginseng. Next base: position 100,150,668 of record CM035139.1, read on the forward strand.
AAGAGCCATCATAGCTCGCTGATAGGTTACCCCGGCATTGATCAGGCTGAATGACAACCGTCTGTAGCAAAAGGTTCCCCAAGACGTGATGAAAGCAGTTTTCTCACGATCTTCCTTAGCGACAATAATTTGATGGTACCCCGCAAAGCAATCAACAAAGGAGTACATGCCGTATTGAGCAGTATTGTCAATAAGAATGTGGATAAAGGGCATGGGAAAGCTATCTTTAAGGCAAGCTTTGTTCAAATCCCGGTAATCCAAGCAAACTAGCACCTTTCCCCCTAGTTTAGGCACGAGAACACTGTTGGATATCCACTCCGGATATGTAGACACCATGATGATGCCAACTTGAAATTGTTTCACAATTTCCTCTTTGACTTTTAAATTCCATTCAGGTTTCAATCGCTTGAGCTTTTGCCTAACTGGCTTGAATCCTTCTTTGATGCGAAGGCGATGAAGAACAATGTCAGTGGACAAACCCACCATGTCTTCATGAGACCATGCAAACACATCCTGGAATTGGGTTAATAGTGCAAACATGTCATTCCGTTGATTTGTGGTAAGGTCTGAACCAATCTGTATTAGCTTACGGTTGTCTATGGTTCCGAGATTGAAAGGAGTGGTTTAATCAAGATTGGGTTTGGGTTTGTCTGTGACCCATTCCTTAATCTCTTGAGGTGTCTCAATGTCCTCCAGGATGTCCATCAAGTCTGAGTCCAACTTTGCATCAAAGTTGCAGCCCTTGTGGAGAGAAGGCATGTCATCAGCAAGGACAAGCACATCTAAATTCAGAGTCCTGAAATAAAAGATGCTTTCACTTAATATATGCAACTGTTCGATCATACAAAAGTGTTAGCATGTACTTGATAAAATAACTGCTAGTGCTGTAAAGGAAAGCAAGCAATTAAAGTTATCTATAGGGCAGAGGGATTTTCTGCCCATTTTACCCTCTTCGACTAATGCATGGAGTGGTGCTCCAATTGGCGAGGGAAAAGTCCTGATGGACTGCAGCGATGGAAGGATCGTCATTGTCCTCCTTCTCCCGAATGATAACCATGACATCTGGGCAATCATCGTCTGGGGTGTATCTATTTGTATGTTCATCATGAACAATGACGCGAATGCCTGCCATCATCAAGGCAAGGTCATGTTTACATTTTCGTTCCTTTTCTTCCACTTCGGGATCAGGAATCAGCACCTCTTTTGCTTTGATTGGCACTCGTTTTGGAAACAGCATAGCTATAATGTGTGCTGGAACCTTTATTGGAGATTGCATTAACTCATGAGGTAAAGGTATAGAAAATCGTCGGGTGATGGAAGCTTGAGGAACCTGCTTGTGCTTATGAGGATTCCTGTGACTAGAACTGGCAGAATAGCCTAGTCCGACTATTCCAATTTTACTGGACATTTGAATAGGGTGCTTAATATCCTATTTATCTTTACCAAGCCCTTGTCCAGGTTGATGACCCAATAACATCATTTCTTGAGTGGCCGACATAACCTCGGCAGAAATCTTAGGTACATGAAGTGGCGCTCTAATAGAATGGTATTGCATGTTACTCACTTCTAGAGTATGGAAACTGGCTGATTCAACTTCTGAATTGAAGCTGATAATTGGTAGAGTTCCTTGTTCAGGACAATCCGGCTCAGCGTTGACAGTGACTAGACTCTTGTTGATAATGTATTTGAGTTGTTGATGTAGCGTGGAGGGAACAACTCCAGCCATGTGTATCCATGGTCTCCCCAATAGCAGGTTGTATCCTGAATCTATCTTGAGGACATGGAAGGATACATTGAATGTATTTGAACCAATCTCAATTGGCAACTCAATCTTTCCAACGGAATTTCGCCGGGATCCATCAAAAGCTCTGATGACCGTGTGGCTGCTTTGGATCCGCTTGAGATTGATATTCATCTTTACTAAGGTGGCATAAGGACATATATTTAGAGATGAGCCTCCATCTATCAATAATCCTGCTAGCATATACCCAAAAAAAACTGTAATATGCAAAGGCTTACAATAACTGGTCCCTTCGGAAGGTATGTCATCATCAGTGAAGGATATCACATTGTTGTTTAAAATGTGATCAACCAAATGTTGAAATTTTTCCACGTCCACTGATTTTGGCAAATTGGCTTCTTCTAAAACCTTCAGTAAGATCTTTCGATGATCCTCGGAAGAGAAAACCAAATCCAGTATTGAAATCTGGTGTGGAGCTTCTCGCAAGCTTAAAACCACTTTGGCTTCATTGTGGCCCATAGTGCGGAGGAATTTTTCAATCTTCTCCACGGGCAACTTCCCCTTTGCTTCGCAAGTAGGTTTAATAATTCGTTGAGGAAGATATAGTGGATTTTCCTTCGACACTGTAGCAGTAGTATGAGACGTGGATCCTTCAGCTTCTCCATAATTCCATGGAACATTGTATAAGCTGACAACAGGATATTGTGGTTTGAAAGATAAAGAAATTGGCTTTGGTGCGGCCACTTTCAAAGGATTGTCAGCTCCTTTGAGTTGAATTGGTTGTATGGGAAATACTTTGACAGTCTCATCATCCACTTCGGATATAACTGTTACTAATCCCTTCCATTTGGTAGGACATGCATTCCCACCCTTTAGTTGTACAGTGTAATCATCTGCTATTTGTAGGACACCGCTATCAATAAGATTCTGAATAAGATGGCAGAGTGCCCAGCATTCTTCTGTGCTGTGACTGTGAGAATGTTAATGATATTGACACATTTCATCAGGATTGAACCGCCCTGAGCGGGGATTGATGGGAGGGAGAAGGAAGGTAATTCTTCCTTTGTTGATCAACATCTGTAGTATTTCCTCCATAGATTGGCCCAAATAGGTGAATTCCCTCTTATTGGCAAAATCCTAACGGGCTTTAGCATTTGCTCGCTTCACAACCTTATCCTCCATAGCTTCGCTTTCTGAAGGTGGTGAGGAGGCATTCGTAACAAAAAGAAGGAGATAGGCATGCTCCTGCCTGATTAATTGGTGTGTGACTTGATGCTGGTGGGTCACCAGTTCAGCCAATTGTTCAATTTGTTTGGAAAGAGCTTTCATCTTTGGTTCCATGGTAAACTGGAACTTTGCATAATCCAATTTGTTAACACCATCTTTGATGGGTTGGGATAATTCGCCGTTAGAATTGGAACCTTGTATAGTGCTCCAACTGACCATGTTGACCTCTTCTTCTTTGTGTTGAGGAAGAGGGTTATCTTGCACATGAGGTTGATCTGGTTTAGTGACCATGATCTCACCGTTGTCTATTAGATCTTGAATCTTATGTTTCAAGGCCCAATAATCTTGAGTATCATGTCCAGGTGCCCCGGCATGATAAGCACACTTCCGAGTAGCATTAAAAGCCCTCCCATTAGGGTTGGCCGATGGAAAAAGATGTGTAATTTTCGTCTGAGCAGTCAGAAGAGCAAGAATATTCTCGAGAGAGTCCCCTAAGGGTGTGAACGTTGGAGGTCGCTTTACTTCTCAACTTTTAGGCAATGGAGGGTTTGAAGATTATGCTGGAAAAGGGGAGTAGTTTCTCCTCTGCATAGGCATGCTTGGATTGCCTTTATGTCCTTGTAGTATCAAGGAAACATCCACCTCTTTCTTTTTATAGACCCTCCAAGGGTTGTTTCCATAAGATCCGGACTGGATGTGCTCAGCAACAACTTTAAGAGTGGCTAGGTCTTGAATTTTACCTGACTTCAATCCCATCTCAGCCATCTCGCCGTGTTTGATCATTTTAGAAAATTGTTTGCCAATACCAGCTAGAACTCTTTCATAGAAAGGAGCTTCCTGTACATCTATGAAGGTCATGACCATTTCTGATTCTGTCATGGAAGGAATAACTTGAGCAGCAAGGCGCCTCCACCTTTGAGCATACTCTCTAAATGACTCATTAGAATGTTTCTTGACCTTGGTAATTTGGTATCGGTCAGGAGCCATCTGAGATTGAAAACTGTATTGAGTAAGGAAGGCGTGAGCCAGCTCTTCCCAACTATGGATCTTAGAGTTGTCTAATCTGGTATACCATGAACGGGCTTCTCCATCGGACTTTTTGAAAACAATTTGCATTTGAAGCTTTTCATTTTCTGCGTAAGACCCAAGTTCTCCTATGAACACCTTTAAATGTGTATAAGGATCCCCTAATCCGCCATATTTCTCAAAATCAGGGGTCTTAAATTTCTCTGGATATTGAACAGCAGGAAATATGCAAAGGTCTGTATATGAAACACTGACATGTGTTTCAATCCCTTTGAGAACGCGGATAGTTTCCTCCATTTAAAGGACCTTCTTCCCGATATCACCGGTGTCTGGATCTCCTTTGAGAAGGGTGTTTTCAGGGCCTTTGTTGGTTGTATCCAACTGATGTTCTGGAACTATTTTTTCCAGACCTTGAACTCCTCCTTGTGTAGAGGATTCTGTATGTGTAGGTATCTTTATACCGTGAGTAGACTGGTGTAATTCTTTTAGTAGGACAGCCATGTCTGTGATTTGTTTACTCAATTCGTCAAATTCTTCTCGGGAAACTGCATTAGACTGATCAGAAGAAGACATGATTGGCTGTAGGCTTGTGGCCTTTTTGGACTTTGAATGGGTAACAGGCCCAATTGCTTCCCTACAAAAGACTTACGTAGTTAGTCTTAGGGTAATATAAATGTTATCATAACATGTCCGTTTAGGAATTTTGTCCTGCAAAACCGGTTGTTAATTGATAACATGTCATGCATGCACAGATATTCTTTATATTTACCATTACATATGAATGAACATGGAATAAAACTACAAGAAAATGTTTTTACAGGTAATTTAAAATGAAAAGTATGAAGAGACTTCCCTCCGCGTTTGGTTTATCAGAGGCTGACCTATCTTAGGGTTACTCTTGCGGCTTTTCGGCATGAAGGTTCCCAGATCATCGCAATCTACTTGACAGGAAGTTAATCTAGTCGTTCAACTGGAGTGAATCTGAGTGGTACCTTTCCTGAACCCCGGGGAATCATTCTTCCCACAAGTCCAGTAATCAAACACCGACAAGATAGCCTCCTAGTGGAGGGACCACACAACATATATTCACATACAACGTGTCTCATCGTTTATGCAAAATGATGACATGTGTGAAGCACTAATATCACAGATAGATATTTAGCAGTGCAGTAATTAAGATGCATTTGTACACATTCATCATAAATGTAAATGCAACATTCACACACAAGCATGTAACAATTTGGAAAAGCTTGTAATGGCGGCTTAAGCCCTCTTACTGGAATCCCCAGCAGAGTCGCCACCTGTCGACGTCGGGATTTTTGAGTGTCCCTTTTCGTTACTTGTTCTTTGGTGTTCTCATGTTAATGTGAGATTTGTTTGAAAAAACAAGTGAAAAAGGTCCGACATGTATAATGTCGACGATTTGACTTTAAGAGTCGCCAATTGGTGTATTTAACTTGTTGCACCAATACAACCGAAAAGGTTTGCACATTGACCTAGTGTTTTGACACTACTAGACGGGTCTATGAAACCGAGATTCATTTTGGATCTTGGGGCTTGATTATGCGGAGGGAATGTGTTAGGCACCCCCCCCCCCCGACATCCGTGTTACCACGGTGACCGCCACTTTTCAAAGAAATTATTATATAAATGTGTGTGTGTGTGTGTGGATTAATGTGCAATTGTTTGAAAGTAGTGCGAGGCCTCGTTCGCACATATATACACAAGGTTTGAATTTTATAAAAAAATTCAGTTTTAACCAAGATATATCAATGAAGTTTTGTAAAAGAGATTTTTCAAACCCTGTGCTCAATAGGAATTGAGACCTTTTCATACTTCCATTTTATTATTAAATGTTCGGCTTGTTTGCTTTTATTTTAGAGATGCGAAGCATTCTCGAGAAAATAATATACAGCAGTGTCGAACTCCTCGTGGGCATGACAGCCATCCAAGGAAATTTAGACACTGTAAAATAATGTACAGGCTGCTTATAGCTGAAAAATGTCCATCATGGGAACCGAATCTAGATTCAGTAAAATGAACATGTGATCACATGATTCCTAGGCTCACATGATACTACAATTTGTATGGAAAGCAGTAAGTAGCTATATATATATAAAAGCTGTAAATATATATATACAGACATGATCAACCACCACGAAGCAACTCCATGGGGGATCGGAAATGTAAATATATAAAAGCGGTTAATATATATATATATATGGACATGATCAACCACCACGAAGTAAACTCCAGGTGGGACAAAATATAAATAAAGTTGTAAAAGCGATCAAGTGCCACGAAGTAAACTCTAGGATGGACGAAATGTAAATAAAGCTGTAAAAGGCCACGAAGTAAACTCCAGGCCGGACAGGAATGTAAATATATATATATATATATATATATATGTACAAATATATATATAAAAGCAGTAAACGCGCCGGATGTGAATCCAGGCTCATCGGATATGTCCGAAAACAATTATATATATATACATATATATATATATATATAAACAATTAAACGCACCGGATATAAAATCTAGGCTCATCAGACAGAGTCTGACCACGGTTTATATATAAGTATATATGTATATATAAGCAATTAAACGCTCCAGACCGAAGTCTAGGCTTAATCGAGGCATAACTCGATAATGTTAGTCCATATATGAAATATATACATATATATAAGTATATATATATAGACAGAAATGAAAACTACGGACCGAAGTCCGGGAAAACACACTCACACGACTCCCAACGTGTACAACAGTGTGTGCTAATATGAGAAGAAGGCTTTATAAAATATAAGAAGGCTTACAATGGGCTGCCAAAGTAGACTTCTATGAGTTTAAATGGATAAACACTCAGCTCCCGCCGGATAAAAGATAGCTATATGTGTGCTAACTAGTGTTTAGAAGTGAGGAAACACTCAAAAGATGTGTATGCAGAGTAAAATGGATAGGGCTTCCTCGCCTTTTTCTCTCCCTCTTCTCCTCAAATGGCTGACCCTAAGGCTTGTATATATAGAGCGGATGGGCGGTACACTGCTGACCCCGCATGATTGTACTATGGTGGTTGTGATGCATCCGAGCATCGCGGGTCCTGTCGTCTTGTAGTACGTGCACTCATGCATTGTAATGTCCGCTTAAACTTCTAGAACTTCAATCCGAGCATCCGAACGATGTATATTTGACATTCTTCGGACCGCTTGTGTTGAGAGTTACGCAATGACATGGATTAGAGGTTGTACGAAGTCAGGAAGAGGGGTCTATGCCCATGGTCTTCAAGCTTCAAATTCTATCCAAAGTACTGCCACGCGTAATAGTCACTCGGGATTGTCAATCCTCGGCTCTTGTGGGACATTGTTGTATGTATGTATGTATGAAGTGTTGAGACGACGTGCCATTGTCGAAGGAACAAGATGAGGTTTGACTCCTCGCCGGGGTTATCGCCGGTTTAAGCGGAAAATAGACGTTGCTCAGGGTTACATCTGAGATTGGACTACTTGCTGGTATGTCGTGATATCATCTTGTTGAGATGGTAAAATGACGTTGTGACTCATTATCGGGGTTATCACCGATTTAAGCGAAAAGCAGACTTTGCTCAGGGTTATATCTGAGATTGGACTGCTGCTTGTTTGTATGTATCACTGTCATCTGTGGATGTTCCTATCTGCCCGTTGTCATCTCCAAGATCGAGGGTGTGTGCCTCGACGGGATGTACGAGGTTGAAGGTGATTGCATATGTTTAAAACAAGCATTTTCGGGGTTATCGCCGAAATTGCAATGGCATCTCTTGGGGCTATCACCAAGGATGGGGTTTCTACTCCCAGTGTTTCTCTAGGACTGGAACTGAGAGTCGCGGTGTTATCGCCGAGACAGAACTGTCATCTCCGGTGTTATTGCTGGTCTTTTGATCTGCATATCTCGGGGTTATCTCCGAGATTTGAAATGACATTCCCGATGTGTGTTCTGGGTTTGAGATGATGTTCTCGATTTGTGTTCCAGGTTGGAACTGAACTTCTGGTAGTATCTGGAATGGATGTAAGCTGTCTTTCAGGGTTATCTCCAAAAGACGAATCTACCCTCCTACAATGTTAGTAATAAGAGTGCAGAAAATTACGAGTGTCTACAATTATTTTGAATATATAGAAGACATATCCATTCTTTTAAGACTTTTCAATTGAATATATGTGTTAATGGTAGTACCATGTAGCACCATCTGTCGGGTTGGAAGATACCCAGATTTTTGGGTGTCTTAGTTTATGGGTCCCGCTGTCTCGAAGTACGTGCACGCATGTAACGCGTGTTATCTGAGCATCCGATTGAGGTGTGTAAGACCTGTTTTGGACTGCCGTTATCGAGAGCTACACAATGACATGGGATTAGAGGTTGTACAAAGTCAGGAAGATGGAACCATGTCTTATGTCTTCAAGCTTCAAATTCTATCCGGTGTTCTTCCTTGCGTAGTAGTCACTCGGGATTGCAACTCCTTGGTTCTTGTGCGACATTGTTGTGTAGAATGTATGTTGAGATGTTTGTTGAGACGGCGCCATATGGGGTTGAGGTGGAAATTTGATGATTTTGCCCTTCACCGGGGTTATCTCTAATTTGGGTTGATAAAGCAGACATTGCTCAGGGTTATCTCTGAGATTGGGCTGCTGCAAGTGCTGAATGCCCTCAGGGTTATCTCTGAGGTGTGCCTGTCCTCCCAGGGTTCTCTCCAGGTTTGGGAGCTGAGTGCCTCGGTGTTAGTCCCAAGGTTGAAGCTGACTGCATGGGTTAAAACGAGCATCTCCGGGGTTATCTCCGGAACTGCAACTGCACTCCTTGGGGTTATCTCCAAGGTTGACATTGTCTTTCCCAGTGTTGTTTCCGGGACTAAGACTGAACATCTCAGGATTATCTCCAAGATGAAAATGACTTCTCCGGTGGATTTTTGGTATTTGCACTGCTTTCCAAGGGGTTATCTCCGAGGTGGGAAATTATACTCCCGGTGTGTTTTCTGCGGTTGAAATTGAACTTTCGGTGGTATTTTCAGGATTAAGCTGAGCTGTCTTCCATGGTTATTTCTGAAATTTGATTCCTCGCTTCCTGCAATGTTAGTAACAGGTAGGCAAAAAATTTTGAGTGTCTACAGATGCCCCTCTTTATCATATTCATGCAATGTAATGGATGGATAGGATAAAGAATACTAAACACTTGAAATATGACAAGATGATCATGATGCAATGTATAACGACATGATGCAAATGTATGTGGTTTGTTGGATTGTTCTCCAACATAGTGGGATGATTATCGTCTCCTTGTTGCTTCTACCGGGGGAGCACTAAATAAGCAGCCTGATGAACTGTCATGGACGTGTGATCCACAGCTACCAGGAATCTTTAGGATTGTTAACATTGAGGTTATCACCAAAGTCTTGAATCCTTGATACAGACTTTATCCTAAAGATCTAGGATTTTGCCTGTTAGTAACAGGTAGGCAAAAAAATTTTGAGTGTCTATAGATGCCCCTCTTTATCATATTCATGCAATGCAATGGCATGGATAGGATAAAGAATACTTGACACTTAAAATACGATAATATGATTATGATGTAATGTATAACAACATGATACAAATGTATGTGGTTGGTTGGATTGTTCTCCAACATGGTGGGATGATTGTCGGTTCCCTGTTGCTTCTACCGGGGGAGCACTAAAAAAGCAGCCTGATGAACTGTCATGGACGTATGATCCACAGCTACTAGGAATCTCTAGGATTGTTGACGTTGGGGTTATCACAAAAGCCTTGAATCCTTGATACAGACTTTATCCTAAAGACGTATCTCTCATGTACAAGAGACTCTGTGGGGATGGGTTTTGTCTATTGAGGATGTGTATAACATATTCCATCATCGGTCCTCCCCGATGAGGATGATATCTCCTGGTTTGCACCACCAGGATATACCAATGTTTTGTCGGAGTTATTGCTAATAGTTTGTGTCATCAAGGTTACCTGACCTTCGCCGACATATGAAATCAACAGATAAGATCCTTGTTGGGCAAATTGTCAAGGTTGTTTGACCTTCATTGATGTGTACATCAACGGTTGAATTGAATTAAACTCCACTGGGAAAAAAAAGAAGGGTTTAGGGCTATGACCTTGTATTTTTGGCATCGGACCTAAGCAAGGTATTGCCGAGTGTAATTTGCAACAATTGAGATCATCGGTATAGTGTACCTTTTGTTTGGGCGAATACCAATGAATGGTATGTAAAGCCACAGTTTGTCCTGTGAAAACTAGGATTTCAGCCTATTATGCTCAACCGCGTAGCGTTTTTATTCTTGATTTGGCCTTTTCAGCTTGTGAGTACTCCTTTGCAACTCGAACTAGACCGAGCTGGAGGGGTGGGCCCCACCTAGGGGAGCCGTAGGTACACTTGCAGCAGCCACAGGTGGACCTGCGGCCAGCCGTGGATGGCTATTAAGGCTGCAGGTTGCCTTTTCAAGTCATTTCATGTTGTGCCACTAAGGAAATCTGAGAGCTCTTCTTCAGATCTACTGAGTTCGGGCGTCTTTCTGCAAATTCTATCACCGTACAAGTGTTCTACACTGTCTTGGTAACGTATGCATGTCTTCTTTTCTAGTTTTTATCCGTTGGAAAATGACTTATCACATGAAATGCATCTAAACACATAGTAGTGATTATGCATGCTGAAATGACTTGATAAAAAATATTCAACATAGTAAATGTTAGTATTAAATCATGCTGAACATAATGATGTGAAAAAATTTGACTTTTGAAACAGTCAAATTGACACCTTTTTCTGCTATTTCTTATCCTATTTGAGGACAAATGAGCAAAGGTGAACCAAGCAAAAATAATCCTGATAATTAGGCTACCCTTACGGATTTTTTTACTGTGATGTATTAATGCATGTAGGATGTTTATGACTGTGGGCAGGTGTGCTATGGAATGGCCACCTAGTCATGCCTTTGTGCATGTGGATAGTCTTATTTACGAAGGAAACTATGGCAAAAAAATTGAAAATATAGGCATTGGGTAGTCATGCATTTTTAACTCTACTGTAGATGTATGTTAAAATAATTAATGCATGCATGTAGTCATAAAATTGCATTTTGAAAAGCTCCAGGTTAGAATTTACCACACCATTTCTGAGGTGATTTGGAGACTTATTATCTGGATATATGGATTCGGATCAGCCAAGTAGTTCCCGCAGGACCACTTCTGGTGTGCGGAGGAGAGCTTCTGAAGTGCCTCGACCCTGTTCTGTTAGACAGCCTCGTCGTTCAGCGGAGGCGGTGATACGTCCTATCCGGGTTGATGTACCGAATATGGAGGATGATGAGGAGGATGTACCAGTTGCGGCTCTCACTCCTGGTGCACATGTTCCCCGTAGTGACCTCCCAAGTATTCAGGTGGTGAACCCAGAGCTTCTGGGTGATTTGAGTCGACACCCCTCAGTTTACTTGCATGCAAATGAGGTACAAAGCTAGATTTTGATCTTCCTTCTTTCCTATTGATGAGGAGTAAAGGATTCTGATGTTGATCTACTTTATGATGTAGGTTCCCAGCTTTACACAACCTAGAGGGAACTGGTTCAGCATTTACTCCATGTACCAGGCTCTGCATCATGACTATAGAGCGATCGTGCATGATTGGGGATTTGGGGCATTCTTTTCCATCCTTCCCCGCCGTTGTCCCTGTGGTTACCTCAGGGCATTGTCTGAGCTCTTATTTTACAAGACTTAGTCACTCTATTTGTTGGACTGTGAGGTGATGATGACGCCGATGGATTGGCGGTTTATCACAGGCATGGAGTTTGGAGGGGCATCAGTGCCTTGTATGACAGATATTACCCTGACTACCGTCAAATCCTTGCTAGGAGTTCCGACGGAGGCGCTCAAGGGAAGGACTGTTCGTACATGTTTTTTGAGAATAGATGCTATGAGCGGGCTATTGAGTGAGCCCATACCCGATGATGTGAGAGTCAGGGATCACATTCTTCGGTGATTATTCCTAATGATCATTAAGGGCTTCTTCATAGCTGATAACTCTTGTACGATGTCATTCGCTTTGATCAGCGCCACATGACACGTGGATCGTATTAGAGAGTAAGATTGGGGTTCCTATACCTTTTCCTATTTCCTCAAGGGAATGCGCATGCTTTCGCATGGCTTAACGGAGGCTTGACTATGATTTTACGCATTTCTGCTGGTGAGTATTTCTCTTGTAATTTCCCATGTATAGGTTAGGATTGTTAACTGATAGCAGATGTTTGCCTTTGTGTTGGCTATTCTGGGCCTATGAGAGGCTCCCATGCTTACATCTGGTGAGTGTGTTAGGATTAGATACCTACCCACGAGGATGGCGATGGCATCATTCCATACTGGCAGAGGTCTCTATAGCTGAGGGTTTCACTCATAGCCGCCTACAGCTGGAGTTATTGACAGCTGATGTCATCACATGGATTCCCTATTCAGGGGAGCACTTGAGCATTGGATTTGAGGATGGGTACCCGACTGGTGTCGAGTACGTGATTTCCATCCTTAGGATTCCTCTCTTCACAGATGGAGGATGGGAGCTCTATTTGTGAGAGCGTGCTATCAGGAGCACCACAAGAGAGATTCGTATCCCGATCTTACCTCCTGCCAGGCGTTATTGGCGTATTTCACAATCACCTGTCATTGATATCACATTGTTAGGTGTTAACAATTTTACATAATCAGAGGGTCCCTGCACTCAGTAGATATTCCAGCATTGGTGGTCCCCTTGTACCATTGGAGCCCAGACCCGCGCCACTCAGTTCATGGGGGATATGGTTCCTTGATCCGTGATGATAACGGATTGGCTAGCTTATATCCGAGATCCGACACATTTGACACAGATTGACAGTTTGACCTAGCAGTTAAACCTGGCACATTTCTTTATCCGGCACTTGGACAGAGATCCTTCAGAGGCAGATACTTTTGATCCTTCCAGCTCTGGTGCTGGCCCTTCAGGTGACCCATATGGCTTTGTCGGTGCAGATCCTCCCTTCTATAGGCCTGACATCGATGTGGATAGAGATCTAGTGACTCAGGAGGAGTTACATCAGGTGGACAAGATTGATGATGTAGACATTGACACCATTATCTTCTTCTGATGTGCATTCTCGTTATCTCTTTTGATAATCCTCTGTTAGACACTGGGTGACTTTCCCCCATTCTCGCTATATCTTTTTATAGGCCTCTATTAGATGTAGGGCGTTTGTGCCCCATTTCCGTGTATTTTCTAGCCGTACAAAGATGTATTAGATGATGATATACTTAGAAATGTATGTACAGTTTTTCATTCCCTATATCATATTGCCATCTATTCTTTATCATGCATGTATTATGTTATGCACATGTATGTATGTCCAGAGATATTCAGCATTGACCCCTGGATGGTCTTATGACACGGCCCGTACAAATGTCTTCTTCGATAGTTAGCCGCATTGATCTTACCCCACAAGTATTGGTGGCATCTCGTCTGAGATCATGGTATGATAGTATGTCACCTTCAGACAGGGTGACTGTAGATCAGTTATTACAGCATACTATGACTCTCCTAATGTTTCGGGTTCCCGTAGGCTTTGTAGAGGGTATGTTGGAGCATTGGATACCGGAGAGGCAGGTCTTCCAGTTTGGCATCCACGAGTTGACTCCTACTCTGGAGGAGTATGCATGGTTAACGGCGCTGCCATTGGACAGACCTTGCGCACGGATGGCCATTGGCAACATGAGATGACAGTTTATAACCCTCACCGGGCTGAGGCATAGAGTTGTACAGGATGAGATCACATCCGGTCACGTTGTATCCCAACATTTTCTGATAGATAGATTTGGCTCTGAAGATAGTCATACACGGCACTCAGAGGATTTTACCATGCCGGAGGATTATTGGCACTCGGCCAAAGTATATGTCTTACCATTGTGCGTATTGTCATATGTATACATGCCACGGTACATGGATGAGCTAGATATTGGCGTCATTATGGCAGTGAGAGCTCTCAGGGAGGGTCACACCATTGTACCGATGATCATAGCAGAGACGCTGAGGTCAGCCACATATTGCAACACTTACCCTGCAGGGGTATTCACAGGCATCTTGGTCATGTTGTACGTGTAGTTTATGTCACACTTGAGACCGATTGGCACTTTCAGATGGCATGGGTATTATTTCACCCATGAGATAGCTATGTCATACTCCTTCCAGCATGCGGAGTGTACATATCCTATATCTTGGTCCGTTTTCTTGGCAGGGATCAAAGATCCATTTGATATATTATCATGTATAGGGCTCAGCTCACCCTACAGCTTCATCACTCATGCTCTGGGCATGGATTATCTCCCTCTAGCTGGTTTGAGGGGCTGACTACTTATCACCCATTGGTCGTGATGTGTTAGTTTGACCAGTTCCAGGACTTTCATCCTTTTGAGGGGTTATTGAGTCAACGCTTAGATTCTCGCCACTTATCAGTAGAGGATAGATCTAGGTTGTACGCCTGTTTGGATTAGCGTGAGCTAGCTGCGTTTTTTGTTAGCCACCCAGGTTGTTCTGCAGAGTATTCAGCATGGATGGCGATAGAGACGGCATTTACTGTGGCAGTATCCATAGTGCAGGGGATTGATTGCGACGATGGGGAGCCTACGGAGGAGACTTATATTCCCACCGAGGAGGATTTTACCACTAGGTTGCTAGAAGTTGTGATGGATTCTCCAAGTTCGATTGCTACTGTGATTCAGCATTCAGCACTTTATTTAGTGCAGAGTCTTCATCTGATGACCTTTAAGAGAGATCATGTTAGGGCCTTGATGTTGATAGCTCTTGATGGGAGAGACGCCGCTCTATTAGAGATAAATGAGGCCAGATCAGGCAGAGATGCATTGATTGTAAAGCGGCATGCTGCCCTATCTGCTTGGGATGTGGCCGTTACAGATAGTACTTCAGTGAGATCCCTTACGACTGGCATCCTTGCCGATATGAGTGCATACATTGATGAGCATCATGCCACCATGCAGTTGGCCTCGGATCTGCTAGCTTGTGTAGATACCATTGGGCAAGAGCTTGCAACATTACTTCCTTCTTCGGAGAGGGATCCTATGTTAGATCTGATAGTACGCATACATGCAGATCCGTAGATAGACTTGTATTTTCCTACACAGACTAGCTTAGCCATTTTGTCATGTACAACATATATCAAACTGCATTATATATGGCAAGAAAATATATTTTGATTCACTTCCCTTTTAGTTGTTCCTTGATACTTGCTTGATATTTGTCTGCTTCTTCAGAGCTTATGATCTTGATGTATTCAGAACTCATCCTTGATATGTGGACATTGAGACGTCATAGGATCTTTCAAAACGGATCATTGATCTGTGTATATCCCTACCCTTATTGGTGTCTTGGGACTGGTTTCTGTATGTAGATGTGGAGAGGAGTGTGGCTTTTCCTCTCTGAGATTGACCGTACCATAGATGGCCGCCAGTACTCCTATTTAAAAGGATCCCAGTTAGTTCCATCTCTTATGGATTGGTGTTGCTCTTCAAGGAATCAACCGCAGCTTAAATAGTCGCCAACTCTCCCATTTATGGGGGAGGCCAGGTAGTTCCATCCCTTTGGTCTGAAGCCGATGAAATGTGGTGGATTAAAGTTTGATCCTAGTACCAGGTGACAAGTATTTGTGTTTTGGTAGGGGGTTAGAACGAACCATGAATGG
Source organism: Panax ginseng (assembly GCA_020205605.1). Lineage (NCBI taxonomy): Eukaryota > Viridiplantae > Streptophyta > Magnoliopsida > Apiales > Araliaceae > Panax > Panax ginseng. The sequence continues at coordinate 100,166,414 of CM035139.1, forward strand.
CTGCCTATGTACTCCTATTGAAGAGGAGATCAGGTCTGCGTAGTTCAAACCTGGTGTAAGAGGTTCAACGTGGAATGTAAAAGGGTGTAGGAATGTTTTTGTTTATGTAGAGAAAGGGAAGAAATGTTTTTGTTGTTTTTGTTTTTTTTTATGCGACCAGGCCATATAGAATATAGTTTCTTACGTACTCCCGGGTATCAGGGAGATCATGTCGATGTAGTTCGCCCCTCAGGATGATTTGCAGCCGACGAAAAGTTTGATCCCATGTGCAGGCTAAACTGTGGGGGAAAGAAAGTTTGATCCCATGTTTAGGACAAACTGCAAGTGTGAAAAAGTTTGATCCTATGTTAAGGACAAACTGCAAGTGTGAAAAAGTTTGATTCTATGTTCAGGACAAACTGCATGTGTGAAACGTTCAATCCTCGGTGGGATAACCGAACTTCTATGAAAGGTTTGAAATGAAGTGAAACCAGGCTGCTAGCTTGAAGAGTATGTTTCCTTGATGGGGCAGAAGAGTATGAATAAGACTTGTATGTAAGAAAGGGTTAGAAAACCTAAATGACTGGTGATCTGATGATCCAAAACCAGGATGTTTGTTTTATGGTAACCTCAGACATAGTACCGTTTCAAGGTGTCTGAGTTGATGAGTTGCGGAAATTCATCGTCGTCCATTTCCTGTAATCTAAGAGCGCCTCCTATCAATACCTCCTTGACAACAAACGGGCCTTCCCAACTTGGAGCGAATTTTCCCTTAGATTGATCTTGGTTATCAATGATCTTCTTCAAAACCAAGTCATGTTGTTTAAACTGCCGTAGCTGAACTTTTATGTTGTAGGATCTGGCGATCCTTTGTTGATATAACTAACCATGGAAGATAGCTGCGGTTCGCCTTTCGTCTATTAGAGACGATTGGTGATATCTATCTTGTACCCATTTGTCTTTATCCAGCTAAGCGTCCATCAACACTCTGAGAGATTCCATTTCCACCTCTATGGGGAGCACTACTTCCATCCCATAGGCTAATGAGTAGGAGGTTTCCCTAGTGGAAGTACGCATTGAAGTTCTGTAGGCTAATAAAGTAAGAGGTAACAAGTTAGGCCATCCTTTGTGGTTGGCGAACATCTTTTGCATGATTTTCTTGATGTTTTTATTAGCCGCTTCAACAACACCATTCATCTTTGGATGGTAGATGACGGAGTTAAGGTGTTTGATGTAGAATTTACTACATAACTCCTCCATCATTTTGTTATTGAGGTTCTTAGCATTGTCTGACACAATTACCTCTGGTTGTCCATATCGACAAATGACATTGTTTCTGATGAAATCAATGATGACTTCTTTGGTAACCCTGGGGAAGGAGGCTATTTCTACCCACTTGGTGAAGTAGTCAATCATGGTGAAGATAAATCGATGCCCATTACTGGCTCTGGGCTCGATGGCCCCGATCACGTCCATTCCCCACATTGAGAAGGTCTAGGGCGAACTCATATTGTGGAGTTCCCTTGGAGGGGCGTGGATAGCAATCCTATGAATTTAGCATTGGTAGCACCTCTTGACGTGAGCATCACAGTCAGCCTTAAGAGTAAGCCAGTAATGCCCTGTTCTGAGGATCTTCTTAACAAGTAGGGGGGCGCTCATATGTGGGCTACATACTCCACCATGGATTTCATCCATGAGCCTCTGAGCTTGTTCTTTGTCCAGACATCTAAGGAGACCTAATCCTGCATCTCTTTTGTAGAGTGCATCTCCGCTCAGGTAGAACTTTATAGCCAATCGATGGATCCGCCTTTTTTTAGTCGGGCTCGCCTCAGCGGGTGTAGATCCATCTCGCAGATACTCCTTGATGTGCTGATACAAAGGGTGTTGGATGGGAGGTAGCTCATTTGATACTTCTCCAACATAGTTCCCATACGATCGAGCCTTTTGCAGGGAAAATGTGATACTTGGCCTGCTTTCCTTGTCAGATATGTGAATCAAGGAGGCCAAAGGTGCATCTAAAAAGTCATTCCTATTTCATGGAATATGGAGGAAGGTTACTTCTTCAAACTCTGAAGCCATCTGTAAAACTTGCCGATGGTAAGGCAGCAAATGTAGTTCCTTGGTTTGATAGATTCCCGTGGTTTATTTGATTACCAACTCTGAATCCCCAAAGACAGTTAACCGTCTGATGCCCATTGAGTGAGCAAGTTTTAGCTTCGTGATACAACCTTCATACTCGACTATGTTGTTAGTCTTGATAAATCGTAATTTGACTACGACGGATACTTCTCCCGTCTGGGATACTAGAAGCGCTTCCACTCCGTAACCTTACGTGTTAATGACTCCATCGTAATATATTTTCCACGTATGGCATGCATCGTACTGATGGTCTTACTGAATTGCCATGACCCCTTCATCGGGGAAATATGTTTCTAAGGGTTTGTAATCCCCTACGGGTGCGGCGGCCAATTGATCCGCAATTCCTTGACCTTTAATGGACTTTTGTGTCACGTAGACGATGTCAAATTGTTGCAGAATCAACTTCCATCTGGACAGCCGACAATTCAGTATTGGTTTACTGAACACATATTTGAGAGGATCCACGTGGGATATAAGATGGGTTGTATGACCATGAAGGTAATGTTGTAACCTCATGGAAGCCCATGCTAAAGCGTAACAAGTCTTCTCAATTAGAGTATACTTGTATTCACTGCTGCTGAATCTTTTTCTTAGGTAATAGATAGCTCGCTCTTGGCCTCTATCATCTTTCTGTCCCAGCATGTAGCCCATAGCATTGTCTTTGATGGAAAGGTACATAAATAGGGGAACATCATCCCTGGGAGGTACCAAAATGGGAGCATTAACTAACTGCTCTTTGATTGTAAGGAATGCTTTCTGAAACTCATCATTCCATTTCATGGAGGAGTTCTTCCTTAAAAGCTTAAAGATGGGCTCACGGGTTGCTGTGCGTTGAGAGATGAACTTGTTAATGAAATTGATTATTCCCAAAAATCCCCGTATTTCCTTCTCTGTTTGAGGAATGGGCATTTCTTTGATGGCTTTGATTTTGGTGGGATCCAGCTCAATCCCTTTGTTGCTGACTAGGAAACCTATCAACTTGCCTGATTTAACGCCAAAGGCGCACTTGGCTGGATTCAACTTCATGTTGTACTTATGCAACCTATTGAAGAGCTTTCTGAGATGGTCTAAGTGGTCTTCCTCCCTTTCGGGACTTGATAATGATGTCATCCACGTAGATCTCTATCACTTTGTGCATTAAATCATGGAAAAGAGCCATCATAGCTCACTGATAGGTTGCTCCGGTATTGATGAGGCCAAATGAAAATCGTCTATAATAAATGGTTCCCCGAGGCATGATGAAAGCAATTTTCTCATGATCCTCCTCAGCAACCATAATCTGATGATACCCCGCTAAGCAATCCGTAACGGAGTACATGCCATATTGAGCAGTATTGTTAATGAGAATATGGATAAATGGCACGGGAAAGCTATCCTTAAGGCAAACTTTGTTCAGATCCCGGTAATCCACGCAAACTCGCACCTTTCCTCCCAGTTTAGGCACGGGGACTATGTTGGATAGCCATTCAGGATATGTGGACACCATGATGATGCCAGCTTGAAATTATTTCATAATTTCTTCTTCAACCTTTAAACTCTACTCAGGTTTTAATCGCCTGAGCTTCTGCCTGATTGGCTTGAATCCCTCTTTAATGGGAAGGCAATGAAGGACAATGTTAGTGGACAAACCCACCATATCTTCATGAGACCATTCAAACAAATCCTGGAATTGGGTTAGTAAAGCACCCATGTCATTCCTTTGGTTTGGAGTGAGGTCTGAACCAATCTGGATTAACTTAGGGTTTTTTAAAGTTTCGAGATTGAAAGAGGTGGTTTGATCAATGTTAGGTTTAGGTTTGTCTTCGACCAATTCCTTGATGTCCTGAGGTATCTCAATGTCCTCTTGTATTTCCATCAAGTCTGAGTCCAACTTTTTATCAAAGTTACAGTCCTTATGGAGAAAAGGCACCTCATCAGCAAGTACGTGCACATCTAAATTCAGAGTCCGGAAATAAAATACTCTTTCACTTAATATATGAAACTGTTCAACCATACAAAAGTTTTAGCATATACTGATAAAACAACTGCTAATACTGTACAAAAAAGTAAGAAGTTAAAGTTATCTGCAGGGCAGATGGAATTTTTGATCGTTTTACCCTCATCGACCAATGCATGGAGTGTTGCTCCAATTGTCGAGGGTAAAGTCCTGATGGACTGCAGTGATGGAGGGGCTATCATCGTCTTCCTTTTCCCTAATGATGACCATGACATCTGGTAAATCATTGTCTAGGGTGTATCTATTTGTTTGTTCATCATAGACAATGATGCGTATATTTGACATCATCCTGGTGATGTCTTGTTTACGTCTCCATTCCCTCTTCCATTTCGGGATAAGGAATCAAGACCTCTTTTGCTTTAATCGGTATCGGTTTGGGAAATAGTATAGCCATGACATGGGCTAGAACCTTTACCGGAGACTATATAGGCTCAGGATTTGCAGGTGGAGACAATCGTCGTGTGGCTAAAGTTGAAGGAATCTGTTTGTGCTTATGAGGATTCCTGTGACTGGAGCTAGCAGAATAGCCTAATCCAGCTGTCCTTGTTTGAATGGAAACTTGAATTGGGTTCTTAATACCCTGATAATCTTTGCCCAACCCTTGTCCAGGTTGATGACCCAATGATATCATCTCTTTATTAGCCAACATTACTTCAACAACAATCTTGGGTGTAAGAGGTGGCGCCCCAATGGGATGGTAATGAGTGTTTCTCACCTCCAAGGCATGAAAACTGACCATCTCAACTTATGAATTGAAGCTGATGAGTGGGATGTCACCTTGTTCAGGACATTTCGGCTCTACATTAACAATGACTAAGTTATTGTTGATAATGTACTTGAGTTGCTGATGAAGGGTGGAAGGGACGGCTCCAGCCATATGAATCCATGGTCTTCCCAACAGCAGATTGTATCTCGTAGCTATTCTGACCACGTGAAAGGATACACTGAATGTATGTGGACCAATCTCCACTGGTAGTTCAATCACTCCAACAGCGCTTAGTCGGGACCCATCAAAAGCTTTGATAACCGTATGGCTGCTTTTGATTCTCTTGGGGTTGATATTCATTTTCTCCAAGGTAGCATAGGGACAGATATTCAGAGATGAACCTCCATCTATCAAGACTCCTCCCACCATATATCCGGAGGACAAAACCGCAATGTGCAATGGCTTGCAATGACCAGTCCTTTCAGCGGGTATGTCGTCATTAATGAAAGATATCACATTGTTGTTAAAAATGTGATCAACCAGATGTTGGAATTTTTCCACATCCACTGATTTAGGCAAATGGGCTTCTTCCAAGACCCTTAACAAGATCTTCATGTGATCCTCGGAAGAGAAAATCAAGTCCAGTATGCAAATTTGTTATGGAGCTTCTCTCAAGATTAAAACCACCTTGGCTTCATTATGGCCCATGGTACGGAGGAACTCTTCAATCTTCTCTACAGGAATTTTTCCCTTTACTTTGATGGAAGGCTTTATTACCTGTTGGGGATGATATAGTGGACTCTCCTTCAACACTGCAGTAGTTGTAGGAGATGTGGATCCTTCAGCCTCTCCATAATTCCATGGCACTTTTTGTAGGCTGATAACAGGATACTATGGTCTGAATGGTAAGCTAATTGGCTCTGGTGCAACCACTTTCAAAGGATTGTCATCACCTTTGAGTTAAATTTCTTATATTGTGAGTGGTCTGGCAGCTAAATCATCCTCAGCGGATATAACTGCTACGCCATCCTTCCATTTTGTAGGACATGTGTTCCCACTTTCGAGTAACAAAGTGTCATTGTCTGCCATCTGCAGGACACCGTTGTCAATTTAATTTTGAATGAGGTGGCGGAGTGCCCAACATTCTTCTATGTTGTGATCGCGATAGTGGGAATGATATTGGCATACTCCATTGGAATTAAACCGCCTAGAACGGGGATTGATTGGAGGTAGAAGCGATGTAATTCTTCCTTCATTGATCAACATCTAAAATATTTCCTCCATAGGTTGGGCCAAGATTTATAAATTCCCGTTTATTGGCAAAGTCCCGACGGGCTTTGGCACTTGCTCTTTTTGCAACTTTATCCTTCAGTGTTTCACTTTCTGAAGGCGGTGATGGAGTATTTATAACAAAAGGAAGGAGACTAGCATGCTCCTGATTGACTAATTGACGTGTGACTTGGTGTTGATGAATCACCAGTTCTGCCAATTGATCTACTTGTTTCCAAAGAGCCTTAATCTTTTGCTCCATCATAAAGCTCGGAATCGCAAGATAATCCCATCTCGTCGGCCACCGTCTTTCTTTGGTGCAGGAAGATTCAACAACGTAATTGGAACTCTGTCCACTACTCCAATTAATCATATTGACCTCTTCTTCCTTGTGTTGAGGAAGAGGATTGTCTTGTACATGAGGTTGGTTGGGTTTAGTCACGATAATCTCCCCATTGCCGATTAAGTCCTGGATCTTGTGTTTCAAGGCTTAGCAATCCTGAGTGTCATGTCCCGGTGCCCCGGCATAATAAGCACACTTCTGAGTAGCATTGAAACCTTTCTCATTCGGGTTGGTTGGTGGAAGACGATGTGTAATTTTCTTCTGAGTAGTCAGAAGAGTAACAATATTCTCGAGCGAGTCCCCTAAGGGTGTGAACACTCGAGGGCATCTGACTTCTCCACCTTTAGGCAATGGAGGGTTTGAAGACTGTGCTTGCAAAGGGGAGTAGTTTCTCCTCTGGATAGGCATATTCTGACTGCCTTTTTGACCTTGTAGTATCAAGGAAACATCTTCCTCTTTCTTTTTATGGACCATCCAAGGGTTATTTCCATAAGTTCCAGACTGGATGTGCTCAGCAACTGCTTTAAGCGCGGCTAGATCTTGAATCTTTCCTGACTCCAATCCCATCTCAGCCATCTCTCTGTGTTTGATCATTTCAGAAAATGGCTTGCCAATGCCAGCTAAGACTCTTTCATATAACAGAGCTTCTTGTATGTCTATGAAGGTCATGACCATTTCTAATTCCGTCATGGAAGGAATGACTTGAGCAGCAAGGCGCCTCCACCTTTGAGCATACTCTCTAAAAGACTCATTGGACTATTTCTTGACCTTGGTAATCTGGTACCGGTTAGGAGCCATCTGAGATTGGAAGCTGTACTGAATGAGGAAGGAATGACCTAGTTCCTCCCAGCTATAGATCTTTGAGTTGTCTAATCTGGTATACCACGTCCGGGCTTCTCCAATCAGACTCTTCTGGAACAGCTGCATTCTGAGCTTCTCGTCCTCTGCATAAGATCCAAGTTCTCTAATGAACACCTTCAAATGTGTGTAAGGATCCCCTAACCTATCATACTTTTTAAAGTCAGGAGTTTTGAACTTCTCTGGATAATGAACACCAAGGAATATACAAAGATCAGCATATGAAACACTCCCGTGTGCTCCAATTCCTTTGATAGAACGGATGGTTTCCTCCATTTGAAGGACTTTCTTCCTGATATCACCAGTGTCTGGATCTTCTTTGAGATGGGTGCTTTCGGGGTTTTTGTCGATTGTATCCAACTGAAATTCAGGAATTTTTTTATCTGAACCTTGTGCTCCTCCTTATGCAGAGGATTCTGTATGTACAGATATTCGCGAACCCTGAGTAGATTGGTGTAGTTCTTTAAGCAAAATAGCCAAATCTATAATTTGTTTGCTTAAACCATTAAACTCTTCTCGAGAGACAGGAGCAGGATTAGACTGGTCAGATGAAGAAATGATTGGCTGTAGGCTCGTGGCCATTTTGGATTTTAAGTGGGTAACAGGTCCAATTGTTTCTCTATAAAAAACTTATATAGTTTAGTCTTAGGGAATGTATAAATGTTTACATGCTATCATAATGTGTCCATTTTAGGAATATTATCCTGTAAAATGGGTGTCATTTGATGGCATGTCAAGTCTTAATATGCATGTACACATATTGTTCATATTTTCCATTATATAGAGATGAACATGGAATGAAATTACAAGTAATTGTCTATATAAGTACTTGAAAAATGGAAATCATGAAAAGACTTTCCTCCGCATTTGGTTTATCAGAGGTTGACCTATTTTAGGTTACGCTCGCAGCTTTTTGCATGAAGGTTCCCAGATCATCGCAATCTACTCGACGAGAAGTTAATTCGGTCTTTTAATTGGAGCGAATCTAGGTGGTGCCTTTCCTGAGCCTAGTTGGAATTGGTATCCCTATGAGTCCAGTAATCAAACACCGACAGGATAGCCTCCTGGTGGAGGAACCACACAATATACATTCACATACAACGTGTCTCACCGTTATGGGAATGATGACATGTGCGAAGCACTAATATCACAGATAGATATATTGCAGTGCAGTAAGTAAAATGCATCTGTACACATTCATCAAAACATGTAAATGCAACATTCATACATAAGCATATAACAGTATTAAAAATCTTGTAGTAGCGCCTTAAGCCCTCTTACTGGAGTCCCCAACAAAGTCGCTGTAATGATCGTGAATTTTAAACTCCTTATTAATTAAATATGTGATTTAATTTTAATGAGTAGGTTTTCTGAGTCTATTTAAACCTTATGTGGTTATGTGAATTTATGAAATGATTAAAGGGAGTCACTAATAGTTATTTAAATTGGTGGACTAACCCTAAGAGTTTGATATCAAAGAATTGATAGGATTATTAATAATTAAATATTCAATTTATTTGAATATAATGGCAGGACTTGAATATATTGATTTATGTCAATTATGGGTATATCACCAGTGTAGAAGTTAAATTATCTCATATAAGACTTATGTGGTGATAGAATTTGGAAATGGCTTGAAGCTAACCCATTTTAAGATCGTTAGGGGGCCAAGCAAGAATGCTACGTCTCCCGAGAGAGATGAATGGTGCAAAACGCGCCAAAGTGTCCGAACTTAGAAAAATTAGTTCTGTTGTTGATAATGAAATGGAACATTAGTGTAATGTGTGACATGCATAAAATCATATAATAAGAATACCTTCTAATGATATGAAGTATCAAGTAGTGCAATAAAATCACAAGTGATTTTAATACATAAATAATTAAATATCTGTGTATTCCAGAAATTGGAAAAGAAGTTATGGGTGCAGACTAGATATATAGTATTAAATAATGTTATATTATGGCTAGGTGAGTAGTAGCGATAATTATGGAACTACCCAGTCAATAATACTTAACTTTGTTATTTTAATTGCGTGTATTTAATGTACATGGATTATATGATGTAAGTACCAAAATTAAGCCTTAAGTTCCTAATATGGTATCAATTGTACATTAAGTTTACATGTTGGGAATTATAATAACTAAAGCAAGCTTGTTGCTGAGATTTTTCCCTTGTCCGAAAATAAGTGTCACTATAGTACATGAGCAGTAGCCTACATTTGATTTACGTAACTTCCATTTGGGCTAAGCTTAGGCAATGATTTCAAGGCCAATGACCTGATGGTGGGTTGTTCAACCACCCTTGATTAACCAATATGTTCTTCCTTTTCACCATGAGCTCCAACATTAGGGTAATGTCATTATCTAGTCCATGCCCCTTCTATAAGAACTATAATATCCCGAGTGTTCATGATAACGATCCTTAGAGAAGGAAATGAATGGGTTAAAGAATATGTAATACTTAAAAATAATTGAGTCTAAGTAAAGGTTATGAAATAAAACTTACAAGAATTTATTATGAAGAATGGTGGGAGTAGGAAATATAAAACCTATATTAAGGTAATGTGTTGAAGTTATTCAATGAAGAGATTTGGTACGAAACCTGAGGAAGGTGGGGTTTCGGTGATTCCGAGGACGGAATCCTTATAAGGTGGAAAAAATGTAACAATCCAGAAATTTATATATAATTCTAAATATTTATTGAATTAAATAAATATTTTTAATTGATGTATTTGTTGTTTAGTAGATATTTATTGGATTATTTATTAGTAAGTAAATAATCCATGAGTTATAGAAATTAACTTAATTAAGATAAAAGAGTGAAGAATGTGACGATTTGATTATTGGAGTTGTGATTCTGGGGACAAAATCCTTGTAAGGAGGAAAGGATGTAACGATCCAGAATTTCAAATTATAATATTAAATATTTATTAAAATATAAACATTTATTTGATGTGTTTATTGTTGAAATTGATGAGATAAATAATTTATTGATGTAATGGTTGCTAGTAAATATTTATGAATCTAAATTCATTAGATAATATTCTAAATTAAATTAATTTATAATTTAGAGAGTTGTAATATAACATGAGATGTTATATTGTTGTTTTAATTTAATAATTTAAGGTGGTATATTAAGTTATTAAATAAAATTATAAAGAAATTATAATTTTGTGATATTTGGTTAAGTGGGAAATTTATTTAGTATGTGGTAATTAATTTATTTAATTAAGATTGGATATGGAAATCCAAGTAAACAATGCGGGAAAATAAATTATATTATAAATGACTTATGAAAATAAATTAAAAGAGTTTTAATTTGGTTTTACCAAACAAAGCCTTAGAGCTTAAAATTCTTATTTTAATCTTGTTTTGCCAAACAAAGTTTAAGGAATGATTAAGTCATTATTTAAAGTGGTTTTACCAAACAAGGTATAAGGATTAATTGATTAATTTTAATTATGTTAGCCAAACAAGCCTTATGGCTTTTGATTTTCAAAATTTTGATTAAATTTTGGGGCCAAAGGATCTTCTGAAAAGAAGAACGATTCAAAGAAGGTAAATAGAAAGGCAAAAACAAAGGATAATAAGAACAAAACTGATACGGATAGCAAAGGAGTTTGCTTCCACTGTAATAAGCCAGGACATTGGAAAAGAAACTGCGAGAAGAATCTTGCAGAGCTAACCAGAAGAAGCTTAGTGAAGTTTAGGTTATAAATACAATTTTGTTCATGATTTAAAATAAATTTTTCTTTAAGTCAAGGTTCTACTTGGGTATTGGATACCGACTTTGGTTATCATAAATATAGATTTATGAAGGGACCAAGCAGAAGTAGAAAGCTAAACAAATATAAGTAATCCTATGTGTGGGAAATGAAGCAAAGGTTGCTACATTAGCCATAGGAACTTATTGTTTAGCATTACCTACGGGCAAGTCTATTAAGTCAATAAGTTGTTATTGTATTCCAGTTCTTGTTAGAAACATTATTTTCATTTTTGTTGTTGGACAATAAAATTTGGTATTATATTTAAGAATAATTGTTGTTCTATTTATAATAATAATGTTTTGTATAGAACTGGAATATTACTTAATGGATTTTTAATACTTGACTTACGTGAAAATAATTTTGCAAATTGAACAAACTAGTATAAGAAAAGGAGATGATCATTAAAAGAGTTGAATGTATGTATATGCTGAAATACAAGTGTGAATTATTTGAAAGGTTTAAAGAATTCAGAAGTAAAATAAATTAGCAAAGTATTAAGATTCTTTGATTAGATCAAGGAATAAATACTTGTGCAATAAGTTTCTAGATCATCTCAAATGGTTTTCTCACAATGGACGCCTCCTAATACGCAATAATTGATTGATGTATCTGAAAGGAAAAATTATACCTTGTTGGACATGGTGCGGTCTATAATGATTTTACCGACATTCTAGTATCCTTCTGGGATAATGTCCTAGAAATGGCAGTATATCTACGAAAAGGTAACCTCAAAATCCGGCCCCAAGACTCCATAAAAGTTATGAACAGGGAGGATTCCTAATCTTAAGTATGTTAAGATAAGGGGTTGTCCAACTTATGTGAAAAAGTTTCAAAGGATAATCTTGGGACAAGATTTGACAAATATAGATTTGTGGGACATCCTAGAGTAAGTTTAGAGTATATGTTCTATAATCCTACTTAGCAAAAGGTGTTTGTTGCGAAACACACAGCCTTCTAAGATAAAGGTGTTTATCATTGAAAGGGCTAGTGGGAGGATAATAGAATATTGAAGAGTTCAAGAACCACAAAACAATATAAGTCAAATAAGAGGAACCTGTAGATGGACCTATTGTACCTCAACCGAATTGTAAATCTGGAATAGTATCGAAGATACCTGGGAGGTATGGATTCATCATAGATGATGATGATGAGGTACACATCATAGAAGATGATGATCCAATTACATACGATGAGGTAAGAGTTGTAAAAACTCAGAGAAATAGATTGAAACAAGCTTCTCAAAAATGGAACATTCATTTTGATGAGACAATCAAAAGAGTTTGATTTTATCAAATATAAGAATGAACCTAGTGTGTACAAAAGGGTTAGTGGGAGCGTCGTGACATTCCTAGTATTATATGTTGATATATTACGGATAAGGAATGATATACTAATGCTGTAATCAGTAAAGATAAAGTTATCTAAACATTCCTCCATGAATGATTTGGGAAGAGTATCGTAATTGGGGATAAAAATCTATATAGATAGATTTAAAAGGATGCTCAGCTTAACCCAAGGAACATATAATCATTTGATGCTAAAGTCGTTTAGCATGGAAAACTCCAAGAGTTGTCTCATGTTGATGAGACATGGAGTATATCTCTCTTAATAGTCCCCATAGACTCCTAAAAAGAGAGATCGCATGAGTGACAATCGTGTATGCAATGAAATATACGAGACCTGATGATCGGTCATATTCTGGAGAAGATCATTGTCAGACAGTGAAAAACATCTTAAAGTACTTAATCGACACTAAGGATGTGATTCAAAATTTATGGTGGGTTTAAATTAAAACTAGAGGGCTTAACAGACTCAAGTTTGTCAGACAGACCAAGACGACAGAAAATCCACTTTAAGGTAAAGCTTTATCTTGAACAGTGGTGCAGTGAATTGGAAAGGTTCCAAACAGCAAAGAGTTGCTAGTTTAGTGATAAAGATAATGTATATAGCTGTAAATGAAGCTGCAAGTTGATTATTTTGATGAAAAGTTCATTACAGAACTAGGAATAGTTCCTAAGTCTCATCTTGGATCTAAACATGTGTTATGGCACTTTCATTTGATTATAGGAATCGTTGAAAGATGGGAAAACACTATAGAGATAGTGAACTCTCAAGAACAACATTACATATCCATTAACTAAAGCTTATCCAACAGCAGGATAATCGTCACTTAGAGAAGATGAGTATGAAATACCATGACGATTGGCTTTAGTGCAAGTGGTAGATTGAAAGTAGTATGCACACAAGCCAATCATGTTTGATGATAAAGCATAACAATCTTATTCATTTATTAATAAAAAAGTATTAATTTATTAAAGGCTTTTAATTATCTACAGGATGCTGCTTTTAATATGTGATAAACCCATAGTTTTAAGCAATGCTTTTAGAATAATGATGATGATCATTCTAATGAGATCTAAATTTTTAGAAAGCTTAAAACTAAAATAGTTCCCAATCGTTTGATTACTAAATTGGGAATTAGTGAATCCTGATAGATTGGTACATACGTTGCTTGCTCATTGGATGAGGATGATTGATCTCATGATCATTTGTGTGGAGACACTAAAGCAAGCATGTAGGTGTTTATTAGAGAATAAGTTCACAGATTATGGCTCGCTAAGGAATACCTAATGGAGTTTTACTTGCCTGTCAATAGGAATTCCTATAGTGATAATAGTACAAGTAATCCTTGGACTTGAGATCATCATAGTATCTTGTGTATGATGATTTATACTTTGACTTATTCCTTAAGACCCTTAGGGTATATCAAAGGGTATGCTTGGGTATAATAAGTTGTACATGGAGATAATGTATGATCAATAAAGAATCTACCACTTCTAGTAAAAGAAGAGAAATGTCCTATGTGATTCGATAAATGACAACCCAAAGAGTCCTTGGTTAAGGCGTAATGAAATTAGAAAGGAGTTTCTAATTTGCATTATTTGGAGTTGTGCATTTAAGAATCGAAATACATATAATTAAATAAAATAAGACTTGAGAGTAATTCCATGTCTTATATTTAATTGGGACATTGTATGGTAGAAGGATTGAATTGTACGGTAACTATTTACTCAAAGGTTCTTTTATGATTAATGTTGAAATCTATATTATCTGAAAAGTCGTTGATCGCTAGGGAGGCTTATCCCTATTGAAGAATAAATATTATTTATTTAAATAAATAAATATTTTAATTTATTTATTTAAATAAGATTAGAATTGTTCTAATTGATTTATTCACAACCAGTTTAATATGGAGAACCTAAAAGGTCAGACCATAAAAGGAAGAATAATTATTTAAGAACTAAATGGCATAATTGTAATAATAAGTTAAGTGTATTTAATTTAATCTATGGTGATAGAATAAATTAAATAGCTTAATATTTATTATTTAATATTTTAGAAATATTAAATATAAATTAATAAGAGGAGTCTTATTATTATTATTATTACTATTATTATTATTTAATTTCTAAAGGAGTTTGGAAATTAATTAATAAAAGTACTCTCATATATCCTAATAAGATTAGGAGGCTAATTAATTAAAAGAGTTTAATTAATTATTCCTAATAAAATTAGGAGCCTAATTAATTAAAAGAGTTTAATTAATTAAAATAACGCCCAAATCCTTGTTAAGGAGGGTTGCCTACATCTATAAATAAGAGGTGTCTTATTATGGGTGAGGTGGTTGTTGACGTATTCATAGGATACGTAATTCCAATAGTTGGGAGAGTACACCCTTTTCTATGAGAGATAGAAAAACTAGGGTTTTGCCAAATACTCATCTTCTTGAATCCTTCTTCTTCCTTGGTGGATCACCTCTAGAGGCCAAACACTTGGGTGGCTAACATTGATCAAAGGAAGGAACCAAACCCGGTGAATTCAAGTTGAACGCCAAAAGGATTGGAGGTGAACTTGTACCTGAGGAAGCTCGAATCTTCAAAGGTATGATTCTTGTTCTTTCTTTTTCGTTTAATTAATAATTGTGCTAAAGGGTGATCCGAGTATATGGTTTGTAAAATTTTAAAATCCTATTTTACCTAGTTTCTGCTTAATTTGTGCAATTTGATTGCGTTCATGAATATTACAAACCTAACAAAGGTATCACCTTATTCCTGAGCACTTGTTCTTTCATGTCGACTATTTGGATAAGAACCTCTTTATAAGATAAATCTTTATTGAACTGTAACGGTTCATACTCGATCACATGTTTGTAATCGGGTTTATACGGTCGCAACACCGACACATGAAAAATGTTGTGAGCATGCTCTAATTCTGGAGGTAAAGCTACCTCATAAGCTACTTCTCCCACTCTTCATAGTACCTTGAAGGGTCCAATGAACCTCGGGCTTAACTTTCCTTTATTGCCAAAATGAATTTTTCTTTTTCAAGGAGAAACTTTCAGGAAAACAAAATTTCCCACATCAAATTTGCGATTTTGCCTATGTTGATCAACATACTTCTTCTATCTATCCTTGGCAGCTACCAGTCTTGCTCTAATGAGTTTGATAATTTCAGCGGTCTATTGTACCAGTTCCAGTCCTAACAGTTGACGTTCACCAACTTCATCCTAGCATAGTGGAGTTCTGCATTTCCTGTCGTATAATTCCTTTTATAGTGGCATGCCAATGCTTGCATGGTAACTGTTATTGTAGTCAAATTCTACCAACGGTAGATGATCGTCCCAGTTTCCTTTGAAATCTATGATGCATGCTCTAAGCATATCTTCTAACATCTGGATTGTTCGCTCGCTTTGACCATCAGTTTATGGATGATATGCCGTACTCATCTTCAGTTGTGTTCCCATGCATTCTTGTAGTCTCTTCCAGAAGTTTGATGTGAATCTCAGATCTTTGTCCGATACAATTGACACATGAACTCTATGTCTTGAAACGATCTCCTTGACGTACAATTTTTCCAGCTGATCAAGATTAAATCTCATCTTTATTGGCAAAAAGTGTGTTGATTTCGTTAATCTGTCCACTATTACCCATATCGCATCGTATCCTTTCTGAGTCGTTGCAATACCTATCACAAAATCTATTGTGATATTCTCTCACTTCCATTTCGGTATGTCCAACGGTTGAAGTAATACGCTTGGTCTTTGGTGCTCGGCCTTCACTCTCTGACATGTCAAGCATTTTGCAACACATTTTGCAACGTCTATTTTCATATTTGGCCACCAAAAATGTCGCCGCAAATCTTGATACATTTTTGGACTTCCCGGATAGATCGAATATCTTGAGTTATGAGCTTCTATCAAGATTTCTTCCTTAATATCCGGTACTGCTGGAACCCAAATTCGTCCCTCAAATCTTAGTACTCCTTCAGTATCAACCTTGTACTTCATCTCACTATCCTTGACCATACCTTCCTTTATTTTTCTGCATTCTTCATCTTGTAGTTGAGTATTCTTTACCTTGTCCACCAAAGTTAGACTAGCTTCCATCTGGAACAATCTTTCATTAGATTCTTTTGGAAATTCAATTTCTAACTCTAGCTTTGCCATTGCTGAAATGAGCTCCTCCTGGTTGGTTAACAACATCAACTTTTCTCGACCTTTCTTACTCAAGGCATCTGCAACCACATTTGCTTTGCCCGGATGATAAAAGATCTCACAGTTTTAATCTTTTATTAATTCCAACCATCTCCTCTGACGCATGTTCAAGTCCTTCTATGTGAAAATATACTTCAACCTCTTATGGTCTATGTAGATCTCACAGCTCTCTCCGTAGAGATAATGTCTACATATCTTTAGAGAAAATACCACTGCCGCCAACTCTAAGTCATGAGTCGATACCCTTTTCTCGTAGTCTTTCAATTGCCTTGATGCATACGCAATGACTTTGTCATTCTACATAAGGATACAACCCAATCCTTTATATGAAGCATCGCTATACACCACAAAGTTTCCTGTATTATCTGGTAATGACAACATAGGTGCCACACTGAGCCTCTTCTTTAATTCCACAAAACTCTCTTCACACTTTTCCATCCAAACAAATTTTACAGATTTTCTCGTCAAATTTGTCAACGGAGTTGAAATGTTGGAAAAATCATGAATAAACTGTCTATAATAACCTGCTAGTCTCAAGAAATTTCTTACTTCTGATGGAGTTCTTGGTTGTTCCCAATTTATCACAGCTTCAACTTTTGATGGATCCACTGAAATTTCATCTTTGTCAATTACATGCCTAAGAAATTGTACACGTTCCAGCCAAAATTCACATTTACAGAATTTCGCATACAACTTTTCTTTTCTTAGCGTCTCCAGCGTCAGACATAAGTGTTCCACGCATTCTTCTTGAGATTTGGAGTACACCAGAACATCATCAATGAATACCACCACAAACTTATCTAAAAATGGTTTAAACACCCTATTCATCAAATCCATGAATGCAGCAGGGGCGTTTGTCAAACAAAAACACATTATCAGAAACTCGTAATGTCCATACCGAGTTTTGAATGCTGACATCGATACATCTTCCTTCCTTACTTTCAATTGGTGATACCCACTTCTCAAATCTATTTTCGAGAAATATCTAGCACCCTTTAACTGATCAAACAAGTCATTTATTCTTAGCAACGGATATTTATTCTTAATAGTGACTTTGGTTAATTCTCTATAATCAATACAAAGACGCATTGACCCATCCTTCTTCTTCACGAATAACACCAGCGCTCCTCACGGTGATACACTTGGCTGAATATATTTCTTGTCTAGCAGTTCTTGCAATTGCACCAACAATTCCTACATCTCTACCGAAGCCATTCTGTATGGGGCCTTCGATATTGGAGCAGTTCATGGCGCTAAGTCGATCACAAACTCGATCTCTCTGTCAGGCGGAAGTCCTGACAAATCTTCCAGAAATACGTCCACAAAATCCCTAACCGTTGGTATCTCTTCCAGTTTCACACCTTTCTTCTTCTGAGTATCGACTATGTAAACTAAATATCTTACACAGCCTTAACTCAATAACTTCTTGGCCTGCATAATCGTTAGACATCTCGCTTGTCTAAGCGGTTTGCTACCATAGAAAACTACCTTTGACGGAGTCATATGGTATACACATTTCTTTTGGCAATCAATTATCGCTCCATAATTGAATAGCCAATCCATTCCCAATATAACATCTAACTCTCCATGTTTTATCAGGATTAAATCTACTGTCATAACATTCCCCTTAATATTCACCCTATAATTCTTGTATACGTACTTAAAGGGAATTACCTCCCTATTCGCACTTTCTATGTGAAAAGGGAAATTCAACTCTTCACTAGGTAATTCTAACCTCTTAGAAAATTCATCAGATATAAACGAGCAAGTAGCACCCGAATCAAATAATACATATGCATTTATATCATTTATTGAGATAATACCTGACACGACATCTTTAGATTGCACCACATCTTGCACCGTCAGGTTGAAGGTTCTAGCTGTGGGTCTGTTCGATGACGTTGGTCCCGTAATAGTCAATGTACCTCCACTTCTACCTCCCTTATTTCATGTTGTCTCACCAGATTTCTTCTTAGGACACTCGCAAGCAAAATGATCCTTTGACCCGCAGGTGTAGCAAGCATTCTTCTTGGGTTAATTGCAATTTGGGGCAATGTGATCCTCCTGGCCACAGTTAAAGCATACTCATTTCCCCCTTACGCACATACCCGTGTGAAACCTCCCACATGTAGCATATGCTTCAAACTTCTTCTTCTATTGGTTACCCTGCTGGTTTCGAACTCCCACATTTGCATTCCACTTCCTCTTCAAGTTATTATTACCATTTTCACCACTACCACTACTATTCTTAGCTTCACCCTCATTCTTCTTCTTTCTCTGCTCTTGATTGTACTTTATTACAACCTCGCCTCCACCCTCAGAGAGAATTACCTTCTCTAGTACCGCTGTAAATGCCTTCAGTTGAAACATGGAGACTTTGCTGTACAACCAGGGCTTCAATCCCTGTTTAAAACTCCTAGCCTTGCGCTCATCTGTGTTGACTTGATATGGCGCAAACCTCGCCAACTCGTTAAATTTCGCGGCATACTCTGATACCGTCATTGATCCTTGCTTCAGTTCTAAAAACTGCACTTCCATCTGATTTTTTGAACTCTTTGGGAAATAAGTTTCGAAAAATATCTCCTTAAACCTATCCCAAGTCATTACCCCTTAACCTCCTTGAGTTTTATTGGCTTGCCACCAATAACTAGCCTATGCTTTCAACATAAATGTTGCAAAAGTAGTCTTCTGATTCTCACCTACTCTAGAAACATCAAAAACTTTCTCTATCTCCATGATCCAAGTCTGTGCCTCAACCAGATTCATGGACCCATAAACACCGCCTTGAAGTCTTTAAATGTCGCAGCTTGATTCTGCGGTTGATTTTGTAATGCTCCCATCAATAACATTACTAATTGCTGAATTGGATTAGCCTCAGCATTGTTGTTATTGGTAGATCCCTCAGGGGTCCTTTGTCGTTGTTGACGTCTTGGAGGCATTTTCTGTTAAAATATTCTCATTAGATTATTATTCAATCTTCTAAGTATTATATATACAACTTGCACATCACAAAAAAAATTACCACATAGCACACAATATCTTGAATAAATAGTAACTTTTATTTATTCATCACCTTTTAAAAACATAGCCATGATAGCATCCCTGCTATCCACATTACTTTCCCGAACTACAAAAGTTTCAGGATAACATCATCATCATCATATCCCATTAGTTATATAATACCCGTGATTTACATCTTATTTACTCATTAATCACACAATAATTACATTTCTTATGACGACCTACTAAAATGTTGCATAGCCTTACGACGCTCTTCTTCCATAATACGGAACATTGTTCAGCGGTCTAGCATATACCATGGCAGCGTCTCGAACAGAATCGGATAATACATGATTCGGTCTTGAGCACGATTTACAACGGTGTTGAAAACACTATGCATATCCTCCATCTTGATCTTCTTTACTTGTACCTCTCTCTTTACTACCCCGGCTCGTTGAGAAGCTTCCTCGTATGCGTCTTCGGCTCTTGCTCTCTTAGTAAACTCTTCTTTCAATTTTTTTTTCAGCTCTGCAATCTCCTCTGTCATTTGCTAGTTCTCTTCTTCAGTGTGAATCAGCTTCCATTCGACATTACTTAGACGTCCATCTAAATCTCGGATCTTATCATCCTTCTGCGCCATCGAGGTCTGTTGTTCAACTACTATCTCTTTTAACTCCTCGACTCTATCCTGCAGTTCCACATTGTGGTCGTATACTTCGTCATACATACAGGCAACGATCGAGTTTGGTGGAAACTCTTCCTTCTCGTCTTCCTCATCCCCATCCAACTGTGGTAGCTCAACTAGGTCCTCCACATCCGTCTCTACCTCATCATCCTCATCAGGTAACCTCTCCTGCTCAACCACTGTTACCAACGGAGATGACTCTCGTGACAGTAGTTGTTCCCAAACCACCTGAATATCTCGAGGCTCCTCCTCTCTAGGCATCTGGGGTCCTTCCTCCCTAGCCTGACTGGATTCTCCTACATTAGCCATCTTGACAAAAAAAATTGAAGTTTTGATTACTAATCATTACTACTCAAAACTCACGAGCACATAGGTTACAACCATATAAACACATAAAGTGTTTTATTAGGTTACTTTCTAAGGCTTTTCCCCACCTAAGGTTCATAACCTAAAGCTTTGATACCAACCTGTGACACCCCCAAATCTAGGTACTTCATTCCCACAAGATTTAGTGTTCACTTTCCATTAATTCATATCTAACTACCCAATTATAATAAAATTAAACCATCAATCTTCCCATTAAAAGGGTTACATCATTAAATCAAAAGTCTCCCGGTTATCTAACCTTTAACATAAATCAAGTGCGGAAATAAAATAATTACATCACGTCATTAAATATAAAGTTTATCATCATGACATTAAATAAATTACAAGTCTTCATCACTTGTTCATTTTCCCTTTTCCCTTACTAGTGGTAGGTTCATCGACCTTCTCAACCTTAGCTTCAATGAGTATATATATGCAAGAGTGAACAAAACAAATGCTAACTTGAAATATAAATGAATAACAATAGCATAATAAATGCCAATGAATAAGCTCATTAGAGTTGAATAATACTCTGTCAATGATAATCAAAAACTGGAATCAACATACAAAATGTAACTGAGGGTCACAAGACCACGAACTATGTCCTCCGTTACAAGTAATTTTTCAACTTTAACCTAAACAGTAATACTGTAGGGACACCCCGTACTTAGGGTGATCAGCCCTTCGTACCATGTATTGTGCACAAACATCTAAACGCATTGTGTAAAATAACTCCCCTATAATAGGGTTGTTCTTCTCAGTTTTAGAGTACAAGTCCGCACCAAAGAAAGTTTGGTTTGGATAAGCTTCAAAGGTAATTTAGAGTTTCACAATCATCAACTAAAGGATTAGTTGAATTAACAAGACTTAACAGTACTGCGAGTGATCAATAACAATTTAATGTAAAATGATTAAGAATTATAAGTGAACCAACTATACATTAAACTCATGCTTAGAAGTAACTAAAAAGGATAAGCATTGAATAAAGCAATAAACCTTGCTTGAACAATATTAAGATAAGGCTATGATCTTGTCAAGTAAGAAATTGAATTACTAACATACATTAACTGATAATAAGCTGGGAAACAAAGCTTGCTCAACATGATAATAACTTGTGCAAAGTAAATGAAATATAACGGCTCAATATTAGAGATTAGAGTTCAAGAAGTTGCATTCACTATAAAAGAATGAAACTAAAGAAACTTGCTTAACTATAAACAAGTTAGAATAAATCAACAATGATTAGAATTCAAAACTTGTTCGAATAAAGTTAGGGTAAGAGCTTGCTCAAATAAAGTTTAAAGATAAAAGAACTTGCTCAATTAAAGTTTAGGGTAAGGAACTTGCCTCGTGTGTAAGCTATAAATTACAACTCATGTTCACCTACACATATTATTAGAATCACAATAACTATTAGATATACCAACATCCATTTTCCAAAATAACACTCACTTCTAGTTAAACTTGTTACTTTAGTACAAGTTTTACTTTACACCATATGCATTTCAGAAATCACAAGTGTTAACTTCACAACACTTATTCACTATTTGTTATGTACCTTAAATCATAACGTATCGTTTTCATAACTTACTAATCTTTTTACAACTTTGGAATTACTAATCACATGATAAGATTCTATTTTAACCTCTTCATTACATGTTTGTCCCATTAACATATCATTAGACTAAGTTACAATAGGTTTTCAAGGTCTGTATAAGTAACAGGCATCACTACCTCTGATCAGGGTATGGCGCAACACACGCCATACATAAGTTCGGGACCGGTAAGAATTGCTACAAGTTCTCGCCTTGACACTAGCGTAAATTGCTACCGGTGCATGAGACAGTAAACTACGTAGTTTGTTAACAGTACTCTGATTAGCCCAACTATAACGAATTTCATCCACAGAACAGTAAATTAACATATCCAATTGATATAAGACTCATACAAACATGGTTCCTCACATATATACTAACTTAGAACAATTAAACAACAACTACAACTAATTTAAATCCTTTAAATTCCATGTTTTATACCAAAACTCCATTTTTGACATCCTTGACAAAAATTAACACTGTGATCACAATTCTACACCAATTTAACTCATTCAAACTACGTTCTCTTCGTTTCTTAATGAATTAACATATCCAAGGCTCAATTTACAGATTATTTTATAAATTAACCAGGAAATTTGGTACTTTCACAAGCCATATGTATAAACATACACTACAAACAATTTTCTTTCTTTTTAACATAATTAGCACACTAATTCTTTGTCTAAATGCTAATTCTAACATCACAATTACACACAATCACAATTAATCAGTTGTATAACAACAATAAAAAAAATAATTCATAGATATTCATAATTCATGACGTAGAACATACATATATATATATATATATATAATATTAAGGTTATAGAAGTATACCTTCAATTGCTTGAATAATCCTTGCTAAAACACAGAAATTGTGACGCCCCCAAATCTAGGTTCTCTAACCTCAGATTCAGTGCTCACGATCCTATCATCATCATAAGCATTCTATAACTATTTCGAAATAATAAACATACATTGTTCATTATACAAAAGTCTCAAAACATGGTCCCAAGGTCTCTCTAACCTTAACTTTAAATACACCATTTATAATAAAAATAGTTTACTCAAGAAATTCCATTAGATAATAACTAATTTAACATTCATTCTAAAATTACTCACGGATCTTGCCCTTTTCCTTGTCCTTCGTGATTAGATCCTTGAGCTTAAGCGAAAATAGAGGTCATGATATAGCAAGAATAAGCAACTAATTTGCTTCACAAGTTTATAAAGACAAAGGATATATATCATGACTTAGAAAGAAATATTGCCTTCAATGTTCAACAATAATATAAGATTGTGAAGGAACATGAATTAATAATCAACAATTGAATATTCGATAATTGAATAGCATGAATCGAGTGGTTTTGAATAACCATGAACATTTGCCAAGGTGCTCGATGATTTAAATCGGACCTTTTAAAAAGTTTTGGTATTCAAGGATCACCTTTCATACCCCGTGATTTATGCATAAACACTTAATAATCCGACATTGATATCATGCCTTAATCAAATTTGTTCATTTCTCACCAAGAGTTCTTACCATATCAATTAATAAGAACAGTTATTTAAAATCCATTTGATTTAACAAATTTAGACATGCTTGATCTAGGCGATACAATTAGCATAGATCTATCCCATAAACAGTTCATAAATGAAGAACTTTAATTTAATTCACGGTTCAATGGCAAGAGAACGAATTCAATTGCACAAAGTGCTAATTTCAATAATCGATAAAGACGTGAATAATCATCAATAATTATTCACTAATATGCTTTGAAAATAATAACTCAAGTTGAGTTAGGAAACTTGCCTCGATCGAGAGTTACAATTTACTTAAATAAATTTCTATCCACTATGTAGTTAAATTATCTTCCTTTGAGAGACCTATAATTAGTCTTTCAATTAGTCAATGCATAACATCGGATCATGTAATCACATAGATATCATACATTACAATAAATTCTTATAAACATTATCATGCATAGATAGTGTTATTATTAATTAACGACTACCTTTAATTCACATAATATTATTAACTTAGATAATATTAATTCACCTTCTAGTATTATTGGTTCACTAATAATACTTTAAATCATTTACCAACATTTTATTCACTTACTAATATTATTAATCATTTAATAATATTTTATCACTTTACTAATATTATTAATCATTTAATAATATTTTATTCACTTACTAATATTATTAATCATTTAATAATATTTTATTTAATCTCGAATATTATTATTTAATAATAATACTCTAATCTAATATTTTTATTTACATAACAACATCATATTATAATATTATTAGTATTATAATAATATTCCAATGATTTATTAAATTAATAAACAATTTATTCTAATTGTTCATCCTTTAATAACCTCTTATTTAATATCCATAAAAGGTCATAAGTAATATTTATTATTATAAATTACCAAAATACCCTAAGATAGTCATGATATAATATATTATGAGCATTCAAGCATAAAAATCATATTTTTCTCATTAAAGGCATCATTTAACTATTTATTTCCTTTTATTCATAACCTAATCATTTTTAGAAAAAATAGCAAACTGATTCCAAAAATTCTCAGCTTCTGGAATTTTAACAGAATATGAACCAACAATGATCCTCTAATTTTTCTAGAATTTTAGAAAATGATTTACTATTTTTAGAGTGTCCAAAACACTCGGATCTTGCTCTATTTTTCATAAATTGAATTTTACTCAGAAAAATCTGAAATTTTCAGGGTATGCTCTCTTAACATATATGAAGCTACTGTAAAAATTTTGGAATTTTCCAGTGTATACACAGTGAGATATTCGTAGGATAATATTTATGGAGTCCTTTACGGAAATAGTAATTACGCACAATATATAACTCAAACGTGTCCGTTATTTTTCCCTACGTAGATAACTTCATAAGGTACCTCTGTAATATTTTTCCAGATTTTTACAAGACAAGGAACTGACCGAAATGACCTCATGAAAAACAAGTCAAGAGCTGATTTAGAGTTTCAAAGCTTTAGCATATAAAGTGGACTGTTTTGGGAAAAATAATCTTAAAGGTTTCAAAACTTACTAGATTTGTGATCTACCACTTGGGTTTACTAGATAACTCATGTATCTAGCACCCCCCCTTCGACGGATCATAATTCCAAGTTGTAGAACTTGAGTTACACAAGATTTAGTGGAAGAAAAACAAGAGTTTTCACCCTTGGAGAACATATGCTCATTTTCTTCCTCTAAGCCTTAGATCCAACACTCAAGATACTTAGTTCCATTCATGATGGTATTTATAACTAGTGTATCTTGAGTAGTTGTACATAACCCCATCAAAACTCAAGCTATCAAAACAAGGTAAGAGAAGAAGATGAAGGTACATTATACCTTGACTTAGTGGCTACCTTCCTTGATTTTCCAAAGTAACTAATAAACTTAGGGGGCATAAACAACCAGCACTCCTATATTTTTTTTCTTCTATGGATGAAATTCTCTCTTTCTTTTCTCTCTTTGAAGTTGGCTAGCTTGGGAGCAAGAGATAGAAGAAGAAGATGAAGAAGATGGAGAGAAAATGAAATGTTGGAATACGAATGAAGTGTTGGAAGAATGAGATGTGCATTCAAAATGTAATGGGCAATTCATTATTAATTCTCCCACAATCATTTTGTTGCCCATTAGGTAAAACACTTTGTATTATTACTTACCTTAGGTTAAACATGATTAAATGTGCATAATGGAGTGGCAACCAATGGGAGCCTTACAACATTGTCCTTATGTTTAATCATGTCTACTAATGGACAAGCTAGATTAATTAATCCACTTAGGATCCTCATAATATCCACCATTTAGCTTTTATTTTAAATGCCCAATTTTGATTAATCAAATGTCTAGAATACCCCCAATCAAGTGG
Source organism: Panax ginseng (assembly GCA_020205605.1). Taxonomy (NCBI): domain Eukaryota; kingdom Viridiplantae; phylum Streptophyta; class Magnoliopsida; order Apiales; family Araliaceae; genus Panax; species Panax ginseng. The sequence goes on from CM035139.1 coordinate 100,192,590, forward strand.
GCTAAGTATTGGATTACATTTTATTTTCCTTGGGCTTTTCTTTTAATTGATTTGGGCTAGATAAAAACATAGTCCAACAATTTTAATAATGTTACCCAATTTGATAATTTAGGGCTTTCATCTCCAATCATATGAAGTTTAATTACTTATACATATGATTTTATCTCATAACCTAATTAGATTTACAAGAATTAGGTTTAAAATTATTAGTCACTTGAAATACTAAGTTTACCCACTTAAGTTAGTATACATATAAAATACTAACTTTTTTCGTGTTACCATAACCCTTAGGTTATTTAATATCCTTACCTAATGTATAATTAGGTCACAAGGCTTTCATTTTTAATGAAATCCATAAATGTATGTATCCATATATAACACAAAGTAAAAAAAAAAATGTACATACATACATGGTGACTTAAAATTCACGGTTATTACATCTCCCCCCCTTAGAAGAATTCTCATTCCCTAATTACATATAAGGTTACTCAAAAGGTGTGGGTAATTTTCTCTTATCCTTTCTTCAAGTTCCCACGTAGCTTCTTCAAAGATTGTGGTTCCTCCAAAGAACTTTTACAGAATGTATAACCTTATTTCGCAATTTCGCTCCTTTCATCTAAAACTTCATTTCGAATTTCTCGCGACGATAAATCTTTTTCGACTGAATTGGCTCGTCACGATATCACATGCTTGTAATCAGCTTATATGGTCGAAGAATCGACACATGAAACACATTATGAATATGTTCCATTCAGAGGTAGAGCTACCTCAGACGCCACTTCGCTTTATCTTCTTCAAGATCTCAAAAGGTCCAATAAATCTCGGACTCACCTTACCTTTCTTTCCAAACCTTATCTTTCCTTTCCAAGGAGATACTTTCAAAAATGCATGGCTTCCCACCTCAAAATCTCGCTTCAGCGATGTAAGTCCGCATACTTCTTCCGGCGATCTTGAGTCGCTACGGTTGGGCTCTAATCACCTTAATGGTCTCTACTTATCCGCTACACCGATTCTGGTCCCAACAGTTGACGTTCACCCACTTCATCCCAAAGATATGGTATGTTTCTACATTTCCTCCCATACGATTGCTTCAGACGGCGGCATTCCGATGTCTTTGGCGTGGTAGCTATTGTTGTATCGCGAACTCTACCAATGGAAGATGATCCTCCCAACTACCCTTGAAGTCCATCACACAAGCTCGAGCATGTCTTCAAGTGTTTGAATCATTCTCTCACTTTGCCCATCGGATCATGCGGATGATACGCGGTGCTCATCCGTAGTGCGGCCCTCATTCTTTCTTGAAGACTCTTCCGTAAGTTTGACGTGAAACGCGGATCCCTATCCCACAATAGATAATCTTGATACGCCATGTCTCGATATAATTTCTTTGATGTATAGTTTGGCTAGTTGGTCCAGACTATACCGATCTTGATCGGCAAAAGTGAGCCGACTTCGTAAGACGATCTACGATCACCCATATGGCATCGTGTCCCTTTTTGCGTTCTTTCGAAGTCCCACCACAAAATCCATCGTGATGTGCTCCCATTTCCACTGGAATCTTTAAAGGTCGTAATAGTCCACTCGGCCGTTGATGTTTCGCCTTGACTCTCTCGACAAGTTAGACATTTACCGACACATTCTCGCAACATCTCTCTTCATGTTTGGCCACCAAAAGTGTTGGACGTAAGTCTTGATACATTTTTGTTTTTCGGTGTATCGAGTACCTCAGATTATGTGCTTCTTGCGTAATCTCTTCTCTTAGTTCTCGTATTAATCGGTGCATCCAAATTCGTCCTTCAAATCTTAGCAGTTCGGTACCATCAATCTTGTATTTCAATTCATCCTCTTCAGCTAACCGCTTCTTGATGCTGTTGCAATCTTCGTCCTTCTCTTGAGCCTCTTTAACCTTATCTAATAAAGTAGGGCTCGCTGCCACAGTAAATAATTTCTCATTGACCTCCGTCGGGTACTTAACCTCTAAGTCAAGTCGTTCAAATCCTTCACCAATTCCTCTTGAATGGTTAACTTCAATAACTTCTCTCTCCGCTTTTCTACTCGGGCATCACCACTACATTTGCTTTACTCGGATGGTACGTAATCTCACAATCATAATCCTTGATCAATTCTAGCCATGGTATTTGCCTCATCATTTAGCTCCTTTCGGGTGAAGATATACTTTAGACTCTTATGATCCGTGATATATATCTCACACTCTCTCCATACAAATAGTGCCTCCAAATTTTCAAGGCAAAAACTCTGCCGCTAACTCCGTGTCATGAGTTGGATAACCCTTCTCATAGTCCTTTAGTCGACGTGAAACGACGCAGAATGACCTTGCCATCGTCGCATCAAGACACGTACCAAGACCCTTGTGTGACGATCACTATACACTACAAATCCTCCCGTGTTGTCCGGTAGAAAGCCAACACGGGTGCTTGATCGAGCCTCTTCTTCAATTCCATGAAACTCTGTTTCACATTTTTCGTCCAAACGAACTTCACCGCTTTCTAGTAAGGTTGGTCAATGGCGATGCTACCTTTGAAAAATCTTGGATGAATCTTCGATAGTATCCTCGCTAATCCCAAGAAACTCCTAATTTACTTCGCTTGTCTTTGGTTGTTCCGATTGATAACCGCTTACTTTTCTTTGGATCTACCCAAACACCATCTTTGTCGATAACGTGACCCAAAAATTGCACTCTCTCGCAACCAAAATTCACACTTGGAGAACTTTGTATACAACTTCTCCCTCCTTAACGCCTCCAACACTTTCCTTAGATGTTGGCCGTGATCTTCCTCTCGTCTTGGAATATACCGTAATGTCGTCGATGAACACGACAACAAACTTATCCAAATCGCTTAAACACTGCGTTCATCAAATCCATGAATGTCATTGGTGCATTAGTTAACCCAAAAGACATTACCGTAAACTCAAAGTGTCCATACCGAAGTTCGAATGCCGCCTTTGGAACATCCTCATGTCTCACCTTCATTGGTGATAACCATCCTCAAGTCAATTTTTGAAAAGTATTTTGCCCCCTTCAACCGATCAAACAAATCGTCGATCCCGGGCAATGGGTATTTATTCTTAATGGTGACCTTGTTTAACTCTCGGTAGTCGATATAAAGTCTTAATGACCCATCCTTCTTCTTTACTTAATAAGACCGGTGCTCCCCATGGTGATACGCTTGGTCGAATGTATCCCTTATCTAACAACTCTTGTAGTTGAACCATCGGCCCTTCATTTCTCACAGAGCCATACGATACGGCGCTTTGGATACCGGTGATGTCCCGGTGCCAAATCGATAACAAACTCTATCTCTATGTCGGTGGCAATCCCGAATTTCATCCGGGAAAACGCTAACGAATTCCCTTACAATAGGTATTTGACCCAGCCACCCTCGATTCTCATGGGTATCCACAACGTGAGCCAAATAACCTATACAACCCTTCCTAAGCAACTTCCTTGCTTGCATCATCGTCGACAACAAGATTATCTTGGCGATTTATCGCCATAAAATACCACCTTTGACTTATTCGAGTCTTTAGGTGTATGACTTTTCTTACAAATCAATGACCGCTCCATGACCTGGATAACCAATCCATCCCAAGGATTACATCAAACTCTCCAAGACTTAATCCAGTATCAAATCCACGTTAAGCTTAAAACCTCTTACATTAGCACAAATGGTTCCTATAGATATAGTCTATGTGGATAATTTCTTTGTTTGCTACTTCTACATTCATTGGGTGTTCTAATAGTTCATGAGGTAAACTTAATCTTTGAGCAAATTCATCAGATACAAAAGAACATGAAGCTCCCGAATCGAATAACACATAGGCATTTATATCATTGATCGGAATTATACCTGACACCACCTCCCTGGATGCCACAGCATCTTGCACTGTCATATTGAATGTCCGTGCTGTTGGCCTGTTTGGCTGGGCTGGTCCTCCACTGGTTGTCTTTGTGTTATTGCCCCTGTTGCCATTTCCGCCATCCATGCTTTTCTTCTTCGGGCAATCCTTGATCCGATGTCCCACTTCACCACAATTAAAGCAACCTCCTTTCTTCACCTTAGTATAATTGGGTGAGGTATGCCCTTCTTGCCCACATGTATAACATATCATTTTTCCTTTCAAGCACTCCCCCGAGTGACCCTTTCCACAGTTCCCACACACCGACTTCTTTTGTTGCACGCTTCCTTGCTGCATCTCCAGATTACTACCCCCACTGCTCCATTTCCGCTTCTTATTGTTGCCACCGCCACTGCTGACATTTTGATTCCCACCTTCTGCTTTCTTCTTGTTCTTCTCCGATCAGATCTTGAGACCGCTTCGCTTCCTCCTTCGCTATAAGAGCTTTTTCCAATGAGTTGAGAATGATGTGATTTGTAAAACCGCTACCTTACTATAAATCCACGGCTTTAGTCCATTTTCAAACCTTCTCGCTTTCTCGCCTCTGTGTCCACCGATGTGGAGAATCGCCAATTCATTGAATTTCGCAAAGATACTTCGACATCGACATATTCTCCTGTTTCAGCCCAAGAACTTGATCTCCATTCTTGCTTGAACACTCTCGTGGAAGTAGTTCTCAAAGAACAACTTCTTTAATGCTTCCCAAGTCACGATTCCGATTCCGGCTTTGTTCGGTTGGCATCCCACCAATAGCTAGCCTCCCCTTCATTAAGTAGGTAGCAAAATTGTCTTCTATTCTTCCGCTACTCTAGCAATAACGAAGGCCTTCTCAATCTCCTTTACCCACATTTGGGCTTCTATCGTCCGTTGTTCCTCCTCAACTCTGGGTCCTACCGCCAAGTCCTTAAAGTTTACTATTTGGGTGCTCGCTTCGATTTCCTCGCAGTTGAGCTTGATTCCTCATGGCTTCAACCATCATGTTAATAAAATCTTGCATTGGGTTTTGTTGAGATCCCGCTGCATTATTAACTGACTCTTAAATATCTTGGTTCCTGAGTCCATGTCTGCGCGCCATTATCTAGTGAAACAAAAATTCTAACACGTTACTCGGATTTATTATCATATGATTACTTAGTATGTAATACGCTATTTATTTAAACAATCAGATGATCATTATGTGAGAGTTTTAAGTTACCGAGATTTGGAAGTCTTTCTCCCTGCTTAGTGGGTTAAGTTTGTTTTTAAAGAACATTTTCCAAATCAGTCTACTGAATTCACATAACATTAAATAGAATTTTACTATTTAAAATTTTCTAACACATATCATAATAATACTGCATTTATATTCATACACCAATCTTCAGTGACTTACACGATTAATACAGGTATATTTTATAAATGCTACTATCCCATTTTAACACAAAAGATGGGATTAACTCATAATGATACCTCCCTACAAACACAATTAGGGAAAGTACCTAACCATTTACTACCTCACACCTGTTGAGGTTTACATCAACATAAAACCTTATTACACAACAAGAAAGGTACTAATGCATCTATTTACAATGGCCATCACATCATCACCATCGGTGGCCCCGCCAGTCACCCGCATGACAGCTCCTAGGGAAGCAACTACTCCAGAACTCTACGTCGAACGGATCGACTAGACTCTCCTATCTCAGAGTGGACCCTCCTAGCCCCACTGCGCTGGCCCTCATACGCAGCGTCTAATGCCAGTCCTAAAGTCTCCACTCTGACCTTCATGGCATCCAGTGCCATCTCTAATAGGTCCACCTGTTTGTCCTACTTATGAAATGCTTCTTCCACCAGATCTTGTCTCGCAATCTCTACGTCAAACTCACTGCATCGCCGGATGCTCTACTCTCAATGTCGCGAACTTTGCTTCTCTCTCGCTCTCTATTTGGACTCAGATTCTCGCTAGCTCCATCTCAGACACGATAAGCAAGATCCTTATCTCGCCGCTTTCCGTGTGTTGATGGTTCATATTCTCCGCCTCCAACTGCAAAAAATCCTTTGCTCCACGAGCATGGTTTTTTCTAAAAAGTTACTAATCATCACATCCTTCGAGGTGTCCGACACCTCCTCCGGGACGACCTCCTCCCGGCCCATGTAATGGCTCCCCGACTATCACCGCATCCTATAAAACAAGGATACAACATCAAGATTACAATAAAATATATCCATTGATGAAATGAAATAATATTTTATTAAGTATAACACATGCTCGATGAATTTCCACAATCCATCTCCTAACATACTCAGAAGAGTTTTCTACTAAGGTTATAACCTAGGTTTCGCATTCCTAATGTTTATAACCTCATGACTTTGATACCAACCCGTGACGCCCCCAAATCCAAAAGTTCTCTAACCTCAGATTCAAAGGCTCATGATCCTATCATCATCATAAGCATTCTATAACTATTTTGAAATAATAAACATACATTGTTCCTTATACAAAAGTCTCAAAATATGGTCCCAGGTCTCTCTAACCTTAACTTTAAATACACCATTTATAATACAAATAGTTTACTCAAGAAATTCCATTAGATAATAACTAATTTAACATTCATTCTAAAATTACTCCTCGGATCTTTGCCTTGCCCTTGTCCTTCAGATTAGATCCTTCGAGCTTAATCGAAAATAGAGGTCATGATATAGCAAGAGTAAGAAACTAATTTGCTTCACAAGTTTATAAAGACAAAGGATATATATCATGACTTAGAAAGAAATATTGCCTTCAATGTTCAACAATAATATAAGATTGTGAAGGAACATGAATTAATAATCAACAATTGAATATTCGATAATTGAATAACATGAATCGAGTGGTTTTGAATAACCATGAACATTTGCCAAGGTGCTCAATGATTTAAATCGACCTTTTAAAAGTTTTGGTATTCAGGGGATCACCTTTCATACCCCGTGATTTATGCATAAACACTTAATAATCCGACATTGATATCATGCCTTAATCAAATTTGTTCATTTTTCTCACCAAGAGTTCTTACCATATCAATTAATAAGAACAGCTTATTTAAAATCCATTTGATTTAACAAATTTAGACATGCTTGATCTAATCGATACAATTAGCATAGATCTATCCCATAAACAGATTCATAAATGAAGAACTTTAATTTAATTCACAGATTCAATGGCAAGAGAATCGAATTCAATTGCACAAAGTGCGTAATTTCAATAATCAATAAAGACGTGAATAATCATCAATAATTATTCACTAATATGCTTTTGAAAATAATAACTCAAGTTGAGTTAGAAACTTGCCTCGATCAGAGAGTTACGACTATTTAAATAAATTTCTATCCACTATGTAGTTAAATTATCTTCCTTTGAGAGACCTATAATTAGTCTTTCAATTAGTCAATGCATAACATCGATCATGTAATCACATAGATATCATACATTACAATAAGTTCTTATAAACATTATCATGCCTAGATAGTGTTATTATTAATTAACGACTACCTTTAATTCACATAATATTATTAACTTAGATAATATTAATTCACCTTCTAGTATTATTGGTTCACTAATAATACTTTAAATCATTTACCAACATTTTATTCACTTACTAATATTATTAATCATTTAATAATATTTTATCCCTTTACTAATATTATTAATCATTTAATAATATTTTATTCACTTACTAATATTATTAATCATTTAATAATATTTTATTTAATCTCGAATATTATTATTTAATAATAATACTCTAATCTAATATTTTTATTTACATAACAACATCATATTATAATATTATTAGTATTATAATAATATTCCAATGATTTATTAAATTAATAAATAATTTATTCTAATTGTTCATCCTTTAATAACCTCTTATTTAATATCCATAAAAGGTCATAAGTAATATTTATTATTATAAATTACCAAAATGCCCTAAGATAGTCATGATATAATATATTATGAGCATTCAAGCATAAAAATCATATTTTTCTCATTAAAGACATCATTTAACTATTTATTTCCTTTTATTCATAACCTAATCATTTTTAGGAAAAATAGTAAACTGATTCCACAAATTCTCAGCTTCTGGAATTTTAACAGAATATGAACCAACAATGATCCTCTAATTTTTCTAGAATTTTAGAAAATGATTTACTATTTTTAGAGTGTCCAAAACACTCGGATCTTGCTCTATTTTTCATAAATTGAGTTTTACTCAGAAAAATCTGAAATTTTCAGGGTATGCTCTCTTAACATATATGAAGCTACTGTAAAAATTTTGGAATTTTCCAGTGTATACACAGTGAGATATTCGTAGGATAATATTTATGGAGTCCTTTACGAAAATAGTCATTACGCACAATATATAACTCGAAACGTGTCCGTTATTTTTCCTACGCGTAGATAACTTCATAAGGTACCTCTGTAATATTTTTCCAGATTTTTACAAGACAAGGAACTGATCAAAGCGCCTCATGAAAAACAAGTCAGTAGCTGATTTAGAGTTTCAAAGCTTTAGCATATAAAGTGGACTGTTTTGGGAAAAATAATCTTAAAGGTTTCAAAACTTACTAGATTTGTGATCTACCACTTGGGTTTACTAGATAACTCATGTATCTAGCACCCCTTCGACGGATCATAATTCCAAGTTGTAGAACTTGAGTTACACAAGATTTAGTGGAAGAAAAACAAGAGTTTTCACCCTTGGAGAACATATGCTCATTTTCTTCCTCTAAGTTTTAGATCCAACACTCAAGATACTTAGTTCCATGCATGATGGTATGTATAACTAGTGTATCTTGAGTAGTTGTACATAACCCCATCAAAACTCAAGCTATCAAAACAAGGTAAGAGAAGAAGATGAAGGTACATTATACCTTGACTTAGTGGCTACCTTCCTTGATTTTCCAAAGTAACTAATAAACTTAGGGGGCATAAACAACTAGCACTCCTATATTTTTTTCTTCTATGGATGAAATTCTCTCTTTCTTTTCTCTCTTTGAAGTTGGCTAGCTTGGGAGCAAGAGATAGAAGAAGAAGATGAAGAAGATGGAGAGAAAATGAAATGTTGGAATACGAATGAAGTGTTGGGAGAATGAGATGTGCATTCAAAATGTAATGGGCAATTCATTATTAATTCTCCCACAATCATTTTGTTGCCCATTAGGTAAAACACTTTGTATTATTACTTACCTTAGGTTAAACATGATTAAATGTGCATAATGGAGTGGCAACCAATGGGAGCCTTACAACATTGTCCTTATGTTTAATCATGTCTACTAATGGACAAGCTAGATTAATTAATCCACTTAGGATCCTCATAATATCCACCATTTAGCTTTTATTTTAAATGCCCAATTTTTATTAATCAAATGTCTAGAATACTCCCAATCAAGTGGGCTAAGTATTGGATTACATTTTATTTTCCTGGGCTTTTCTTTTAATTGATTTGGGCTAGATAAAACATAGTCCAACAATTTTAATAATGTTACCCAATTTGATAATTTAGGGCTTTCATCTCTAATCATATGAAGTTTAATTACTTATACATATGATTTTATCTCATAACCTAATTAGATTTACAAGAATTAGGTTTAAAATTATTAGTCACTTGAAATACTAAGTTTACCCACTTAAGTTAGTATACATATAAAATACTAACTTTTTCGTGTTACCATAACCCTTAGGTTATTTAATATCCTTACCTAATGTATAATTAGGTCACAAGGCTTTCATTTTTAATGAAATCCATAAATGTATGTATCCATATATAACACAAAGTAAAAAAATATGTACATACATACATGGTGACTTAAAATTCACGGTTATTATAGAAATTGTTTTGAATTTTCAGAACTTTTCCTTCAAACTCTCTCCCAAATTCTTTGTAAACTCTCTTCTCTTTTCTTCTTAGGCTTAGGCTATTGACTTGGTCATATTCCATCCTTAAGTTTTGATGATGAATTATTCATGTACTAAATGTTTTTATGGCATTTCAGGTATATTGGTGATAAGGAACATTGATTGGATATTCAAGTGTTTGAAGAATTTTTCTTTACTAGGAAAACCAACTGTAAGGTCAATTGCATAATAATTGATTTTTCATTTAAAGGCTCTAGGACATATTATTTGCATTTTGTTATGTCTTAAATGAAAAATGATTTAAAAATATTATGAAAAAGGTTTTTCTAAAACTAAAATGAGATCAGATTAATATCATCAAGTATAATAAGAGATTGATATGTTAATTGATGTATATTACATGTGTATATCACTTAATATATGTATCACGTGCATTAGTCCGTATGCCTAGAAGCTAAAATGGAGGATAGCATTGTGATAACATTGTGATACGTGTGCATGTTTTGAATAAGTGGTTAATTGATATTTCTTGGACATTTTAATTACTGCTTCACGTGGATATCTATGTAATTATGATTTCCTAGAAAGTTTAAAGGACGGCAGCTACATGACATTGTGATAGAGTATGCGATTTTCAAGGGATAGTGTATATAGATTTATTGGAACTTTAAAATACCTTGCTAATTGGAAAGGATCATTGTTGTTCACGTCACTTTAATAGATAGAAAAAGACTTAGTCAAAAGTCTTTTTGTGGGTTATCTTTAAAGAGTATTTTAAATTATTCCAACGGTATAAAAGGTTGTTCTTTAACGTTGTGGAATTGTTACAAATATCTTAGCCGATTTTTGTGGGATTAATAGAACATGTGATAATATGAAACTAATGCTACTTATCTGTTCTTTATCTAAGCAACGTAATTTACAATGAGACTTTATATAACGGTAATAAATTGAGCTATATAAATCAAGTGTATTTTATGGAATAGATACAAATCACAGAATACTATTTTTGCATAAAACACTGATACTATTGAGGAACTTGATTTAATTGGCGCAATCTTGATCAGCTGGGCAATTAAATTTCTGATATCTTTTTAGCTGGTATTTGGTAAGATTTAGAGTGTTTATCTTTTTGTGCTAATTGATCATTGCATATAGTTGAGCCTTTAATTGTTAAATTGATTATTCTTGCATTGATCATAGACCTCTATATTTATAATTAATTTTCTATTTAGACTAAGTGTAGTCTAAAGGTGTTAATCCGAGTGGGTTAGAGAAAAAGCTTACAAACAGGTTCAAAGAAGCAAAGGTGATTGAAGAGTGCATTGGTGCACAAGGAGCAAGAGTGCTCAAGAGAAATTAATTGTTAATTAATTTTTGTAAGAATCTGTTTTGTAATCAGTGTTTATTTATAAAGAAATAAATAAAGTGAGTCTCCAATACTAGTTGGTATTGGACGTGGACTAGGCTATTATTATAGAGGGTAATAGCTGAACCACGTAAAAATCTTGGTGTTAATTTTATTATTTGCTTTACTTTAAAATCACATAAGCTATTTAATTATCTTAATAATTAAAATTTGAATACTTGCATTATATTAAGATAATTCGTTAACACCAAGTATTTTATTTAAGTTATAAATTCAGCAGGATATTTTCTTAAAATAATTAGTCAATTCAATAGGCTATATTAATTCAGTAAGCTGATTTCATCATTATAGTAGTCTGAAATTAATAGTTTAGTTTAAAGTTTGAAAATTGGTCATAGATTGCTCCCACACTTATTCAACCCCCCTTCTAAGTGTGCCTAGATAAATTTCATAGGCCAAATCCTTTTTTCACGTAACATAAACTAAAACCAACGTGTAAACCCAAACGTCATAAACCGACGTTATAATAATAACAATAATAAGTTATAAGTTATAAAATATTAATTATATTTTATTTATTTATTTATTTTATTTTATTTTATTTTTAAATCAAATTCAAATTCAAAAGTCATAAGGCTTTGTTTGGAAAAACACTTTTAAAAATAAAGACTTAATATCTTTAAGCTTTGTTTAGGTAATATCCATTTAAAACTACTTTAATTTATTTTAATAAATCATTTATACTATAGTTTATAATCCCATATTATTTCTTTGGATTTCCATATCCAATAAACATACTAAATAAATTTTCCACTTAATCCAAATGTCACAAAATTATAATCTCATTATAATTTTATTTAATAATTTAGCATATCACTTTAATTATTAAATTAAAACAGCAATATAGCAATTCATGAAATCTTTAACAACTCTCTAACAATTAAATTAAATTATTTAAACAACTCTCTAACTATTAAATTAAATTAGAATATTATCTAATAAATTTAATTCACAATTATCTACTAACAACAACCACATAAATACAATATTCAATAAAATATTTATTTAATTTAATAAATATTTTAAATTATAAATAAAATCTTAGATTGTTACAGTCAACGTTCCGAACTCACATATCTAGTCCGCTTCTTAGAATTCAATTTTGAACTCAAATTTGAGTTTTGAACTGTATAATTCTTTCATTCTCATTAATATTATCATGCGTTCCCTTCCTTTCATTGATTACATTTCTAATTGACAAATCAATTTACATTAAAATTTCAATTCTCATTATTCACTTCTTATTTATAATTCTCATTTCATTATTTAAAAATTCTGAAATATTACATTTACTCATTGAACTCTAAACCTTACAAATTGTTATAATTCATTCTTTAGACCTCGTTAAGCAAATTTGTTGTTCACTTTTCCTTAATGTTATCTATTTATGCCAAGGAAAAAAGGATCGAAGAGTTAGCTTGCAAGGATATGGGCAAATGAGTTCTTAAATCGGAAAAGTAGTTATATTTGTGTAATTATACATTTTAAATTAAGTTGTAATAACTTTTGTATAAGAGATTTAGAACCTAGGATTATAAGAGTTAAGATGTAAATTATTGTATAATATTATGAAATTAATTAATATTTTTAGTTATTTAATATGGTTGTTGGTAGATAGTGAGCACCAAACTTGCTGTAGTGAATGCCCATATTTGGAGCGTCACAATTTGACTTTTTTTTTTTTTTTCATATATATTAATTGTTGTGTGCTTACATCTATGATACTATATTTATTATGGGAATTTTCTTAAAACAATCTAAAGGGGTTTTTAATTTATTATGTTGCATAACTAATCAATTTTTAACTAGTAACTTAGTAATACTTTAAAAGCAATTTTTAAAGAATTCATTCAAAACTCTCTTCTAGATCTCTTTTTGTATCACCAATTAAGCTTGAAATTCCCTTTTATGTAGCTTGATTATAAATTCAATTGTAAGCGAGTTTTTTCGAACAATGGAAATTGTGCCCAACTAATGTGAAATTACCTTCGCAAGCTTGTAATCTACCATAATAGATGTACTTAGCCTTTAATTCAACTATTTCTTGTCAAATTGCCACTCTATTATCTAATGCTTTAGAAAATGAATGAGTCAAAGCTATGTTCATTTTGTCAGTTGACGAAGGAATTATAGTGGGACTGGGATTAAAACCTGTAAAATATCATAATTTAATATAAATAAAAATTACAATAAATAAAACTAAAAATATGTAATATTGCAATTTCAAGTATACTCAAAATATTATAAGATTGCAAATAGGCTTAAAGTGAAATTGGAGATATAATTACACCTATGAACAAACTAAGTAACAGAGAATGAATATTGGTGGTAAGAAAGTGTACAAATAAATTGTAAAAATAAATATAACGAAAGGTAAATGATGAATATTGGTGGTAAGAAAGGGTACGAATAAATTGTGAAAATAATAATGATGAAAGGTAAATATTTATTCGTGTAGAAATATAATAGTTTAAATATGTTGGACCAAAATACTCTCAAAATTATCCATTTTTATCTAAAATACAAAAATTAATGGGATAATAATTGCAGGACTAAAAAGACATATTTTTCTGACCCAATAGTATTAAAATCAAGCTTAGATCAAGCCAATCATAACGATAGTCCCGAACTGACCGGTCCAGGCTTTAGTTCAGGGCAGTTCAGACTTTTGTTAAGGCTAATCTTTAAGTTGATCCAGGGTTGGGACCGGTTCGGTCCAATCAAATCTAGCCTTTCCCACAATTTGTAGGCCTACTTTAATCCTCAGGATCCAATCGGTCCAGTCGAGGCCCATATCATGCTAATCTTTTTTAAGTATTTTTTAAACCTAGCCGATTTACACCTTTCAGACTTGGGGCCAATGTACACCGCTAATTTCACCTAATGACTACATATTAAAAATCTGTCAAATTAATGTAATCGTATTATGTTTGTAATACTAAAATAGACTAGGAAACAATATATATTGTAATTTTACATGTCGATTTTTTTATTGCGAGTTACGGGGATAAATTTAATTGATAATATTTTTACGATGTATTTGATACAATAAATTAATTTTATAATCTTATCCAATCTCATGTATTGATATACTTCACAATCATAATTTGATAAAAAAAAAATTGCAATGTATAGCAGGACTCAATAAACTAATCTACGACAACCCAAAAAATCGGATAGTTATGTAAATTATGATATAAGAATTAATATTTAATAAAATGAGTTTTTATTAATAATATTTTGTGATATGTGTTTATTAGTCATTCTACGACTTAGGATGGTGGCTACGTGCTAGAATAAATGAGTAAGAATTTCTAAGATGAAAATGAAATTTTTTCGAGAAAATTTGTGCAAAAGTACTATTCACCTGAGGAAAGATTGAATTAGGGTTTACCCTAAGTCTTTTCGGAAGATTGATATGTCGTAATGACATTCTGTTTCAAGATTTGACAGTAATATGTCATGACAAGTTATATTAGTGATGAGTGAGTTTTAAACCTACGAATCGGCTTCTAATTCGGACTTTAAATGGTGTTGATTTTGTATATTTCTGTTCATTTTTACTTGTTTTGTGTTTAGGATTGCATTGTGGCATGGTGGAATAACGGCGGCATTACGACTAGACTTGGCATCAAAAGGCAGGAATTCAATTCTGCAGGAGTACCCTCTGTCGGGGCGGGCATAAATGCAAATGAAACCCCCGTCGAGGCGAGGGTACATGGCCCAACAATAAGATAGCATTTTCTGCATGGGCTTCATTAGTACAAAAACTTCGCCGGGAATGGGGTACGGGAAGAAAAAGGAGTTTTTAGAATTTGAGTTCAAAAAGGATTGGTTCAAGCTGATTGATCAAGGACTTCCAGGAGGATTAAAAGACATATGAAGAGGCATATAAAAGGAGGAGAATCACCAGGATTAAAGAGAGGATTCCATTAGATTAGATTATAGTAGATTAGGACAAAACCCTAGTTCTTATTAGTTTTGGAGATTGAAGCAATTTGGAGACGACCATTGAAGATCAAGAGCAGGAGCTTGAGGAAGATGGAGATTTGCTGACAACAGATTTATTCTTCACTCTACTCTTATTTTTGTCTTTTAATGTTTATTCAATTGTGGATTCTGGATTTTAATTCATTAATCATGAACTAAATCTTTTGTTTAAGATTACAATGGAACTTATTTCATAGTTTATTTTTAGTATGCTTCTCTATTAATAATTGTGTTTATTCTTGGATTAACTATTATGGTTTGTGTTTATTGCTTAATTGCCTAGATAACAATTACCGTGATAATCTATATGAATTCGAGAGATGAATTGTAGATTTAGATCTGATCATAATAGCATGTGATTGTGTTTTCTGCATGGCGTTGGAATTCATAATTTATGTATAGGATAGAGATATACCTATTCATCGCATGTAATTAGATAAAGAACTTGTGCTTAAAATCCTCTTTAATTGTAATTCACATAGAGATATAGTGAATTAGTTAATTAGGGTGTTCTTCTTAATTCTATTATCTGTGGATTTAAGTTGATTTGGGTACGATGCATTGAGAGATGGTCATATTTATTTATGTGTTCTTGATTAACAATTTAGAATAGTGAGCTTAATTAATAAGAAGTGTATTAATTTAAATAAAGCAATAAGTGAAGTTGTGATCTTAAATCTCCATAATCTGATTTTTAATTAGTGGTAATTAGAATTAGTGTAATTAAATAATTTAATTCATAATCTTAAAATGATTGTTTAAATAAAATTAGTTTGATTAAGAGTTAGTATTTGGTAATTTGTATTAATAATTCCTCGCGGGAACGATACTCTACTTACACTTTATTACTTGTTGACCACGTATACTTGCGTGTTGTGCAAAATCTAGTTACGCACGTGCGCGCGCGCGCACACACACACACACACACATATATATGTAGACACTCAAATTTTTTTTTCCTGTTACTAACTATGTAGGAGGGCAAAAGCGTCTTTTTCACACTCTAGAGATAACCCTGGAGAACCACAACATCAATTCTAACCCCGGAGATAGCCCGGGAAATAGATTTTCCAACCCCGGAGATAACCTGTGGAAATCGGGCCACAACCCGTAAATAACCCCGGAGATCATACAAAGTCTTGAGTCAACCCCGGGAGGTCAAGCCAAACTCAGAGATAACCCTAAGGACATTCAGACTAAACAAAATGACAATCTCAAAGATAACCCTGAGAAAAGACTGCTACAATAACAATTGTGTAAAAACCGGAGATAACCCTAGGAGGGGTAAAATGGTCATTTTGCCAACTCAACTTCAACTCAAATCAAATACACTCATTCCAAATCATATTTCTTCAAAAGAAGTCCCACAAAAACCATATCTTAACTTTCGAGCACAAACTACGCAAAACGGCTCAATGGACTACCTGACGAAAACCCAGAAATGCCATTTCGGTCACGGAACATCTTCCCAGAATTAAAAAAGGGCAAATCCTATGTCATTGCATAGATCTCGAAAATAGCTTTTCGAAAGGGTATGACACGCTTCCATCGGACTCCCAGATTGAAAGTTATGAAGGTTCGAGCAAACAAACGCGTTGTTCGAGTGCACGTACTTCGAGACAGTAGGACCCACACTGCCCGGGGCACCCCGAGCAGCCATAGGTACACCTACTGCTGCCGCAGGTACACCTGCTGCTGCCACAGGTACACCTGCGGCACCCCCCTCTATAAATAGAGGGCTTGGAGTGGCCATATTTGAAAAACCTACGGCACCCTACTCTATAAATAGAGAGCTTGGAGTGGCCATATTTGAAAAAACAAGAGAGGCGAGGAAGCCCTATCCAATTTGCTCTGTATACACACCATATTGAGTGTTTCCTCATTTTAAACATCTGTTAGCTCACATATAGCTATATTTTTACCGCATGGGAGTCGAGTGTTTATCCATATAGAGTCATAGCTTTTCGCATTGGCGACTCACCGTAAGCCTTCTTACACTCTATAAAGCCTTTCTCTTCATCTTTGCACACACTATTCTACACATTGAGAGTCGTGTTATATGCGTATGCAGGACTTGATGCATTCTGTGGTTTTCATTTCATTCGTATATAGATACTTATATATGTATATATTTATATATGGACTAACATTATCGAAGTTATGCCTCGATTGAGCCTGAACTTATGTTCTGAGCTGCGTTTACTTGCTTTCTATATATATATATATATATATATATATATATATATATATATATAAGCTATTGTCAGACTCTATCTGATGAGCCTGGATTTTACATCCGGAGCGTTTATTGCTTATATATGTATATAATTGTTGTCGGGCATATCCGGTGAGCTTGGATTTTATATCCGGTGCGTTTACTACTTATATATATATATATTTAGATTTCTATCAGGCCTGGAATTTACTTCGAGGCCTTTTACTGCTTTATTTACATTTAGTCCCGCCTGGAGTTTACTTCGTGGCGGTTGATTGTCTTTATTGCTTTATTTACATTTAGTCCCGCCTGGAGTTTATTTCGTGGCGGTTGATCGCATTTACTGCTTTATTTACTTTTTTGATCCCCATGGAGTTGCTTCGTGGTGGTTGATCATGTCCATATATATATATATATATATATATATACCGCTTTTAAATATTTACATTTTCGATCCCCCATGAAGTTGTTTCGTGGTGGTTGATCATGTCTATATATATATATATATATTTACATCTTTTATATATATAACTGCTTACTGCTTTTCATATAAACTACGGTATCATGTGAGCCTAGGAATCATGTGATCATGATTCACCATTGAATCTAGATTCGGCCTCCGTGATAGACATTTTCAAATTGTAAAGCGACTTGTACATTATTTACGGTGTCCAAATTTGCTTGGATGGCTGTCATGCCCGTGAGGAGTTCGGCACTGCTGTATATTATTTTCTCGAGGATGCCTCGCATCTCGAAAATAAAAGAAAACAAGCCGAACATTTAAGAATAAAATGGAAGTATTAAATGCCTCAATTACTATTGAGCACAGGGTTTAAAAAATCTCTTTTTACAAAACCTCATTGCTATATCTTGTTTAAAATTGAATTTTTATATAAATTCAAACCCTTTGTATATAGGTACGAACGAGGCATAGCACTACTTCCAAATAAATTGTACATTGATCCACACACACACACACACACATTCATATAACAGTTTCTTAAAAAGTGGCGGTCACCGTGGCAACATGGATGTCGGGGGGTGCCTAACACCTTCCCTCCACATAATCAAGCCCCCGAACCCAAATGAATCTCGGTTTCATAGACCCGTTTAGAAGTGTTACATCACTGGGTCAATGTGCAAACCTTTTCCGGTTGCTGCTATAAAATTATTCACGGTGTCTGAATTTCCTTAGATGGCTCTCATGCCCACAAAGAGTTCAGTGCTGCTATGTATCTTTTTTTCTAGAAGATGCCTCGCACCTAAAAAATAATAAAAGCAATCAAGCCGAACATATAATAAAATGGGAGTATCAAAGGCCTCAATTACTATTGAGCACAAGAGTTTGAAAAACCTATTTTACAAAACATCATTGCCATATTTCGTTAAAATTGAACTTTTATACAAAATTCAAACCCTTTGTATATAGGTGCAAACGAGGCATAACACTACTTCCAGAAAACAACACGTAGACCTACACACACACACACATTCAGATAAAAGTTTAAATTGAAAAGTAGCGGTAACTCTGTCACCACGGAAGTCAAGGGGTGCCTAAAACCTTCCCTCCGCTTAATCAAGCCCTCGGACCCTAATAAATTTTAGTTTTGTAGACCAGTTAAATAGTGTTACATCACTAGGTCTATGTGCAAACCATTTCTCAGTTGAGTTGGTGTAACCATTTAAAAATACCAACTGGCGACTATTACAGTTAAATCATCGACATATACATGTCGGACCTTTTCAAACTTGTTTTTTTAAATAAATCCCACCTAACATGAGAACACCAAAAGACAAGAACAGAAAGGGACAAATAAAAATCCCGACGTCGACAGGTGGCGACTCTACTGGGGAACGAGCCCACATGATTTCTAGTAAGAGGGCTTAAGCCGCTATTCAAAACTTTTCAAAACATTTTATCTGCTTGTGTGTGGATGTTGCATTTACATTTGAATGAATGTGTACTAATGCATTTACTTACTGCACTTAGTGCTTTGCACCAAATCTGCCTGTGATATTAGTGCTTTGCACATGTCACCATTTCTATACGATGAGACGCATTGTATGTGAATTTATGTTGTGTGGTCCCTCAACCAGGAGGCTATCCAGTCGGTGTTTGATTACTGGACTTGAAGGGAGTCTAATTCCAATGAGGCGCAAGAAAGGCACCACCCAGATTCGCTCTAGTTGAAAGAACAAATTAATTTCGCGTCGAGAAAATTGCGATGATCTGGGAACCTTCATGCCAAAAAGCCGTTAGAGTAGCTTAAGATAGGTCAGCCTCTGATAAACCAAATACGGAGGGAAGTCCTTTCATACCTTCTCATTTCGATTACTTGTAATTTCAATTACTTGTAATTTAATTTCCATGTCAATCTCAATGTAATGGAAAATATAAAGGATTATGTGTACATGCATTCCCTTTTCATATCAAAACCTATCATGCTATACTGTCATTAAACCCATTGACATCTGTTTGTTTCAGGATAATACTACTAAAAAATGGATACATCACATAACATGTAACATTGCCACATTTCCCTAAGACTAAACTACATAAGTCTTTTTGTAGGGAAGCAATTGGTCCGGTAACCCGTTCCAAATCCAAAGAGGCAATAAGCCTACAGCCAAACATGGCTACATCTGGCCAGTCTAATCCGACTCCTGTCTCTCGCGAGGAGTTCGAAGGATTAATCTATCAAATTACAGAGTCGGCTATTCTGCTCAAAGAACTACATAAGTTATCTCAAGGTCCACAAATATCCATCCACACAGAATCCTCTAAACATGGAGGAACCAAGGGTCCGGACAACAAAATTCCAGCAACTGAGTCTCAGTCTGATAAGACCAACAAAACCCCAAAAATCAACCATCTCAAAGAAGATCAAGACACCGGTGATATTAGGAAGAACGTCCTACAAATGGATGAGACCATTCGGTCTATGGACTCATCTTCCCAGCTTTGTACAACCTCTTATCCCATGTCATTGTGTAGCTCACGATAATATCATTTTGGAAAGGTATTATATGCCTCAATCGGATGCCCGGATTGAAAGTTATGAAGGTTCAAGTGGACAATGCGTTACATGCGTGCGTGTATTTCAAGACAACAGGGCCCACGAAGCTCGGGGCACCTCGGGTAGCCGCAAGTGGACCTGCGGCTCCCCCCTCTATAAATAGAGAGCTTGGGGTGGCCATTTAAAGAAGAGAAAAGGCGAGAAAGCCATATCCAATTTTCTCTGTACACACTTTAAACTGAGTGTTTTCTTTTTCCAGACACCTGTGAGCTTGTGTTTTGCTATATTTTACCAGTAGAAATCGAGTAATCATTCATTTAAAGCTATCTGAAGCCTTCTTGGCAGCTCACTATAAGACATCTCAGATATCTTAAAGTCTTTCTCCACTTTCATTCACACATACTTATTCACGTTGAGAGTCGTGTTGTGTGCGTATGCTCGGATCGTCGATCCGTGGCTTTTATTACTTATATATATATATATATGTATATATATATACTACTATTGAATTTGATTCGATTGAGCCTGGGTGTGATATCCGGTGCATTTATAGCTTATATATATATATATGTATATATATATATATATATATATATATATATGTAACTGTTTATAGCTTTTGTACATATTGCACCATCATGTGAGCCTAGGAATCTTGTGATCACAGATTCTGTTCCTGAATCTAGATTCGGTTCCCGTGACGGACATTTTCAGCTACAGCCAGCATGTAAATTATTCACGGTGTCTGAATTTTCTTTTATGGCTCTCATGCCCACAAGGAGTTCGACGCTGGTATGTATCTTATTTTCTCGAAGATGCCTTGCATCTCGAAAATAATAAAAGAAATCAAGCCAAATATATAATAAAATGGAAGTATCAAAGGCCTCAATTACTATTGAGCACAAGAGTTTGAAAAACCTATTTTACAAAACATCATTGCCATATTTCGTTAAAATTGAACTTTTAAACAAAATTCAAACCTTTTGTATATAGGTGCAAACAAGGCATAACACTACTTCCAGACAACAACACATAGACCTACACACATACACATTCAGATAAAAGTTTAAATTGAAAAGTAGCGGTAACTGTGTCACCACGGAAGTCGGGGGGTGCCTAACACCTTCCCTCTGCTTAATCAAGCCCTCGAACCCTAATAAATTTTAGATTTGGAGACCAGTTAAATAGTGTTACATCACTAAGTCTATGTGCCAACCATTTCTCAGTTGAGTTGGTGTAACCATTTAAAAATACCAACTGGCGACTCTTACAGTTAAATCATCGACATATACATGTCGGACCTTTTCAAACTTGATTTTTTAAATAAATCCCACCTAACATGAGAACACCAAAAGACAAGAACAGAAAGGGACAAATAAAAATCCCGACATCGACAGGTGGCGACTCTACTGGGGAACGAGCCCACATGATTTCCAATAAGAGGGCTTAAGCCGCTATTCAAAACTTTTCAAAACATGTTATCTGCTTGTGTGTGGATGTTGCATTTACATTTGAATGAATGTGTACTAATGTATTTACTTACTGCACTTAGTGCTTTGCACCAAATCTGCCTGTGATATTAGTGCTTTGCACATGTCACCATTTCCATACGATGAGATGCATTGTATGTGAATGTATGTTGTGTGGTCACTCCACTAGGAGGCTATCCTGTCAGTGTTTGATTACTGGACTTATAGGGAGACTAATTGCAATGAGGCGTAAGAAAGGCACCACCCAGATTCACTCTAGTTGAAATAACAAATTAATTTCACGTCGAGTAAATTGCGATGATCTGGGAACCTTCATGCCAAAAAGCCGTGAGAGTAGCTTAAGATAGGTCAGCCTCTGATAAACCAAATGCGGAGGGAAGTCCTTTCATACCTTCTCATTTCGATTACATGTAATTTCAATTACTTGTAATTTCATTTCCATGTCAATCTCAATGTAATGGAAAATATAAAGGATTATGTGTACATGCATTCCCTTTTCATATCAAAACCTATCATGCAATACTGTCATTAAACCCATTGACATCTGTTTGTTTCAGGATAATACTCCTAAAAAATGGACACATCACATAGCATGTAACATTGCCACATTTCCCTAAGACTAAACTACATAAGTCTTTTTGTAGGGAAGCAATTGGTCTGGTAACCCGTTCCAAATCTAAAGAGGTAATAAGCCTACAGCCAAACATGGCTACATCTGGCCAGTCTAATCCTACTCCTGTCTCTCGCGAGGAGTTTGAAGGATTAAGCTATCAAATTAAAGAGTTGGCTGTTCTGCTCAAAGAACTACATAAGTCATCTCAAGGTCCACAAATATCCATCCACACAGAATCCTCTACACATGGAGGAACCCAGGGTCCGGACAACAAAATTCCAGCAACTGAGTCTCAGTCTGATAAGACCAACAAAACCCCAAAAATCACCCATCTCAAAGAAGATAAAGACACCGGTGATATTAGGAAGAAGGTCCTACAAATGGAAGAGACCATTCATTCTATGGACCCATCTTCCCAGCTTCGTACAACCTCTTATCCCATGTCATTGTGTATCTCTCGACAACATCATTTTGGAAAGGTATTATACGCCTCAATCGGATACCCAGATTGAAAGTTATGAAGGTTCAAGTGGACAACGCGTTACATGCGTCCACGTATTTCGAGACAACAGGGCCCACGGAGCTCGGGGCTCCTCAGGTAGCCGCAGGTGGACCTGCGGCTCCCCCCTCTATAAATAGAGAGCTTGGGGTGGCCATTTTACAAAGAGAAAAGGCGAGGAAGCCATGTCCATTTTGTTCTGTACACACTTTAAATTGAGTGTTTTCTTTTTCCAGACACCCGTGAGCTTGTGTTTTGCTATATTTTACCGGTAAAAATCGAGTAGTCATTCATTTAAAGCTATCTGAAGCCTTCTTGGTAGTTCACTATAAGACATCTCAGATTTCTTAGTCTTTCTCCACTTTCATTCACTCATACTTATTCACGTTGAGAGTCGTGTTGTGTGCGTATGCCCAGATGGTCGATCCGTGGCTTTTATCTCTTTTATATATATATATATAAATACTTATATATATATATATGTATCTTCTGTCATCAAACTTTGTTTGATTGAGCCTGGATATACATCTGGAGCATTTGCAACTTATATTTATATAAATACATATATATATATATATACTATTATTGAATTTGATTCGATTGAGCCTGGGTGTGATATCCGATGCGTTTATAGCTTTTATATATATATATATATATATATATATATATATGTAACTGTTTACAGCTTTTGTACATATTGCACCATCATTTGAGCCTAGGAATCTTGCGATCATGATTCTGGTTCACGAATCTAGATTCGATTCCCGTGATGGACATTTTCAGCTGCAGCCAGCATGTAAATTATTCACGGTGTCTGAATTTTCTTATATGGCTCTAATGCCCACAAGGAGTTCGACGCTGCTATGTATCTTATTTTCTCGAAGATGCCTTGCATCTCGAAAATAATAAAAGCAATCAAGCCGAACATATAATAAAATGGAAGTATCAAAGGCTTCAATTACTATTGAGCACAAGGGTTTGAAAAACCTATTTTATAAAACACCATTGCCATATTTCGTTAAAATTGAACTTTTAAACAAAATTCAAACCCTTTGTATATAGGTGCAAACAAGGCATAACACTACTTCTAAACAATAACACATAGGCCTACACACACACACACATTTAGATAAAAGTTTAAATTGAAAAGTGGCGGTAACCGTGTCACCACAAAAGTTAGGGGGTGCCTAGCACCTTCCCTCCGCTTAATCAAGCCCCCGGACCCTAATGAATTTCGATTTTGCAGATCAGTTAAACAATGTTACATCACTAGGTCTATGTGCAAACCATTTCTCGGTTGAGTTGGTGTAACTATTTAAAAATATTAACTGGCGACTCTTACAGTAAAATCCTCAACATATACATGTCGAACCTTTTCAAACTTATTTTTTTAAAAAAATCTCACCTAACATTAGAACACCAAAAGACATGAATAGAAAGGGAAAAAAAATCTCGACATCGACAGGTGGCGACTCTATTGGGGAACGAGCCCACATAATTTCCAATAAGAGGGCTTAAGCTGCTATTCAAAACTTTTCAAAACATTTTATATGCTTCTGTGTGGATGTTACATTTACATTTGAATGAATGTGTACTAATGCATTTACTTACTGCACTTAGTGCTTCGCACCATATTTGCTTCAGGATATTAGTGCTTTCGCATGTATGTCATCATTTCCATACGGTGAGACACATTGTTTGTGAATGTATGTTGTGTGGTCCCTCCACCGTGAGGCTATTCTATCGGTGTTTGATTCATGGACTTGTAGGGAGACTAATTCCAATGAGGCACAAGAAAGGCACCACCCAGATTCACTCTAGTTGAAATAACAAATTAATTTCCGTCGAGTAAAAATTGCATGATCCGGGAACCTTCATGCAAAAAAGCCGTGGAGAGAGTAGCTTAAGATAGTCACCTCACCGATAAACCAAATGCTAAGGGAAGTCCTTTCATACCTTCTCATTTCGATTACATGTAATTTCAATTACTTGTAATTTCATTTCCATGTCAATCTCAATGTAATGGAAAATATAAAGGATTATGTGTACATGCATTCCCTTTTCATATCAAAACCTATCATGCAACATGTCATTAAACCCATTGACATCTGTTTGTTTCAGGATAATACTCCTAAAAATGGACACATCACATAGCATGTAACATTGCCACATTTCCTCAAGACTAAACTACATAAGTTTTTTGTAGGGAAGCAATTGGTCCAGTAACCTGCTCCAAATCTAAAGAGGTAATAAGCCCACTGACCAAACATGGCTACATCTCGCCGCGGCCTAATCCTACTCTCTCTCTCATGAGGAGTTTGAAGGATTAAGCTATCAAATTAAAGAGTTGGTACATTGCTCGCTTCAAAGAACTACATAAGTCATCTCAAGGTCCACAAATATCCATCCACACAGAATCCTCTACACATGGAGGAACCCAGGGTCCGGACAACAAAATTCCAGCAACTGAGTCTCAGTCGATAAGACCAACAAAACCCCAAAAATCACCCATCTCAAAGAAGATCAAGACACCGGTGATATTAGGAAGAAGGTCCTACAAATGGAAGAGACCATTCATTCTATGGACCCATCTTCCCACTTCGTACAACCTCTTATCCCATGTCATTGTGTATCTCTCGACAACATCATTTTGGAAAGGTATTATACGCCTCAATCGGATACCCAGATTGAAAGTTATGAAGGTTCAAGTGGACAACGCGTTACATGCGTCCACGTATTTCGAGACAACAGGCCCACTTGAGCTCGGGGTTTCGTGTAGCCAGTAGTGGACTCTGGCCCCCCTCTATAAATAGAGAGCTTGGGGTGGCCATTTTACAAAGAGAAAAGGCGAGGAAGCCATGTCCATTTTGTTCTCGTATACACTTTAAATTGAGTGTTTTCTTTTTCCGCATAACACCCGTGAGCTTGTGTTTTTGCTATATTTTACCCAGAAAATCGAGTAGTCATTCATTTAAAGCTATCTCGAAGCCTTCTTGGTAGTTCACTATAAGACATCTCAGATTTCTTAGTCTTTCTCCACTTTCATTCATTCATACTTATTCACGTTGAGAGTCGTGTTGTGTGCGTATGCCCAGATGGTCGATCCGTGGCTTTTATCTCTTTTATATATATATATATATATATATAAATCCTTATATATATATATATATGTATCTTCTGTCATCAAACTTTGTTTGATTGAGCCTGGATATACATCTGGAGCATTTGCAACTTATATTTATATAAATACATATATATATATATATACTATTATTGAATTTGATTCGATTGAGCCTGGGTGTGATATCCGATGCGTTTATAGCTTTTATATATATATATATATGTAACTGTTTACAACTTTTTTACATATTGCACCATCATTTGAGCCTAGGAATCTTGCGATCACAGATTCAGTTCCTGAATCTAGATTCGATTCCCGTGATGGACATTTTCAGCTGCAGCCAGCATGTAAATTATTCACGGTGTCTGAATTTTCTTATATGGCTCTAATGCCCACAAGGAGTTCGACGCTGCTATGTATCTTATTTTCTCGAAGATGCCTTGCATCTCGAAAATAATAAAAGCAATCAAGCCGAACATATAATAAAATGGAAGTATCAAAGGCTTCAATTACTATTGAGCACAAGGGTTTGAAAAACCTATTTTATAAAACACCATTGCCATATTTCGTTAAAATTGAACTTTTATACAAAATTCAAACCCTTTGTATATAGGTGCAAACAAGGCATAACACTACTTCTAAACAATAACACATAGGCCTACACACACACACACACATTTAGATAAAAGTTTAAATTGAAAAGTGGCGGTAACCGTGTCACCACAAAAGTTAGGGGGTGCCTAGCACCTTCCCTCCGCTTAATCAAGCCCCCGGACCCTAATGAATTTCGATTTTGCAGATCAGTTAAACAATGTTACATCACTAGGTCTATGTGCAAACCATTTCTCGGTTGAGTCGGTGTAACTATTTAAAAATATTAACTGGCGACTCTTACAGTAAAATCCTCAACATATACATGTCGAACCTTTTCAAACTTATTTTTTTAAAAAAATCTCACCTAACATTAGAACACCAAAAGACATGAATAGAAAGGGAAAAAAAATCTCGACATCGACAGGTGGCGACTCTATTGGGGAACGAGCCCACATAATTTCCAATAAGAGGGCTTAAGCTGCTATTCAAAACTTTTCAAAACATTTTATATGCTTCTGTGTGGATGTTACATTTACATTTGAATGAATGTGTACTAATGCATTTACTTACTGCACTTAGTGCTTCGCACCATATTTGCTTGTGATATTAGTGCTTCGCACATGTCATCATTTCCATACGGTGAGACACATTGTTTGTGAATGTATGTTGTGTGGTCCCTCCACCAGGAGGCTATTCTATCGGTGTTTGATTACTGGACTTGTAGGGAGACTAATTCCAATGAGGCACAAGAAAGGCACCACCCAGATTCACTCTAGTTGAAATAACAAATTAATTTCCCGTCGAGTAAATTGCGATGATCTGGGAACCTTCATGCAAAAAAGCCGTGAGAGTAGCTTAAGATAGGTCAGCCTCTGATAAACCAAATGCGAAGGGAAGTCCTTTCATACCTTCTCATTTCGATTACATGTAATTTCAATTACTTGTAATTTCATTTCTATGTCAATCTCAATGTAATGGAAAATATAAAAGGATTATGTGTACATGCATTCCCTTTTCATATCAAAACCTATCATGCTATACTATCATTAAACCCATTGACATCTGTTTGTTTCAGGATAATACTCCTAAAAAATGGACACATCACATAGCATGTAACATTGCCACATTTCCCTAAGACTAAACTACATAAGTCTTTTTGTAGGGAAGCAATTGGTCCGGTAACCCGTTCCAAATCCAAAGAGGCAATAAGCCTACAGCCAAACATGGCTACATCTAGCCAGTCTAATCCTACTCATATCTCTCGCGAGGAGTTCGAAGGATTAAGCTATCAAATTACAGAGTTGGTTGTTCTGCTCAAAGAACTACATAAGTCATCTCAAGGTCCACAAATATCCATCCACACAGAATCCTCTACACATGGAGGAACCCAGGGTCCGGACAACAAAATTCCAAAGAATCGAGTCTCGATCGATAAGACCAACAAAACCCCAAAAATCACCCATCTCAAAGAAGATCAAGACACCAGTGATATTAGGAAGAAGGTCCTACAAATGGAAGAGACCATTCGGTCTATGGACCCATCTTCCCAGCTTCGTACAACCTCTTATCCCATGTCATTATGTAGCTCTCGACCACATCATTTTGGAAAGGTATTATACGCCTCAATCGGATACCCGGATTGAAAGTTATGAAGGTTCAAGTGGACAACGCGTTACATGCGTCCACGTATTTTGAGACAACAGGCCCACTTGAGACTTTCGGGGCACCTCGGGTAGCCATAGTGGACTGCGGCTCCCCCTTCTATAAATAGAGAGCTTGGGGTGGCCATTTTAAGAAGAGAAAAGGCGAGGAAGCCATGTCCATTTTGCTCTGTACACACTTTAAATTGAGTGTTTTCTTTTTCCAGACACTCGTGAGCTTGTGTTTTGCTATATTTTACCGGTAGAAATCGAGTAGTCATTCATTTAAAGCTATCTGAAGCCTTCTTAGCAGCTCACTATAAGACATCTCAGATTTCTTAAAGTCTTTCTCCACTTTCATTCACACATACTTATTCACGTTGAGAGTCGTGTTGTGTGCGTATGCCCAGATCGTCGATCCGTGGCTTTTATTTCTTTTATATAAATATATATATAAATACTTATATATATATATATATATATCTTC
The DNA here is from genome assembly GCA_020205605.1 of Panax ginseng. Lineage (NCBI taxonomy): Eukaryota > Viridiplantae > Streptophyta > Magnoliopsida > Apiales > Araliaceae > Panax > Panax ginseng. The sequence goes on from CM035139.1 coordinate 100,221,475, forward strand.
TGTCATCAAACTTTGTTTGATTGAGCCTGGATATACATCCGTAGCATTTGCTACTTATATTTATATAATTTTATATATATATATATATATATATATATATATATATACTATTATTGAATTTGATTCGATTGAGCACTGGGTGTGATATCCGGTGCGTTTATAGCTTATATATATATATATATATATATATATTTACATATATATATATATATATATATATATATATGTAATCGCTATGACTTTTGTACATATTGCACCATCATGTGAGCCTAGGAATCTTGTGATCACAAATTCAGTTCCTGAATCTAGATTCGGTTTCCGTGATGGACATTTTCAGCTGCAGTCAGCATGTAAATTATTCACGGTGTCTGAATTTTCTTATATGGCTCTCATTCCCACAAGGAGTTCGACGCTGCTATGTATCTTATTTTCTCGAAGATGCCTCTCATCTCGAAAATAATAAAAGCAATCAAGCCGAACATATAATAAAATGGAAGTATCAAAGACCTCAATTACTATTGAGCACAAAAGTTTGAAAAACCTATTTTACAAAACATCATTGCCATATTTCGTTGAAATTGAACTTTTAAACATAATTCAATCCCTTTGTATATAGGTGCAAACGAGGCATAACACTACTTCCAGACAACGACACATAGACCTAAATACAGACACACACATTCAGATAAAAGTTTAAATTAAAAAGTAGCAGTAACTGTGTCACCACGGAAGTCGTGGGGTGCCTAACACCTTCCCTCCGCTTAATCAATCCCTCGAACCCTAATAAATTTTAGTTTTGCATACCAGTTAAATAGTGTTACATCACTAGGTCTATGTGCAAACCATTTCTCAATTGAGTTGGTGTAACCATTTAAAAATACCAATTGGCAACTCTTACAGTTAAATCATTGACATATAAATGTCGGACCTTTTCAAACTTGTTTTTTTAAATAAATCCCACCTAACATGAGAACACCAAAAGACAAGAACAGAAAGGGACAAATAAAAATCCCGACATCGACAGGTGGCGACTTTACTGGGGAACGAGCCCACATGATTTCTAGTAAGAAGGCTTAAGCCGCTATTCAAAACTTTTCAAAACATGTTATCTACTTGTGTGTGGATGATGCATTTACATTTGAATGAATGTGTACTAATGTATTTACTTACTGCACTTAGTGCTTCACACCATATCTGTCTGTGATATTAGTGCTTTGCACATATCACCATTTCCATACGATGAGACACATTGTATGTGAATGTATGTTGTGTGGTCCCTCCACCAGGAGGTTATCCTGTCAGTGTTTGATTACTGGACTTGTAGGGAGACTAATTCCATTGAGGCGCAAGAAAGGCACCACCCAGATTCACTCTAGTTGAAATAAAAAATTAATTTCCCGTCGAGTAAATTCATGATGATCCGGGAACCTTCATGCCAAAAAGCCGTGAGAGTAGCTAAAGAGGTGACCACCGATAAACCAAATGCGAAGGGAAGTCCTTTCATACCTTCTCATTTCGATTACATGTAATTTCAATTACTTATAATTTCATTTCCATGTCAATCTCAATGTAATGGAAAATATAAAGGATTATGTGTACATGCAATCCCTTTTCATATCAAAACCTATCATGCTATACTGTCATTAAACCCATTGACATCTATTTGTTTCAGGATAATACTCCTAAAAAATGGACACATCACATAGCATGTAACATTGCCTCATTTCCCTAAGACTAAACTACATAAGTCTTTTTGTAGGGAGCAATTGGTCCGGTAACCCGTTCCAAATCCAAAAAGGCAATAAACCTATAGCCAAACATGGCTACATCTGGCCAGTCTAATCCTACTCCTGTCTCTCACGAGGAGTTCGAAGGATTAAGCTATCAAATTACAAAGTTGGTTGTTCTGCTCAAAGAACTACATAAGTCATCTCAAGGTCCACAAATATCCATCCACACAAAATCCTCTACACATGGAGGAAGCTAGGGTCCGGAAAACAAAATTCTAGCAACTAAGTCTCAGTCTGATAAGACCAACAAAACCCCAAAAATCATCCATCTCAAAGAAGATCAAGACACCGGTGATATTAGGAAGAAGGTCCAACAAATGAAGAGACCATTCGGTCTATGGACCCATCTTCCTAGCTTCGTACAACCTCTTATCCCATGTCATTGTGTAGCTCTCAACAACATCATTTTGGAAAGGTATTATATGCCTCAATCGGATGCCCGGATTGAAAGTTATTAAGGTTCAAGTGGACAACGCGTTACATGCGTCCACGTATTTCGAGACAATAGGGCCCACGGAGCTTGGGGCACCTCGGGTAGTCGCAGGTGGACCTGCGGCTCCCCCCCTCTATAAATAGAGAGCTTGGGGTGGCCATTTTAAGAAGAGAAAAGGCGAGGAAGCCATGTCCATTTTGCTCTGTACACACTTTAAACTGAGTGTTTTCTTTTTCTAGACATCCGTGAGCTTGTGTTTTGCTATATTTTACCGGTAGAAATCGAGTATTCATTCATTTAAAGCTATCTGAAGCCTTCTTGGCAGCTCACTATAAGACATCTCAGATTTCTTAAAGTCTTTCTCCACTTTCATTCACACATACTTATTCACGTTGAGAGTCGTGTTGTGTGCGTATGCCCTGATCGTCGATCCGTGGGTTTTATTTCTTTTATATATATATATATATATATATAAATACTTATATATATATATATATATATATATCTTCTATCATCAAACTTTGTTTAATTGAGCCTGGATATACATCCGGAGCATTTGCTACTTTTATATATATATATATATATATATTCTCGAATTCGACTCAATTTAGCCTGGATATACACATCCGGTGCGTTTATAGCTTATATATATATATATAGCTTATATATATATATGTAACTGTTTACAACTTTTGTACATATTGCACCATCATGTGTGCCTAGGAATCTTGTGATCACAGATTCAGTTCCTGAATCTAGATTCGGTTCCCGTGATGGACATTTTCAGCTACAGCCAACTTGTAAATTATTCACAGTGTCTGAATTTTCTTATATGGCTCTCATGCCCACAAGGAGTTCGACGCTGCTATGTATCTTATTTTCTCGAAGATGCCTCGCATCTCGAAAATAATAAAAGCAATCAAGCCGAACATATAATAAAATGGAAGTATCAAAGGCCTCAATTACTATAGAGCACAAGGGTTTGAAAAACCTATTTTATAAAACACCATTGCCATATTTCGTTAAAATTGAACTCTTATACAAAATTCAAACCCTTTGTATATAGGTGCAAACAAGGCATAACACTACTTCCAGACAATAACACATAGGCCTACACACACACACACATTTAGATAAAATTTTAAATTGAAAAGTGGCAGTAACCGTGTCACCACAAAAGTTAGGGGGTGCCTAACACCTTCCCTCCGCTTAATCAAGCCCCCGGACCCTAATGAATTTCGGTTTTGCAGATCAGTTAAACAATGTTACATCACTAGGTCTATGTGCAAACCATTTCTCGGTTGAGTCGGTGTAACTATTTAAAAATATTAACTGGCGACTCTTACAGTAAAATCCTCGACATATACATGTCGAACCATTTTAAACTTATTTTTTCAAACAAATCTCACCTAACATTAGAACACCAAAAGAGATAAATAGAAAGGGAAAAAACATCTCGACATCGACAGGTGGCGACTCTACTGGGGAACGAAACCACATAATTTCCAGTAAGAGGGCTTAAGCTGCTATTCAAAACTTTTCAAAACATTTTATATGCTTCTGTGTGGATGTTACATTTACATTTGAATGAATGTGTACTAATGCATATCTGCTTGTGATATTAGTGCTTCGCACATGTCATCATTTCCATACGGTGACACATTATTTGTGAATGTATGTTGTGTGGTCCCTCCACTAGGAGGCTATTCTATCGGTGTTTGATTACTGGACTCGTAGGGAGACTAATTTCAATGAGGCTCAGGAAAGGCACCACCCAGATTCGCTCCAGTTGAAAGAACGGATTAACTTTTCGTCGAGCAAATTGCGATGATCTGGGAACCTTCATGCCAAAAAGCTGTGAGAGTAGCCTAACATAGGTCAGCCTCTGATAGACCATATGCGGTGGGAAGTTTCTTCATACCTTCCCATTTTGATTACTTATAATTTCAATTACCTGTAATTTCATTTCCATGTCAATCTTAATTTAATGGAAAATATAAAGTAATATATGTACATGCATTCCCTTTTCATATCAAAACCTATCATGCTATACTGTCATTAAACCCATTGACATCTGTTTGTTTCAGGATAATACTCCTAAAAAATGGACACATCACATAGCATGTAACATTGCCACATTTCCCTAAGACTAAACTACATAAGTCTTTTTGTAGGGAAGCAATTGGTCCGGTAACCCGTTCCAAATCCAAAGAGGCAATAAGCCTATAGCCAAACATGGCTACATCTGGCCAGTCTAATCCTACTCCTGTCTCTCGCGAGGAGTTCGAAGGATTAAGCTATCAAATTAAAGAGTCATTGCATTACGCTCAAAGAACTACATAAGTCATCTCAAGGTCCACAAATATCCATCCACACAGAATCCTCTACACATGGAGGAACCCAGGGTCCGGACAACAAAATTCCAGCAACTGAGTCTTAGTCTGATAGGACCAACAAAACCCCAAAAATCACCCATCTCAAAGAAGATCAAGACACCGGTGATATTAGGAAGAAGGTCCTACAAATGGAAGAGACCATTCGGTCTATGGAACCATCTTCCCAGCTTCGTACAACCTCTTATCCCATGTCATTGTGTAGCTCTTGACAACATCATTTTGGAAAGGTATTATACGCCTCAATCGGATACCCGGATTGAAAATTATGAAGGTTCAAGTGGACAATGCGTTACATGCGTCCACGCATTTAGAGACAACAGGGCCCACGGAGCTCGGGGCACCTCGGGTAGCCGCAGGTGGACCTGCGGTTCCCCCCTATATAAATAGAGAGCTTGGGGTGGCCATTTTAAGAAGAGAAAAGGCGAGGAAGCCATGTCCATTTTGCTCTGTACACACTTTAAACTAAGTGTTTTCTTTTTCCAGACACCCGTGAGCTTGTGTTTTGCTATATTTTACCGGTAGAAATCAAGTAGTCATTCATTTAAAGCTATCTGAAGCCTTCTTGGCAGTTCACTGTAAGACATCTAAGATTTCTTAAAGTCTTTCTCCACTTTCATTCACACATACTTATTCACGTTGAGAGTCGTGTTGTGTGCGTATGCCCGGATCATCGATCCGTGGCTTTATTTATTATATATATATATCTTCTGTCATCAAACTTTGTTTGATTGAGCCTGTATATACATCTGGAGCATTTGCTACTTATATTTATATTTATATATATATATATACTATTATTGAATTTGATTCGATTGAGCCTGAGTGTGATATCTGGTGCGTTTATAGCTTTTATATATATATATATATATATAAATGTAACTGTTTACAGCTTTTGTACATATTGCACCATCATGTGAGCCTAGGAATCTTGCAATCACAGATTCAGTTCCTGAATCTAGATTCGGTTCCCGTGATGGACATTTTCAGCTGCAGCCAGCATGTAAATTATTCACGGTGTCTGAATTTTCTTATATGGCTCTCATGCCCACAAGGAGTTCGACGCTGCTATGTATCTTATTTTCTCGAAGATGCCTCGCATCTCGAAAATAATAAAAGCAATCAAGCCGAACATATAATAAAATGGAAGTATCAAAGGCCTCAATTACTATTGAGCACAAGAGTTTGAAAAACCTATTTTATAAAACATCATTGCCATATTTCGTTGAAATTGAACTTTTAAACATAATTCAAACCCTTTGTATATAGGCGTAAACGAGGCATAACACTACTTCCAGACAACAACACATAGACCTACATATAAACACACACATTCAGATAAAAGTTTAAATTGAAAAGTAGCGGTAACTGTGTCACCACTGAAGTCGGGGGGTGCCTAACACCTTCCCTCCATTTAATCAAGCCCTCGAACCATAATAAATTTTAGTTTTGTAGACCAGTTAAATAGTGTTACATCACTAGGTCTATGTGCAAACCATTTCTCAATTGAGTTGGTGTAACCATTTAAAAATACCAACTGGCGACTCTTACAGTTAAATCATCGACATATACATGTTGGACCTTTTCAAACTTTTTTTTTTTAAATAAATCCCACCTAACATGAGAACACCAAAAGACAAGAACAGAAAGGGAAAAATAAAAATCCCGACATCGACAGGTGGCGACTCTACTGGGAACGAGCCCACATGATTTCCAGTAAGAGGGCTTAAGCTGCTATTCAAAACTTTTCAAAACATGTTATCTACTTGTGTGTGGATGTTGCATTTACATTTGAATGAATGTGTACTAATGTATTTACTTACTGCACTTAGTGCTTCGCACCATATCTGCCTGTGATATTAGTGCTTTGCACATGTCACCATTTCAATACGATGAGACACATTGTATATGAATGTATGTTGTGTGGTCCCTCCACCAGGAGGTTATCCTGTCAGTGTTTGATTACTGGACTTGTAGGGAGACTAATTCCATTGAGGCGCAAGAAAGGCACCATCCAGATTCACTCTAGTTGAAATAACAAATTAATTTCCCGTCGAGTAAATTGTGATGATCTGGGAACCTTCATGCCAAAAAGCCGTGAGAGTAGCTTAAGATAGACCAGCCTCTGATAAACCAAATGTGAAGGGAAGTCCTTTCATACCTTCTCATTTCGATTACATGTAATTTCAATTACTTATAATTTCATTTCCATGTCAATCTCAATGTAATGGAAAATATAAAGGATTATGTGTACATGCATTCCCTTTTCATATCAAAACCTATCATGCTATACTGTCATTAAACCCATTGACATCTGTTTGTTTCAGGATAATACTCCTAAAAAATGGACACATCACATACCATGTAACATTGCCACATTTCCCTAAGACTAAACTACATAAGTCTTTTTGTAAGGAAGCAATTGGTCCGGTAACCCGTTCCAAATCCAAAAAGGCAATAAGCCTATCGCCAAACATGGCTACATCTAGCCAGTCTAATCCTACTCCTGTCTCACGCGAGGAGTTCGAAGGATTAAGCTATCAAATTACAGAGTTGGTTGTTCTGCTCAAAGAACTACATAAGTCATCTCAAGGTCCACAAATATCCATCCACACAGAATCCTCTACACATGGAGGAACCTAGGGTCCGGACAACAAAATTCCAGCAACTGAGTCTCAGTCTGATAAGACCAACAAAACCCCAAAAATCACCCATCTCAAAGAAGATCAAGACACCGGTGATATTAGGAAGAAGGTCCAATAAATGGAAGAGACCATTCGGTCTATGGACCCATCTTCCTAGCTTCGTACAACCACTTATCCCATGTCATTGTGTAGCTCTTGACAACATCATTTTGGAAAGGTATTATACGCCTCAATCGGATACCCGGATTGAAAGTTATGAAGGTTCAAGTGGACAACGCGTTACATGCATCCACGTATTTCGAGACAACAAGGCCCACGGAGCTTGGGGCACCTCGGGTAGTCACAGGTGGACCTGTGGCTCCTCCCTCTATAAATAGAGAGCTTGGGGTGGCCATTTTAAGAATAGAAAAGGCGAGGAAGCCATGCCCATTTTGCTCTGTACACACTTTAAACTGAGTGTTTTCTTTTTCCAGACACTCGTGAGCTTGTGTTTTGCTATATTTTACCGGTAAAAATCGAGTAGTCATTCATTTAAAGTTATTTGAAGCCTTCTTGGTAGCTCACTATAAGACATCTCAGATTTCTTAAAGGCTTTCTGCACTTTCATTCACACATACTTATTCACGTTGAGAGTCGTGTTGTGTGCGTATGCACTGATCGTCGATCCGTGGGTTTTATTTCTTTTATATATATATATATATATAAATACTTATATATATATATATATATCTTCCGTCATCAAACTTTGTTTAATTGAGCCTGGTGTGATATCCGGTGCGTTTATAGCTTATATATATATATATGTAACTGTTTACAACTTTTGTACATATTGCACCATCTTCTAAGTACTTATATATATATATATACTATTATCGAATTTGATTCGATTGAGCCTGGGTGTGATATCCGGTTCGTTTATAGCTTATATATATATATATATATATATGTAACTGTTTACAACTTTTGTACATATTGCACCATTATGTGAGCCTAGGAATCTTGTGATCACAGATTCAGTTCCTGAATCTAGATTCGGTTCCCGTGATGGAGTTTTTCAGCTACAACCAACTTGTAAATTATTCACAGTGTCTGAATTTTCTTATATGGCTCTCATGCCCACAAGGAGTTCGACGTCATTTATGTATCTTATTTTCTCAAGATGCCTCGATCTAAAAAATAATAAAAGCAATCAAGCCGAACATATAATAAAATGGAAGTATCAAAGGCCTCAATTACTATTGAGCACAAGGGTTTGAAAAACCTATTTTATAAAACACCATTGCCATATTTCGTTAAAATTGAACTTTTATACAAAATTCAAACCCTTTGTATATAGGTGCAAACAAGGCATAACACTACTTCCAGACAATAACACATAGGCCTACACACACACACATTTAGATAAAAGTTTAAATTGAAAAGTGGCGGTAATCTTGTCACCACAAAAGTTAGGGGGTGCCTAATATCTTCCCTCCGCTTAATCAAGCCCCCGGACCCTAATGAATTTCGGTTTTGCAGATCAGTTAAACAATGTTACATTACTAGGTCTATGTGCAAACCATTTCTCGGTTGAGTCGGTGTAACTATTTAAAAATATTAACTGGCGACTCTTACAATAAAATCCTCGACATATACATGTCGAACCTTTTCAAACTTATTTTTTCAAACAAATCTCACCTAACATTAGAACACCAAAAGACATGAATAGAAAGGGAAAAAAAATCTCGAAATCGACAGGTGGCGACTCTACTGGGAAACGAGCCCACATAATTTCCAGTAAGAGGGCTTAAGCTGCTATTCAAAACTTTTCAAAACATTTTATATGCTTCTGTGTGGATGTTACATTTACATTTGAATGAATGTGTACTAATGCATTTACTTACTGCACTTAGTGCTTCGCACCATATCTGCTTGTGATATTAGTGCTTCGCACATGTCATCATTTCCATACGGTGAGACACATTGTTTGTGAATGTATGTTGTGTGGTCCCTCCACCAGGAGGCTATTCTATCGGTGTTTGATTACTGGACTTGTAGGGAGACTAATTCCAACGAGGCTCAGGAAAGGCACCACCCAAATTCGCTCCAGTTGAAAGAACGGATTAACTTTTCATCGAGTAAATTGCGATGATCTGGGAACCTTCATGCCAAAAAGCTGCGAGAGTAGCCTAAGATAGGTCAGCCTCTGATAGACCATATGCGGAGGGAAGTTTCTTCATACCTTCCCATTTTGATTACTTATAATTTCAATTACCTGTAATTTCATTTCCATGTCAATCTTAATTTAATGGAAAATATAAAGTAATATATGTACATGCATTCCCTTTTCATATTAAAACCTATCATGCTATACTGTCATTTTGACATTCCTTTGTTGCAGGATAATACTCCTAAAAAATAGACACATCATATAGCATGTAACATTTCCATATTTCCCTAAGACTAAACTACATAAGTCTTTTTGTAGGGAAGCAATTGGTCTGATAACCCATTCCAAATCCAAAAAGGCAATAATCCTACAGCCAAACATGGCTAAATCTGGACAGTCTAATCATACTCCTATCTCTCGCGAGGAGTTTGAAGGATTAAGCTATCAAATTACAGAGTTGGCTGTTCTACTCAAAGAACTACATAAGTCCTCTCAGGGTTCACAAATATTCATACACACAGAATCCTCTGCACATGGAGGAACCCAAGGTCTAGATAAGAAAATTCTAGCACCTGAGGCTCAGTCTGATAAGACCAACAAAACCCCTAAAATCACCCAACTCAAAGAAGATCAAGACACCGATGATATTAGGAAGAAGGTCATACACATAAAAGAGACCATTCAGTCTATGGACCCATCTTCCCAGCTTCGTACAACCTCTTATCCCATGTCATTGTGTAGCTCTCGACAACAACATTTCGAAAAGGTATTATACACCTCAATCAGATGCCTGGATTGAAAGTTATGAAGGTTTAAGCGGACAACGCGTTGCATGCGTGCACGTATTTTGAGATGGTAGGGCCCATGGAGCCCGAAGCACCCCGGGTAGCCGCAGGTGGAGCTGTGGCTCCCCCCTCTATAAATAGAGGTCTTGAGGTGGCCATTTTAAGAAAAAAAAAAAGGCAAGGAAGCCCTGTCCATTTTTCTCTGTACACACTTTAAATTGAGTGCTTTCTTTATCCAAACACCTGTGAGCTTGTGTTTTGCTATATTTTACCGGTGGAAACCGATTAATCATTCATTTAAAGCTATCTGAAGCCTTCTTGGCAACCCACTGTAAGACATCTCATATTTCTTAAAGCCTTTCTCCACTTTCATTCACACATACTTATTCACGTTGAGAGTCGTGTTATGTGCGTATGCCCAGATCGTTGATCCATGGCTTTGAGTTGGTTCAACTTTGATGGTGTATGTCAAAATCATTCACATTCACATGGTTACAGCACAAGAGAATGCTGGGCTCTCCACCACCTTATTCAGAATTTAATTGACAGCGGTGTCCTGCAGTTGGCAGCCGATGACAGTGTGATACTCGAGAGTGGGAATACCTGTCCTACCAAATGGAAGGGATTAGTAGCAGTAATATCTGATGAGGCTGATGAGACTGTCGAGCTATTTCCCATACAAGCAATTCAACTCAAAGGAGCTGACAATCCTTTGAAAGTGGCTGCACCAGAGCCAATTTCTTTATCCTTCAGACCACAGTATCCTTTTATCATCTTACACAAAGTCCCATGGAATTATGGAGAAGCTGAAGGATCCACATCTCATACTACTTCTACCGTATTGAAGGAAAATCCACTGTATCTTCCTCAGAAGGTGATGAAGCTCGCCATAAAAATAAAGGGGAAGATTCCCATGGAGAAAATTGAGAAAATCCTCCGCACTATATTCCATAATGAAGCCAAGGTGGTTCTAAGCTTAAGAGAAGCTCCACATCAGATCTCAATACTGGACTTGGTTTTCTCTTCCGAGGATCACATGAAGATCTTAGTGAAGGTTTTGGAAGAATCCTACCTGCCGAAATCAGTGGATGTGGAAAAATTTCAACATCTGGTTGATCACATTTTTAACAACAATGTGATATCTTTCACTGATGACAACATACCGCCCGAAGGGACCGATCATTGCAAGCCGTTGCACATTGCAGTTTTGTTCTCCGGGTATATGTTAGCTAGAGTTTTGATAGATAGAGGTTCATCTCTGAATATCTATCCTTATGCCACCTTGGTGAAGATGAACGTCAATCTCAAATGGATCCAAAGTAGCCATACGGTTATCAAAGCTTTTGATGGATCTCGGCAAAATTCTGTCGAAGAGATTGAGCTACCAATTGAGATTGGTCCAAATACATTCAATGTATCCTTTCATGTCCTCAAGATAGATTCAGGATATAACCTGCTATTGGGGAGACCATGGATCCACATGGCTATATCCGTCCCTTCTACACTACATCAACAACTTAAATACATTGTCAACAATAACCTAGTCACTGTCAACGCTGAGCCGGAATGTCCTAAACAAGGAAACCTACAAATCATCAGCTTCAATTCAGAAGTTGAGCCGGCCAGTTTTTATACTTTGTAAGTGAGCAACACGCAATACCGTCCTATTGGAGCGCCACTTCCCGTACCAAAGATTTCTACCGAGGTTATGTCGGCCACTTAAGAAATGATGTCTTTGGGTCATCAACCTGGACAAGGTCTTGGTAAAAATCAGCAGGGTATTAAGCACCAAATTCAAATATCCAGTCAAATTGGGATAGCCAGACTAGGATATTCTTCCAGTTCTAGTCATAGGAATCCTTATAAGCACAAGAAAATTCCTCAAGCTTCCACCACACGACGATTTTCTCCACATGCACCTCATAAGCTGATACAGTCTCTGGTAAAGGTGCCAGCCCATGTTATGGCTATGCTGTTTCCCAAACCAGTACCATTTAAAGCAAAAGAGGTCCTGATTCCTGATCCCAAAGTGGAAGAAAGGGAACGAAAACATAAACATGACATCGCCTTGATGATGTCATACATACGCATCATTGTCCATGATGAATATACAAATAGATACACCCTAGACGATGATTGTCCAGATGTTATGGTAATCATTCGAGAAAAGGAGGACGATGATAGCCCCTCCATCACTGCAGTCCATCAGGACTTTACCCTCGACAATTGGAGCAACACTCCATGCATTGGTCGATGTGGGACTCTGAATTTAGATGTACCTGTACTTGCTGATGAGGTGCCTTTTCTCCATAAGGACTATAACTTTGATGAAAAGTTGGAATCAGACTTGATGGAAATCCAAGAGAACATTGAGATACCTCAGGAGATTAAGGAATGGGTCGAAGACAAACCTAAGCCTAATCTTGATCAAACCTCTCATTTCAATCTTGGAACCTTAGAAAGCCCTAAGCTAATCCATATTGGTTCAGACCTCACCCCAAACCAACGGAATGACATGGTTACATTACTAACCCAATTCCAGGATGTGTTTGCATGGTCTCACGAAGACATGGTGGGTTTGTCCACTGACATTGTCCTTCATCGCCTTCCCATTAAGGAGGGATTTAAGCCAGTCAGGCAGAAGCTCAGGCGATTGAAACTTGAGTGGAGTTTAAAGGTGAAAGAAGAAATTATGAAATAATTTCAAGCTGGCAATATCATGGTGTCTACGTATCTGGAATGGATATCCAACATAGTTCCCGTGCCTAAACCAGGAGGAAAGGTGCGAGTTTGCATGGATTACCAGGATTTGAACAAAGCTTGCTTTAAATATAGCTTTCCCATGCCATTTATCCACATTCTCATTGACAATACTGCTCAATACGGCATGTACTCCTTTGTGAATTGCTTCACGGGGTATCATCAAATTATAGTCGATGAGGAGGATCGTGAGAAAACTGCTTTCATCACGCCTTGGGGAATCTTCTGCTACAGACAGTTGTCATTCGGCCTCATCAATGCCGGGGCAACCTATCAACGAGCTATGATGGCTCTTTTCCATGACTTAATGCATAGAGAGATAGAGATCTACGTGGATGACATCATTGTCAAGTCCCAAAGGGAAGAAGACCACTTAGACCATCTCAAAAAGCTCTTCAACAGGTTGCTTAAGTACAACTTGAAGTTGAATCCAGCCAAGCGCGCCTTTGGCATTAAATCAGGCAAGTTGCTAGGTTTCATAGTCAGCCACAAAGGGATTGAGCTGGATCCCACTAAAATTCAGGCCATCAAGGAAATGCCATTCCTCAGACAGAGAAGGAAATAAGGGAGTTTTTGAGAAGAATCAACTTCATTAGCAGGTTTATTTCTCAACTTACAGCAACCTATGAGCCCATTTTCAAATTGTTAAGGAAGAACTCCTCCATGAAATGGAACGATGAGTGTCAGAAAGCCTTCCTTACAATCAAAGAACAACTGGTTAATGCTCCTGTTTTGGTACCTCCCGGGGATGATGTTCCCCTGTTCATGTACCTGTCCATTAATGATAATGCTATGGGCTGCATGCTGGGGAAAAAAGATGATAGAGGCCAAGAACGAGCTATCTATTACCTCAGCAAAAGATTTAGCAGCAGTGAACACAAGTACACTCTAATTGAGAAGACTTGTTATGCTTTAGCATGGGCTTCCATGAGGTTACAGCATTACCTCTATGGTCACACCACCTATCTTATATCCCGTGTGGATCCTCTCAAGTATGTGTTCAGTAAGCCCATACTAAATTATCGGTTGTCCAGATGGCAGTTGATCCTATAACATTTTGACATCGTCTATGTGACACAAAAATCTGTCAAAGGTCAAGGAATTGAGGATCAACTGGCCGTCGCACCTGCAGGGGACTTCAAACCCTTAGAAAAATATTTCCCCGATGAAGGGGTAATGGCAGTTCAACAACACCATCAGTACGATACATGCCATAAATGGAAAATGTATTTCGATGGAGCTGTTAACACGGAAGGTGCTGGAGCTGGAGCAGTTCTAGTATCTGGTACGGGGGAGCAGTATCCCATCGCCATCAAATTGAAGTTTGTCAGCACCAACAACACAGCTGAGTATGAAGGCTGTATCTTAGGACTAAAACTTGCCCGTTCAATGGGCATCAGGTGATTAACTGTCTTTGGGGATTCAGAGTTGGTAATCAAACAATGCACAGGAATCTATCAAACCAAAGAATTACATTTGCTGCCTTACCATCGGTAAGTTTTACAGATAACTTTGGAGTTCGAAGAAATCTCCTTTCTACACATTCCTCGTAATAGGAATGATTTTGCGGATGCACTAGCAATGTTGGCCTCCTTAATTCACATACCTGACAAGGAAAACATGCCAAGTATCACATTTGCCTTGGAAAAGGCCCCAGCTTATGGGAACTATGTTGGAGAAGTATCGGATGAGCTACCTCCCATCCACAACCCTTGGTATCAACACATCAAGGAGTATCTGCGAGATGGATCTACACCCGCTGAGGCTAGCCCAACTGAAAGAAGGCGGATACATCGACTTGCTATGAAATTCTACCTGAGCGGAGGTGCACTCTACAAAAGAGATGAAGGATTAGGTCTCCTCAGATGTCTAGACAAAGACCAAGCTCAGAGGCTCATGGATGAGATCCATGGTGGAGTATGTGGCCCACACATGAGCGGACCCCTACTTGTTAAGAAAATCCTCAAAATAGGGCATTATTGGCTTACGCTCAAAGCTGACTGTGACGATCACGTCAAGAGGTGCTAATAATGCCAAATCCATGGAAATGCTATCCACGCCCCTCGAAGGGAACTCCACAATATAAGTTCGCCATGACCCTTCTCAATGTGGGGAATGGACGTGATTGGGCCCATCGAGCCTAAAGCCAGTAATGGACATCGATTCATATTCACCATGATCGACTACTTCACCAAATGGGTAAAAGCAGCCTCCTTCCCCAAGGTTACCAAAGAAGTCATCATTGCTTTCATCAGAAACAATATCGTCTGTCGATATGGACAACCAAAGGTCATTGTGTAAGACAATGCTAAAAACCTCAACAATAAAATGATGGAGGAGTTATGCAGTAAATTCCACATCAAACACCTTAACTCTGTCATCTGCCGTCCAAAGATGAATGGAGCTGTTGAAGTGGCTAATAAAAATATCAAGAAGATCATGCAGAAAATGTTTGCTAATCACAAAGGATGGCCTGACCTCTTGCCTCTGACTTTATTAGGCTACAGAACTTCAATGTGTACTTCCACTGGGGCAACCCCCTACTCATTAGCCTATGGGATGGAAGCAGTGCTCCCCATAGAGGTGGAAATGGAATCCCTCAGAGTGTTGATGGATGCTCAGCTGGATGAAGACCAATGGGTACAAGATAAGTATCACCAATTGTCTCTAATAGACGAAAGGCGAACTGCAGCTATCTTCCACGGTCAGTTATATCAGCAAAGGATCGCAATATCCTATAACACAAAAGTCCAGCTATGGCAGTTTAAATAAAATGACTTGATTTTAAAGAAGATCATTGACAACCAAGATCAATCTAAAGGAAAATTCGCTCCTAACTGAGAAGGCCCATTTGTTGTCAAGGAGGTATTGACAGGAGGCGCTCTCAGACTATAGGAAATGGATGGCCATGAATTTCCACAACTCATCAACTTGGACACCGTGAAACAGTAATATGTCTGAGGTTATCATCAAGCAAACATCCTGGCTTTGAATCATCAGATCACCAGTCATTCCAATTTTCTAACCCTTTTAAATACTCTTCTACCCCTCAGGGAAACATACACTTCAAACCAACAGCCTGGTTTCACCTCATTTCAAACCTTTCACACAATTTTGGTTATCCCCCCAGGGATTGAACCTTTCACACCTGCAGTTTATCCTGAAGACGGGATTAAACTTTTTCACGCTTGCAGTTTGTCCTGAAGATGGGATCAAACTTTTTCACACCTGCAGTTTATCCTGAAGATGGGATTAAACTTTTCCACGCTTGCAGTTTATCCTGAAGACGGGATCAAACTTTTTCACACCTGCAATTTTTCCCAAACAGGGGATCAAACTTTCTTCTCCCCGCAGTATTGCATCAGGGGACGATCAAGTTATGGCCATAAGCAAAGATATTTAGGATCAAGAGGTGACCTCTATCGCGAACCTTGAAGGCAACATCACCACTGACAACTGGACTATCAGGCCTTAACTAGCCAAGAAGATGTAGTTGCAGGGGTTAAAGTTGTGAGTTCCAGAAGATGTTGGGACGGTATCACTTTCTTCGTAGTATGCCTTTTATTTTCTATGCATGTAAATATTGAAAAAAAAATCAAAAAATGAAAAAAAAAATCAAAAAAAAATCAAAAATCAAATCGATTAGGTTTCAAATTTATAGTAATTAACTACGTCGACACGATTTTCGATACACTGGGAATACGAGGCAACCATTTTATATAGTTCGGTCGCAATAAAACAAAAACAATAAAAACATTTCTACACCATTTTCTATAAATAAAAATAACAAAAACAATTCTACACCTTTCTAGCCTTACACCATTCAGCGTTGAACCTCTTACACCAGGCCTGAACTACGAAAGACCTAATCTCCCCTCATCAATGAGAGTACGTAGGAAACCATTTATGGTGCGGTCAAACCAACCAAAAATCCAAAAAACCCAAACAAACACTTCAATGTCATTCCATCAAATCTGACATAATTCCCAGAAAGGAAGAAACAACGATACACACGGACAACCAGCAACGAGGACCTTTAAATAGCTGACACCCTCAATCACTAGTGTTCATCAAATCAGTAGAAAATCATTAAGGCCAATTGCACAAACAAGTCAGAAATAATGATTGAGGGAATCAAAGCCCAAATCCACTGCCCAGTCACCATATGGTACAAAGGTAAAAGGCTCTTACGACCTCGACATCTTATCAGCCCATCTTTCAAAGCAAATATCCCAGACAATAAGCAAGGCTGGGGTAATTACAAAATCGGCGACAACCCGATGTTGCGATCCTTACAACCAGACCAGGGCAATCTCAAAAACAGCGATAACTCAACACTAGGGCATTTATCAACAATCTTAAAGAGGAAAATGCACCAGTCAACACCATCAGCATGGTACATCATCATCAGAGCTTCCCTCACATCGTCTCACTAGCGATTCAGTATGATCATTTGGTCTTTTTCAATCATACTATTCTCAGAATTAATAATCCACATGTGAGGTATGACTCTTTCATCTCTTTATGAGCTTTTAGTCTCCATTTACATGCATTAACGATAGTATACATGTGAAGTACTCTTAGAAAGAGGTTTTCTCTTAACTTGTTATGAATGGGATTAATTTTCATAAGTGTCCGTGGGGCGAGAATCATGGGAACGATTAGAGATTTAAGACTATTCATCCTTTTGATTGGGCACGACATCCCAGCTCAAAGCACTTTTTGGAACAGACTTGACCTCATATGCATGTCTGCACTTTGCGATTTCCCTGACTCTTAGTTGTGGGGTATGAAGCTATGGCAAAAATAATGGCAAATAATGAAAAGATAAAACATAAGTCGCCAGCCTAATGTCTAGAGTAATTAAGCCCGAGGGGTGTCTTTACATCTGGTGCCCTAAAGCCATCTGGTTTGGGAGTCATCGGCCTAACGCTCGTTACATTGGGTAACTTAGCGCCTAAGAAAGCGAGCATTGCAAAAGGAAAAACTTGAGCAGATCTGAATCGTGGCGTAGGTTACTCGAGTAATTAAGCCCGAGGGGTGTCTTTACACCTGGTGCCCTAAAGCCCTTTGGTTTGGGAGTCATCGGCCTAACGCTCATTACATTGGGTGACTTAGAGCCTAAGAAAATGGACCTGGCGAACTCAGGCAAAGAAATAAATAGATTATTGCCTGACTTATCTCGAAGCGTGGCCTTTATTACTCGAGCCAGTAAACCCGAAGGGGTGTCTTAACACCTAGTGCCCTAAAGCCCTCCGGTTTGGGAGTCATTGGTCCAAAACTCGTTACATGAGTAATTTTGAATAGCCTAAGAAAACGAGACAAGATTAGGCGAGAAAAAAGAAAATTTGCCAAGGCATAGAAGTAAAGCCCCTGCTAAGAGTTGTGTCACTCATAGTGCGTGTGTCATATGAAGTCAATTCTGCGAAGAATAACGTCTAGAGCGAAGATGAAGTTTCTCTGGTAAAGGGAGATAAGTCTTTTAAAATCTAATTCTGCCCATGAATAATGACCATGGATGTTTCCACATTTCCATGCCATTTCATAATTTGTACTTCAAATGCCTTATTCACAAGAGTAAACTAATCCTGATGGCTAAGCCGTCAAGCTTTTCGTACATTTTGCTCTTTTGATGTGCAAGATATTTCTCACTCGTGACTTAGTCAACAAAGAGAGTTTCCTATATGAATCCCCGACAACAACATGCGGAAGGACTGGGGCATTTTCCAATTCCAAGAAATGGAAGGAGTTTAAGGCGAGATCAAGCTTCTCATCAAAAGAAAGGAGAGAACTCTTGAAGGAAATCATGGCGATGTAAGCTTGCCCCTACATAAGAAGGGGAAATTCTGCATAACATCGAGCCATTTCAACGATGAAATCTTTGTATACCACCGTTCAAGTGGGAACCAAAACCGTTTAGCGATGTCAGCGTAGAAAAATACCAGCAGGGTAAGCACCGTTGTAAACTACCAGCGTATGCATCGGGAAGGTCCGATGATTTCAGAAATTCATCCTCAACAGAGATGTAGAAAACATCTCAACTTATCTTCATCAAACAAGCATCAACAACAACCGATAAAAAGCCCAAATCGTTGGAGTTAACACCAACATAGGCATTAACAATAACTGATAAAGGTAAAGTGATTTGCGATGTGTAATATGCAAAATGCGATTTGTTATTTGCAAAATGCGATGTGCAAATTGTGAGTGAATTACGAAGTGCAATTGGCCAAATACGAAGTGCGAAATGCGAAATGCGAAATGCGATATGCGATTTACAAACTGCGATTTGCAAAAGCATTTTAACATTCATCATAACATTCATTACATTGCATTTTGCATCATTCAAAATACCTTGTCATATTTCAAGTGTCTAGTAATCTTTATCATGTGCATTTCATTGCATTGCATGAACATGATAAAGAGGGGAATCTGTAGACTCTCAAAATTTCATTTTCCTGTTACTAACTATGCAGGAGGACAAAATCATCTTTTTTACACTCCAGAGATAACCCTAGAGGACCACAACATCAATTCTAACCCAGGAGATAGCCCGAGAAATCAAGTGCAAAGTCCGGACTCAACCCCGAGAGGTCAAGCCAACCTTAGAGATAACCCTGAGGACATTCAGAGTCAACATTAGGCCAATCTTAGAGATAATCTTGAGAAAAGACTGCTGCAACTGCGCCAAAATCGCAAATAACCCCGGGAGGGGAAAAATGGTCATTTTGCCAACTAAACTTCAACTTCAATCAAATCAACTCATTTCAATATAAATTACATCAAAATATGTCCCACAAGAACCTTATCTTAACTTCCAAGCGCAAACCACGTAAAATGGCTCAATGGACTGCATGACGGAAACCCAGAAATGCCATTTCGGTCATGGACTCTTCTTTTTGGAATCAAAAAAAGGAAAATCCTAAGTCATTGCATAGCTCTCGGAAAGAGCTTTATAGAATAGTATGGCACGCTTCCATCGGACTCCCGGATTGAAAGTTATGAAGGTTCAAGCGAACAGTGCATTGTCTGAGTGCACGTACTTTGAGACAGTGGGACCCATGTTGCATGGGGCACCCCAGGTAGTCGCAGGTACACTTGTGGATCCCCCCCTCTATAAATAGAGGGCTTGGGGTGGCCATATTTGTAAGAGAAAAGGCGAGGAAGCCTTGTCTAATTTGCTTTGTACGCACTATAAACGTAGTGCTTTCCCATTTTAAACACTTTTGAGCTCATATATTGTCATATTTTTACTGGCGGGAGCCGAGTTTTCATCCACTTAAAGCTATAGAAGTCTTCTTTGGCATTCCACTGTAAGCCTTCTTACACACTTTAAAGCCTTTATCTTCATCTTTGCACACACTCTTCTTCACGTTGAGAGTCGTGTTCTGTGTGTATGCCCGGACATCAGCCCATATGATTTCCAGTAAGAGGGCTTAAGCCGCTATTCAAAACTTTTCAAAACATTTGATCTGCTTGTGTGTGGATGTTACATTTACATTTGAATTATAACGACCCCAAACTTCATACAATTTAATTCTCGACTTCGGTCGTTAACAATACATTCAATCTCTAATTTTAAATCATTTAAGGATAATACAACCATTGAAATTTGCGAAAAAATTAAAATTTTCTATTACAAACTATTCTTGTTCCCAGAACTTTTAACCTTTACATCTAAATATCTCAGAATCATTGTAATACTACAAGGGTTTACATCGCAAAACGATATTACAATTTAACATTAATACATTATTCGGAACCTCAAACATGGTTCAAATAATAATAACTCAAATTTCAAGTATATAAATATTCAAGTATCACATCTGATTCATATCTTTCAAGTAGCACATAACCTTACCTTAAATCTTTAACCTGCAAAAGTGGTTATTTACAAGGTTGAGCTCGACAGCCCAGCAGAATCTAACAGTTTTCATGCATCACATAGCACATAATAACATTCTCAACATATATCTCATAAACATTGTACTAACATAACATACATGCTGCATTTCATATAACAAGTACAAAGATTGAGTTCCTTACTCAATCAACATTCATTATTCAATCAACGTAGTCATAAATTGACTTTAATGTTTCATACTTTCAATATATATAGAACACATCATTCTCTTTGCAATAAATATTTAAAACAGTTCATCATCAAGTTCACATAACAAATAGGAACTGAAAGACTTGCCTTGATCGTTGTTTACCAATAATAGTTTAACAGCTTACAGTTATCTGCACTTCATGGGCCCTACACAATTATATAATCATGCACATCAACTATTAGCCACATAACAACGTATAATAGTTGTAATGTAAACTTTACTCTACCTCCCATAACCCTTCTTATTAGTCAATACACAATGTTCAATTTGATTGTGTTAACTTTCGACTTATATCTCACTATATTTCATACTCGAAGTTCATTCAAGTGCTTAAGTATTGCTAGGAATAATTATTGGTTTTATATTAAACCCATTTCATATCTTATAATATTCATTTCATTTGACTTAAAACACTCTTTACATTCATTAACATTTATCACGGCATTTTGACGTTTATTCGTCACACGCCCAATTTGACTCTCTTGTGTGTGCTTAGTATGCGTATACAACTTATCTAATATATCATTTATTAATGTTAAGCATCATTATGTTGTCTAACATTCATGTTTTATAACTTAGAAAAATATCTTTTATTATCAGAAGCACTACACATCCATACGTGCATGCCCGACATCATCCGATTGACCCTGAAAACACAACAGTCCTAAAATAATCCTTTTGACCAATGTTGCTGATATCAAATTGAAACACTTAAAGAACAAAAGTTGTAGGTCTACTCGTCCTCGTTATGGATCATCTTGAGTCACCTCAATCGAAGTTTGTATGAAAAGGTTAGGCTCGTTTTAGTAAAATATGTCCGGTTAGTTTTTTTTTAAATTTGGCTAGACAGAGACTAACCCCCCCTCGCTGGCGCAAACTTTTTTGTACTAGGGGGGCCAGCCAAGGCGGGGGTCCCTTCTGTGATCTAGAACACTACATAAAGCCAAATTAAGCCTACAAACTCCTGTCTAACAACCATACTAACCTATCCAAGGTGTAATATGTTTACAGAAACATAAACTAATGTTTCTAACATGTTTCTAACCACATAAACATCAAGATTACAACATTTAATTTCACTATTTCTATTATTTCTTCTTCTTTTGACATTCATAGCGAAATTCTTCACTGTGAATTCGTTTTACATCCTTTTTGACTCGTTCAACTTGGGTTGTTTTTATTTTTCAACATACTAACAATATCTATCATCAATTTCAGATTCTATCCATCAATTTTGACTCCAACATAAGTTAAAATATATATATACCATCAAAACCCAAGTTTTTCATCTTTAACATATTCTTATGATTTTGATTACTCTAGAACCAATTAAAAAGACTATATATACCAGATTATACACCCATACACACACACACACACACACACACACACACACACATATATATATATATATATATATATATATATATATATATATACAACATTTCTTCAAATCACCCAACCAAAATAGCTTTTTAAGTGAAGAACTTGAGAAACTATAAATTAGAATTTTAGAACTAGATGAATACCTTTGATTCTTCTTAAACTTGATTAGATGATGAGAAACCTTCTTCTTCTTCCTTGATTCCTCCAAGCTTCTTCTCAAAGCTCTCTAACCCTCTTCTCCAACACTATGTATTCTTTATTCTTAGGCTTTAGGAATAAAACACGTACATCCATATAACTGATATAAACATAATGCATATGCATTATGGCCTCATCAGTTACAATAACAAAGGGTCATTATGCCATGTTAAGCTAGCACCCACAATCTCTTCTTTTTTTTTTATCAATTTTTTTAAGTAATTTTTTTTAGTAATCCTTCTTATTATATGATACCCTTGTCACACCCATTAACTACTTGAATTGAATTAATCTCAATTCATTAATAAATCCAATTAAACCTTACTAATAAAATTATAACTTCTATTTAGCCAATATAATTATAATTTTTTTTAACAATCATTAATCCTCTAATTTAATGATTTAATTTAATTAGAAAATCACCACCACATTAACGTAATAGTTATGCACAAATTATAAAATTATTTATCATCAATTTATTTAATATCATCATACTTAAATAAATTATTCCATAATAATTTTTATTGAATATTTATTTATTCCATAAATATTTCAACTAAAATACTTATTTTACTTGATAACTATTTTATTTATTTATTTATCTCACAATCGTAACATATTAACATATTACATTTATATGTAACATACATTACTCTCTCATATCATAATAAGAATTTTATTTATTAAATTCTTATTTTAAAAATTTTCAAAAATTTGGATTGTCACATCCTTCCCTCCTTATAAGGATTTCATCCTCGGAATCACCGAAACCCTACCTTACTAAGGTTTTCAGAAAATCTCTTTTACAATTATCATTGAATAACTTTAACACATTACCTTAATATAGATTTTATATTTCCTACTCCCACCATTCTTGATAATAAATTCTTGTAAGTTTTATTTCATAACTTTCACTTGAACTCAATTATATTTTAAGTATTATATATTCTTTGACCCGTTCATTATCTTTCTCTAAGGATCATAATCATAAACACTTGGGATATTACATTCACCCTTTCTTCTAAGAATTTCGTCCTCGAAATTTTATTTATTAATCTTCATTCAATCAATCTATCAAAATAGATTTTACGTTAATACTTTATTCATTCATTGGGTTCTATAACCACTTCTTTTCACAAAGATCTTTCTACAATTATTAAACTTTTCTATTAAATGTTTTACATCATTATTTGATAACTCATCTCCTTCTAATGTCAAAATTTCTTTTCTCACTTATTCAATATATACATCATTCAATGTCGCATTCTATGACTTACTTCTTTCTAAGGAATATCATCCTTACCACATTCGCCTTTTAGAATAGCAAGAATCTTCCACAATTGCTCAATAATTGAGAAGCAGTATGAATAACTCAGGAATTTAAAAGATTTCAAATCATGTTGAGGGGTCATAAGACCTTGAACTACGTCCACGATTATAAGTACTCTTTCAACTTAAACCTTAACAGTAATTAGACTATAGGGACTCCCGTACTTAGGGTGTTAAGCCCTTCGTACGATGTATTGTGTACAAACATCTAAACGCATCACGTAAAAATAATTCTCCCATAATAGGGTTGTTCATCTCAGTTTTTAGAGATGTAACTGAGGGTCATAAGACCACAAACTATGTCCATGGTTACAAGTAATCTTTCAACTTTAACATTAACAGTAATATTATAGGGACTCCCCGTACTTAGGATGATCAGCCCTTCGTACCATGTATTGTGCACAAACATCTAAACGCCCCCGCGTAATCCTCTATAAAAGGGTTGTTCATCTCAGCTTTTCAACATCTGAATCCGCACCAAAACAATTTGGTTTGGCATAATTTGACAAAGAACACTTGAATTTCATGAACATCTTTCAATATTCATCTAGCTGAATCAAATAGCATAGACTTCTACAATAATTCAGACATCAATCGAATATATATATATATATATATATATATATATATATGTATATGTATTCTCATATCTTAAAGAAATCTCAAAAATCTTTTTATGGCATCATGATTATGACGTTGTCATACTACATCTCACCATAGTGGGCTAACGATCATATGATCACATCCAACACCAGGTTCCATTGCATTAATGACTCCATCGTTTATCATATCACCCATTGCATATAGTTAAAATATATTTTGAAAAATTAAAAATTATTTTTTTATCTAGCCGAAACAAACAGCATAGATATACAAATAATAGCACTGTTTTAAAAATTCTTTGGTTCACTAGTGTGATCCAACATTTTTTTCAAAAATCAAAAGTACAACCATCAGCACGAAGTTAATAAATCTCGAAAGTCTAGCATAGCTAGTAGATTTAGAATATCTAATTTTCTCCATCAATTTCTAATTTTTTTACTAAATATTCTTGTATTTCAACTTACCATCCTCCTATACCCCCAGTATAGTTCATCAAACTTACCGCACATTGGAAGTTTAGGAACTTGCCACAATAATATGAGTTTAGAACTTATCCTAGTCAGACCATAGGCGTCCATTCACCGAGGGGTTCAAAACATACCATATTATTATGATTCACGAACTTACCATATGCATTAGTTTTAAGAACTGCACCTAATCCTAATAATATCTGACTAATCTTAATAGTTTCTAACTATCAAATATACACATGAGAAAAGAATCACCTTTTCGCCACATATACATTGATAGTGCGACACCAACATTCCAATGATTATCAATGTGATAAACTGAGTGCAAGCACAAAACCCTCGCCCATACAAAGGTTTGTACAACTCAGCCATCACATGAGTCCTCAATTGAAATCCCACCTAACTCTATCTTGCTTATAACTTGCTCTTTGCTTGATACGAATTTTTTGTACCTCATCATCTATAACTCCTCGTGAGTTTATCTCATACTATATCATAGTACATTATCTTCATAGCATCAAGCTATAATTATTCAAACATTATAGACCATCTTTCTTTTATAACTTAAATAGATCACGTCGTGATCTTATTCTATAATCATCTCCCTTAAAATTCTTTTCTTAACTCGTGATCGTTTTATTTTACGATCCTCTTTCTTTCCCTTTTTCATCATTTACGACATTATTCGTTATCTTGGGTATTGCCATTTCTTATCTTTATATCTCTTCAAGATTCTTCTTTGAATTTTCTTGTTTATATAACAATTCTTCCTTTAAGAATTTCTAACTTCATTTACATTGCTCAACATTTCATTTGAGTTCCACATTTTCATCATACGTGTCCATTTTCTATACTTGCCACACATCGAGTCTCTAACAGTTTCAATATGGTACACTGAGTGATTTCCCATAAATAACCAACAAACTAGGTTCCAAGTTTCTAGTTCGTATATACCTCCGCTCTATGAAGGAATCGTTTAGCCCAGATACCATACATCAACTATTAAAGAATACAATTGTACCATACTTAAATATAACTTTTTATTCTTAACTTCTTTATCATTCTCTTTTTATAGACGTTGCCTATTTATTATCACCTTACATCCTTATTATTGGAGTTGGGTGACCCCACATTCATATTCCTTATAACTCTATGAGATTCTTCTTTGAATCATCTCACACATGTTTTAATCCCTTCTTTATAAATTTCTTAAATTACTTCTTATTGATCAAACTATATTTGAGCTTATTCTTTCATTATCTTCACATTCCTTCTCTAAGGTTATAGCCTACGGTACTCCTACCTAAGGTTTATAACCTACAGCTTTGATACCAACTGTAACGACCCCAAAATTCATACAATTTAATTCTCGACTTCGGTCGTTAACAATACATTCAATCTCTAATTTTAAATCATTAAAGGATAATACAACCATTGAAATTTGCGAAAAAATTAAAATTTTCTATTACAAACTATTCTTGATCCCAGAACTTTAAACCTTTACATTTAAATATCTCAGAATCATTGTAATACTACAAGGGTTTACATCGCAAAACGATATTACAATTTAACATTAATACATTATTCGGAACCTCAAACATGGTTCAAATAATAATAACTCAGCCCAAGTATATAAATATTCAAGTATCACATCTGATTCATATCTTTCAAGTAGCACATAACCTTATCTTAAATCTTTAACCTGCAAAAGTGGTTATTTGCAAGGTTGAGCTCGACAGCCCAGCAGAATCTAACAGTTTTCATGCATCACATAGCACATAATAACATGCTCAACATATATCTCATAAACATTGTACTAACATAATATACATGTTGCATTTCATATAACAAGTACAAAGATTGAGTTCCTTACTCAATCAACATTCATTATTCAATCAACGTAGTCATAAATTGACTTTAATGTTTCATACTTTCAATATATATAGAACAAATCATGCTCTTTGCAATAAATATTTAAAATAGTTCATCATAAAGTTCACATAACAAATAAGAACTGAAAGACTTGCCTTGATCGTTGTTTACCAATAATAGTTTAACAACTTACAGTTATCTGCACTTCATGTGCCCTACACAATTATATAATCATGCACATCAACTATTAGTCACATAGCAACGCATAATAGTTGTAATGTAAACTTTATTCTACCTCCCATAACCCTTCTTATTAATCAATACACAATGTTCAATTTGATTGTGTTAACTTTCGACTTATATCTCACTATATTTCATACTCGAAGTTCATTCAAGTGTTTAAGTATTGCTAGGAATTGAAACTCCTTTCTAACAATCATACTAACCTATCCAAGGTGTAACATGTTTACAGAAATATAAACTAATGTTTCTAACACGTTTCTAACAACATAAACAACATAAACATCAAGATTACAACATTTAATTTCACTATTTCTATTATTTCTTCTTCTTTTGACATTCATAGCCAAATTCTTCACTGTGAATTCGTTTTACATCCATTTTGACTCGTTCAACTTGGGTTGTTTTTGTTTTTCAACATACTAACAATAGCTATTATCAATTTCAGATTCTATCCATTAATTTTGACTCCAACATAAGTTAAAATATACATATGCCATCAAAACCCAAGTTTTTCATATTTAACATATTCTTATGATTTTGATTACTCTAGAACCAATTAAAGAGACTATATATACCAGATTATACACCCATACACACATATATATACAACATCTCTTCAAATCACCCAACCAAAATAGCTTTTTAAGTAAAGAACTTGAGAAACTATAAATTAGAATTTTAGAACTAGATGAATACGTTTGATTCTTCTTAAACTTGATTAGATGATGAGAAACCTTCTTCTTCTTCCTTGATTCCTCCAAGCTTCTTCTCAAAGCACTCTAACCCTCTTCTCCAACACTCTGTTTTCTTTATTCTTAGGCTTTAGGAACAAAATACGTACATCCATATAACTGATATAAACATAATGCGTATGCATTATAACCTCATCAGTTACAATAACAAAGGGTCATTATGCCATGTTTGGCTAGCACCCACAATCTTTTTTTTTTTAATTTTTTTTAGCAATCCTTCTTATCATATGATACCCTTGTCACACCCATTAACTACTTGAATTGAATTAATCTCAATTAATTAATAAATCCAATTAAACCTTACTAATAAAATTATAACTTCTATTTAGCCAATATAATTATAATTTTATTTAACAATCATTAATCTTCTAATTTAATTACTTAATTAAATTAGAAAATCACCACCTCATTAACGTAATAATTATGCACAAATTATAAAGTTATTTATCATCAATTTATTTAATACCATCATACTTAAATAAATTATTCCATTATAATTTTCTTTGAATATTTATTTGTTCCATAAATATTTGAACTAAAATACTTATTTTACTTGATAACTATTTTTATTATTTACGATCTCACAATCGTAACATATTAACATATTACATTTATATGTAACATACATTACTCTCTCATATCATAATAAAAATTTTATTTATTAAATTCTTATTTTATTAATTTTCAAAAATTCGGGTTGTCACAAGTACGGAGTTTCCTCGGGTTAGCGGGATATTATTGAAGATTTATCCAAGATTTTTCTAAGATAGCTACTCCATTGACTAATTTGACAATGAAGATAGTGAAGTACGTGTGGACTGAGAAGTGTGAAGACAGTTTTCAAGAGCTGAAGAAAAGGTTGAGTGAAGCACCTGTATTATCTTTACCCGATGATATAGGGAACTTTGTAGTTTATAACGATGCTTCACATAGAGGACTTGGTTGCATGCTCATGCAGCATGTCAAGGTCATTGTGTATGCATCACGGCAGTTAAATGATTATGAAAGAGTTTATCCTACTCATGATCTGGAACTGGCCACTGTAGTGTTTGCCTTAAAGATATGGAGGCATTACTTATATGGAGAGAAATGTGAGACATACACGGACCATAAGAGTCTAAAATATATCTTCACACAAAAGGATTTAAATATGAGACAAAGGAGATGGCTGAAGTTGATAATGGATTACGACTGCGATATCCTGTATCACCAAGGAAAAGCCAATGTAGTGGCTGATGCCTTAAGTAGGAAGGGTTGGGAAAAGTTGTCTATGTTAACGACTCAAATTGAGTTAATAACAGAGATGGCTCGAATGAAATTGGAGGTGAAGTTACCGAGTCATTCGGGTCAGAGATTGTTTACAACGAAGATTCGATCTACCATTGTAGAGAGAGTCAAGGAAGTACAACTCAAAAATAATGAGTGTGATCAGATGAAGAAGCAGCTAGCAGATGAAAAAGATATAAAGTATAGTCTTGATAATGAGGGGTTATTAAGATTTGAAGGAAGAATTTGGGTTCCGAATGAGACAGAATTAAACGAGGAAGTGTTACAAGAGGCTCATAGTTCGAGGTACTTGATTCATCCTGGTAGTACTAAGATGTATCAAGACATGCGACAGAGTTTTTGGTGGCCGAACATGAGGAGAGAGATAGCAGAATATGTTAGTAGGTGCTTAATTTGTCAAAAAGTTAAGGCCGAACATCAACGACCAAGTGGCTTGTTACAGTCATTGGAGATTCCAGAATGGAAGTGGGAGCATATCACGATGGACTTTATGGTGGGACTTCCGATTACACAGAAAAGGTATGACACTATTTGGGTAATAGTGGACCGGTTGACGAAGTTGGCTCACTTTTTGCGAATAAGAGTTAAGTATAACTTATATAAGTTAGCTAAACTTTATGTTAAGGAAATTATTTCCAGACATGGAGTACCAGTTTCGATAGTGTCAGATCGTGATCCACGATTCACATCAAACTTTTGGAGAAGTCTACAAGAACAGATGGGAACGCAGTTGAAGTTAAGTACATTGTATCATCCATAAACTGATGGGTAGAGTGAAAGGACAATTCAGACTCTAGAAGATATGCTGAGATCTTGCATTATGGATTTCAAGGGTAGTTGGGATGATCATCTATCGTTAGTAGAGTTTGCGTATAACAACAGTTATCATGTAAACATAGGCATGCCACCTTACGAAGATTTATACGGAAGGAAGTGTAGAACACCATTGTGTTGGGATGAAGTAGGAGAACGTAGAATGCTAGGACCTGAATTGTTACAGCAAACAACAGATATAGTTAAGCTGATTCGTATGCGTTTGATAACAGCTCAGGACAGACAAAAGAAGTTTGTGGATTCACATCGAGTGAACCGAGAGTTTGAAGTAGGCTCGTATGTATTTCTAAAGGTATCTCCTTGGAGAGGAAAGATACGCTTTGGAAAGAAGGGAAAATTAAGTCCATAGTTTATAGGACCTTTTGAGATATTAAAAAGAGTAGGAGAGGTAGCATATATGGTAGCATTACCTCCAAACTTAGAACGAATACACAATGTGTTTCATGTATCTGTGTTACGTCCTTATAAGCCAGATTATAAGCACGTAATAGAATATGAGCCTATTCATATTGAGAAGGACTTAACGTATGATGAGATGCCAATTCAAATCATTGATAGAAAAGAGCAAATTCTGAGAAATAAAGTTATACCTTCAGTAAAGGTGTTATGGAAGAACCACGATGCTGAAGAAGCAACGTGAGAACTTGAAAAAAAGATGAAGAAGAATTACCCTCAATTATTTGTTTAATTTTTAGCGAGATTCTGGAGACAGAATCCTGATAAGGGGGGAAGAATGTAACGACCGAGAAAGTTGAATTATAAGTAAAATAATTTTATTTGATTTAATAATTAATAAAATTATAATATATGTTATTATAATAAGTAAACAAGATGATGGTTTTTCTATAACCTAAAGGTGTTGTAAAATCGTAGTATTCTGGCTACATAAAGGAATTAAAGTGTTTGAATTTTCAAGATGAAAATAAAAGCTTTCCGAGAAATTATCCAAAAAACACTATTCATCAATTTTTGCTCAGGAATTATTTGTGAACTTCTGGGAAATACGTAACGATAGAATAATAAGGAAGGATGGATTATGTAATAATAATTCAGTTATGACAAACGCAGTTTTTCGCCTGCATACTAAGTTAGAGAATGTTAGGAAAATTAAAGATTGAATAAACGATGATAGTATGATATGCAAGTATTATACGAGGCAATGAATATGAGTATGATACGAAGTATTGTACTAGTATACGAAAGATAGTATATCGTATATGATAAATGATTATACAAATTAGTATACGAGAAGAATACAAAGATTATACGCTAAAAGCTTTAAGCTAATTGTAATGGACTTGTAGGATTTGTGTAAGAATTGGGCAAGCCCAAGTGCAAACTTGTTAAGGCCAAAGTATTAATAATACAAGCCCAAGGTAAAGCCCACAGTAGTTAAAACCTAAGCCCAAACCAAGAACCGCACCCGTGGATCGAGTCGATGGGGCCCCGAGTAAGAAAACCCATGGAGCAACCCATGTAGGCCCCCCATGGTGAGTCATGGCTGGCTAACTTGGTGGCCAAGCAAAGGATAAGTGTTGTCTTGCCCAAGTAAGGAATAGTAAGGAGGTAGGATGGTCTAATAACCTTAATGCCCTAACCTTGTAAAATTTATAAATAGGGAGTTTGCTAGTTCATTTTTGCCTTGTTCAAATTTCCACCAACATCTTAGAGCTAAGTATATTGAGAGAAAAGTGGGAAGTGTCTTGCTAATTCAAGAAGAAAAGAAGAAGAACCAAGCTAAGAACTTCAAAGGTAATGAATCCCTAACCATTAATCTCAATCTCTTCAATTATAGTTTGATAGAGAAGTGAGTATTGGTGGTGCATGTACTATTAGGAGTATAAGGATGGTTATTAGAGGACTTAAACCTTAATAAACCATGTTGTAAGTGAATCATAATCATAAAAGTTATGAACTAATTAAGAACATTGAAGAATTGTTATGTTGTTGTTGATGGACAAGTTTAAAACCATCATTTATAGGCTTAGATGATTTATGTTGTGTTAATGGAAGAAATCCATTTGGAATAGTGTAAAAATCTCAAGTAACGAAGTTATGGCAAAATTTACGAGATTAGACGATAATCGTCAAAATCGTAAAATTCTTGGAATGAAAGTCAAATGTCACCATTAAACTCAAAAACGTTGGTTTTCGATGGAGAATAGTCTAAGTTTGCATTTTAGAGTTGGGGACTCGAAAATGGTCAAATTCCAACTTAGAATGAAGAAACGAGCTATGAACGTTCACGAATGTTTAACAAATTCGTAATAAAGAACTTAATCGGTGAATTCTATGTTAACGGATTCAAAAATGTAAGATTCTTTAATGAAATCATAAAACATGTGATATGTGAGCTAACGGCTTTTGAACGAGCCAATTCGGACTTATAATGAATAAGTTATGAGCCCAGAGGCTTAGGGCCAGCGCTGTAGCATGGCCCAAGGGTGTAAAATCGGCGCCCTTGATGCGCATTGAACCCTCATGTATCAGAAGTGATGCCAGCAGCGACCAATTAGAACAAAGAGTGGTAAGCATGATGTAAGACCCCGAATTTATAAAATGGAAGTATTCAATTTTCTTATAATTGTTATTCTATTTAGTAAATGGTTAAATTGTTAAAAGGTTACAGTTAAGAGTGATATTTGAAAATTTTGCAAAGTAAGCAAGTTGATATAAAATATTCGTTGTGCTGGAGAATATTCGTTTGGTCGGGGAATATTCTTTTTGTCAGGGAATATCCGTACGATGACAACATCATTGGTGGACCCCACAACCGAATAACTGTCGGAGTTAGAAAATGACAAAAATATCTTTTATAAAAATAATGGCGAAAGTTTTACCGTTAAACTGTTGAAATACCTGGTGGTAAAAATACAGTAATACGTGTGGTTTCATAGTAGCACACGATATTGATTATTGATGCTTACGTAAGGAACCACTCAGTTTATTCAATTATTGCAACAAAAATTGTTGCATAGTATCTCACGTTATTTGATTCAATTATTGTCACAGTATTATCTGCATAATATTTTATATTATTAAATCAATAATTGAGATGACAAAGTTATTCATATTATTATTTGCAATATTGACAATGTTCAGAAAGTTCACGAGGAAAGGGGTTGGTCGCCTAATTTATGCTTGATAAGGAGAAATCTTTATCGGAAAGCCCCCTCTTACCTGAGAATGATCTAGTTGTCAATATTGTAAGTTATAATATTAATGATGAATAATTGTTGAAGTATTAAGAATGTGTTTATTGAAGATAAGTGAATTACAAAAATTAGAGGGGAATAATGCAAACTTGGAAAACTTTAGGGGTACTAAAGTTTAATAAGTTAAATCAATCTGGACCATTGGTGGTGGTTTTAATAGTAAATCAATCTGGACCATCGATGATGGTTTTAATAGTAAATCAATCTGGACCGTTGATGGTGGTTTTAATAGTAAATCAATCTGAACCGTCGATGGTGGTTTTAATAGTAAATTAATCTGGACCGTCAGTGGTTGTTTTAATAGTAAATCAATCTGGACCATCGGTGGTGGTTTTAAAAGTATATTAATCTGGATCGTTGGGTGTGGTTTTAATAGTAATCAATATGGACCGTCCGTTCTAATAGTAAATTAATATGGACCGTTCGTGAATTAGTTACTATTTAGTCATTTCTCCTATAAATAGAAGCTTAATTCTTCTTTCATTCTCACCAATTCACTGAGATTCACAAGAGAAACTATAGAGAGAGAAACTATAGAGAGCAAGAAGAAGAGTATTATGCTACTTCACTATTGTAGTATCCAGTCTTCTACTAAGGTAAGGGATATTATTTGTTGTATTCATAAGGGATATTATTTGGTGTATTCATAAGGGATATTATGTGTTATATTCGTAAGGGATATTATTTTTTGTATTCATATGGGATATTATTTGTTGTATTTGTAAGGGATATTATTTTTTGTATTCGTAAGGGGTATTATTTCTTTCGTATTCATAAGGAATACTATTTTTCGTATTCATCCTTTAATATGTCGGAATAACCTGTCTACGCGGATTACGTACCGCATGACAGGTGAAAATCCATTTGCAGTTTCGTATGTTATTTCTTTTCATATTCTTAATGAAAGTAGTATGCACACAAGTCAATCATGTTTGATGATAAAGCATATACTAGGGGGTTTTTGTACTAGGGGGGCCATCCGGGGAGGGGGTCTCTTCTGCATTTTTGCGATTTTTGATCTAGAACACTACAGAAAGCCAAATTAGACCTACAAACTCCTTTCTACACAACCATACTAACCTATCCAAGGTGGAATATGTTTATAAAAACATAAACTAATGTTTCTAACACGTTTCTAATCACATAAACATCAAGATTACAACATTTAATTTCACTATTTCTATTATTTCTTCTTCTTTTGACATTCATAGCGAAATTCTTCACTGTGAATTCGTTTTACATCCGTTTTGACTCGTTCAACTTGGGTTGTTTTTATTTTTCAACATACTAACATATCTATCATCAATTTCAAATTCTATCCATCAATTTTGACTCTAACATAAGTTAAAATATATATATACCATCAAAACCCAAGTTTTTCATCTTTAACATATTCTTATGATTTTGATTACTCTAGAACCAATTAAAGAGACTATATATACCAGATTATACACCCATACACACACACACACACACACATATATATATATATATATATATATATATATACAACATTTCTTTAAATCACCCAACCAAAATAGCTTTTTAAGTGAAGAACTTGAGAAACTATAAATTAGAATTTTAGAACTAGATGAATACCTTTGATTCTTCTTAAACTTAATTAGATGATGAGAAACCTTCTTCTTCTTCCTTGATTCCTCCAAGCTTCTTCTCAAAGATCTCTAACTCTCTTCTCCAACACTCTGCTTTAGGAACAAAACACGTACATCCATATAACTGATATAAACATAATGCATATGCATTATGGCCTCATCAGTTACAATAACAAAGGGTCATTATGCCATGTTTGGCTAGCACCCACAATCTCTTTTTTTTTCCAATTTTTTAAAGCAATTTTTTTAGCAATCCTTCTTATTATATGATACCCTTGTCACACCCATTAACTACTTGAATTGAATTAATCTCAATTCATTAATAAATCCAATTGAACCTTACTAATAAAATTATAACTTCTATTTAGCCAATATAATTATAATTTTTTTAACAATCATTAATCCTCTAATTTAATTACTTAATTAAATTAGAAAATCACCACCACATTAACGTAATAATTATGCACAAATTATAAAATTATATATCATTAATTTATTTAATATCATCATACTTAAATAATTAATTATTCCATAATAATTTTCATTGAATATTTATTTATTCCATAAATATTTCAACTAAAATACTTATTTTACTTGATAACTATTTTAATTACTTACGATCTCACAATCTTAACATATTAACATATTACATTTATATGTAACATACATTACTCTCTCATATCATAATAAGAATTTTATTTATTAAATTCTTATTTTAATAATTTTCAAAAATTCGGGTTATCACATGAATGAATGTGTACTAATGCATTTACTTACTGTACTTAGTGCTTCGCACCATATCAGTTGTGACGCCCCCTAATCCAGGTTCTCTAACCTCAGATTTGGTGCTCACGATCTATTATCATCATAAGCATTCTATAACTATTATGGAATAATAAACATACATTGTTCATTATAATAAAGGTTCATAACATGGTCCCAAGGTCTTCTTAACCTTAACTTGAACACAACATTCATATTACAAAAGGTTTACATAAGAAATCCCATCAGATATTAATAATTAACATTCACTCTAAACTATTCCTGGATCTTGCCCTTGCCTTTGTCCTTCGTGTTGGATCCTTCGGGCTTAACTGAAATAGATGTCATGATATAGCAAGGGTAAGAAACTAATTTGCTTAGCAAGTTTATATATAAGGGAGATATATCATGACTGGAAAGAAGTTTTGCTTTCAATGTTCAACAATAATATAAGATTGTGAAGGAACGTGAATTAATAATCAACAATTGAATATTCGAATAATTGAATAACATGAATTGAGTGGTTTTGAAATAACCATGAACATTTGCCAAGGTTCTCCGTCATTTAAACTTGACCTCTTAATAAGTTTTTGTATTCAAGGGGATTAGCCTTTCATACCCCATGATTTATGCATAAACACTTAATAATCTGGCATTGATATCATGCATTAATCAAATTCGTCCTTTTCTCAGTCAAGAGTTCTTATCATATCAATTTAATAAGAACAGCTTTTTAAAATACATTTGATTTAACAAATTTAAACATGCTTGATCTAGCTAATATAATTAGCATAGATCTATCTCATAAACAGTTCATGAATGAATAAACTTTAATTTAATTCACAATTCAATAATAATAGAACATGAATTCAAATGCACAAAGTGCAAATTTCAATAATCATTATAGATGTGAATAATCATCAATAATTATTCACTAACAAGCTTTGAAAATAATAACTCGAGTTTGAGTTAGGAAACTTGCCTCGTTTGTAGGTTACGGCTACGCAATTAAATCTTATCCGCTAGGCAGTTTAATTATCTTCCTTTGAGAGACCTATAGTTAATCTTTCAATTAGCCATAGCATAACATTAGACTATGTGATCACATAGATATTATATATTACATTTAGTTCTTAGAAACATTATCCTGCCTCAATAATATTACTATTAAATAACAACTACCGTTAATTCACTTAATATTATTAATCTTGATAATATTTAATTCACCTCTTAGTATTAT
The DNA here is from genome assembly GCA_020205605.1 of Panax ginseng. NCBI lineage: Eukaryota > Viridiplantae > Streptophyta > Magnoliopsida > Apiales > Araliaceae > Panax > Panax ginseng. The sequence goes on from CM035139.1 coordinate 100,258,348, forward strand.
TAGTTCACTAATAATACTTTTATTCGCTTTAATAATATTATTAATATCTTAATAATATTTTAATACTTTACTAATATTATTAATCCTCTTAATAATATTTTAATCATGCATTAATATTATTACTTTAATAATATCTTACTTATGCTTTAGTATCAATAATCAATTAATAATACTTTTAATCATTTACCAATAGTATTAATATTTTATTCATTTATTAATATTATTAATTATTTAATAATATTTTATTCATTTACTAATATTATTAATCATTTAATAATATTTTATTCCTTTACTAATGTTATTACATCAATAACATTTTATTTAATCTCGAATATTATTATTTACTTATTAATATTTTAATCATTTAATAATACTTTAATTTAATATTATTAATCTTTTAATAATATTTTAATCTAAGATTAATATTTTAATCTAATATTATTAATCATTTAATAATACTTTAATAATTTATTAATGCTTAAATCAAATATTATTAACCATTTAATAATATTTTAATGAAGTTTTAATCTTAATATTTTTATTTCTTGAACAATATCATATTCTAATATTATTAATATCATAATAATATTTTAATAATTTATTAGATCAATAAACAATTTATTCTAATTGTTCACCCTTTATAAAACCACTTATTAAATATCCATAAAAGGTCATAAATAATATTTCTTATTATAAATTACCAAAATGCCCTAAAATAGTTATAATATAATATATTAGGAGTATTCAAGCATTAAAATCACATTTTTGTTATTTAAGACATCATTTAACTATTTATTTCCTTTTATTCATAACTTCATCATTTTTAGGAAAAATATAAAACTGATTCCAAAAATTCTTCTATTCTGGATTTGGATAGTATATCGCCCAACCATGATTCCAAAATTTTTCTGGAATTTTAGAACATGATTTACTAATTTTAAAGTGCCCAAAACACTCGGATCTTGCTTCATTTTTCATAAATTAAGTTTTGCTCAGAAAAATCTAAAAATAACTACACTCTCTGCAACCAAAACTCACACTTGGAGAACTTTGCATACAACTTCTCCCTCCTTAACATCTCCAACACTATCCTTAGATCTTCAGCGTGCTCTTCCTCCATCTCTGAATATACCAGAATGTCATCGATGAACACGACAACAAACTTATCCAAATACTGTTTAAACACTATGTTCATCAAGTCCATGAATGCTGCTGGTGCATTCGTTAATCCAAAAGACATTACCAGAAACTCAAAGTGTCCATATCGAGTTCTGAATACCGTCTTTGGAACATCCTCCTGCCTCACCTTCAGTTGGTGATAACCGGTCCTCAAGTTGATTTTTGAGAAGTATTTTGCCTCCTTCAACTGATCAAACAAATCGTCGATCCTAGGCAACGGGTACTTGTTCTTAATGGTGACCTTGTTCAACTCTCGGTAGTCGATACAAAGCCTTAAGGACCCATCCTTCATCTTTACAAATAAGACTGGTGCTCCCTACGGTGATACGCTCAATCGAATGTATCTCTTATCTAACAACTCCTGTAGTTGAACCATCAGTTCATTCATTTCTACCGGAGCCATATGATACGGCGCTTTGGATACTGGTGATGTCCCTGATGCCAAATCGATAACAAACTCTACCTCTCTATCTGGTGGTAATCCAGGAATCTCATCTGGGAAGACATCAACGAATTCCCTTATAATAGGTATCTAACCCAGTTCACCCTCGACTCTGTGGGTATCCACAACGTGAGCCAAATAACCTATAAAACCCTTCTTAAGCAACTTCTTTGCTTACATCATCGTCAGACAACAAGATTGTCTCGGCGATTTACTGCCATGAAATACCACCATTGACTTATTCGGAGTCTGTAGGTTTACGCACTTTTTCTTACAGACAATGACCGCTCCTTGACTCGATAACCAATCCATCCTGAGGATTACATCAAACTCTCCAAGACGAATCAGTATCAAATCCACGTTAAACTTAAACCCTCTTACATCAGCACAATAGTTCCTATGGATGTAGTCTACATGGATAATTTCTTTGTTTGCTACTTCTACATTCATTGGGTGTTCTAATAGTTCATGAGGTAAACATATTCTTTGAGCAAATTCATTAGATACGAAAGAACATGAAGCTCCCGAATCGAATAACACATAGGCATTTATATCATTGATCGAAATTATACCTGACACAACCTCCCTGGATGCCACGACATCTTGCACTGTCATATTGAATGTCCTCGCTGTCGGCTTGTTAGGCTGAGCTGGTCCTCCACTGGTTGTCCTAGTGTTATTGCCCCTGTTGCCGTTTCTGCCATCCGGGCTTTTTTTCCTCGGGCAATCCTTGATCCGATGTCCTGCTTCACCATAGTTAAAACAACCTCCCTTCTTCACCTTAGGGCAATTGGGTGAGGTATGCCCTTCTTGTCCACAGGTATAACATACCATTTTTCCCTTCAGACACTCTCCCGAGTGACCCTTTCCACAGTTTCCACACACCGACTTCTTTCATTGCACACTTCCTTGCTGACTCTCCAAATTACTACCCTCACTGCTCCATTTCGTTTCTTGTTGTTGCTACCGCCATTGCTAACATTCTGATTCCCACCTTCTACTTTCTTCTTGTTCTTCTCCTGATTGTACTTTGAGACCGCTTCTCTTCCACCTTCCGCTATGAGAGCTTTCTCCAACAGAGTTGAGAATGACGTGATTTATAAAATGGCTACCTTACTGTAAATCCATGGCTTTAGTCCATTTTTGAACCTTCTTGCTTTCCCCACCTCCGTGTCCACCTGATGTGGAGTGAATCTGGCCAATTCATTGAACTTCGCAACGTACTCTGACACCGACATATTCTCCTATTTCAATTCCAAAAACTTGATCTCCATTCTCGCTTGTGTACTCTCAGGGAAGTAGTTCCCAAAGAACAACGTCTTGAACGCTTCCCAAGTCACGATTCCAGTCCCGACTTTGTTCTTGTTGGCCTCCCACCAATAGTTAGCCTCACCCTTCATTAAGTAGGTAGCGAAAATTATTTTTTTCTCTTCTGCTACTCTAGCAATAATGAAGGCCTTCTAAATCTCCTTTATCCACGTCTGGGCCTCTATCGAATTCCTTTATTCCTCTAAACTCCCGTGATCCTCTTGCGCTTAAAGTCCTTAAAGTTGACTAGTTGGTTTCCCGCCTGATTTCCTGCAGGTTGAGCTTGATTCCTTATAGCTTCAGCCATCATGTTGATAAAGTCTTGGATTGGGTTTGGTTGAGCTCCCGCTGCATTATTAAATGACTCTTCGATCTCTTGGTTCCTTAGTACACGTCTGGGCGGCATTATCTAGTGATACAACATTCTAACACGTTACTCGGGTTTATTATCAAATAAGTACTTAGCATGTAACACGCTACTGTATTCAAATAATCAGATGATCATTATTTGAGAGTTTTAAACTATCGAGATTTGGAAGTCTTTCTCCCTGATTAGTGGGTTAAGTTTGTTTTTTTAAAAAATTTCCAATTCAGTCTACTGGATTCACATAACATTAAATAGACAATTTACTATTTAAATTTTCCAACACATATTATACTAATAACGCATTTATATTCATATACCAATCTTCAGCGTCTCACATGTTCAATACAGGTATATTTTTATAAATACTACTATCCCATTTTAAACACAAAAGATGGGATTAACTCAAAATGATACTTCCCTACATACACAAATAGGGATACTACCTAACTACCTACTACCTCACACCTGTCGAGGTTTACATCATCATAAAACTCTATTACACAAAAAGGGATACTAATGCGTCTACCTACAACTGGTCCATAGCATAATCATCACTGGTGGCCCTGCTGGGTCACCTGAACAGGCTCCTAGGGAAACAACCCCTCCATTACTCTACGCCGAATGGATCGACTCAACTCCCCTATCTCCACGCGAGGCCTAACACTCAGTCCCTTTTGGCTCTGCAATGCAGCATCAAGCGCTAGCCCTAGTGTCTCTATCCTGGTATCTTTCGCCAGTAGCTCACCTTCCAACTGGTCAACCCTCTTAGCTGCATTATACCATGCTTTATCCATCCTAGCCCTCTCTAGCCTTTCCACCTCAAGGTCAACAATCAAGGCCTAAAGTTGCACCCTCATCATCCCAACTTGCAACTCTAACTCATCCAACTTTCCCTTTTGTCTGACTACCTGCATCTGGGGTTGATAAGCCGCAACCTTATATTGACCTTCTATGAACTGGAGTGTGTGGTTTTCAACCTCTAGCTTTCCCACTCTGCCTTCTAATTGATTGATTTTCCTCAACAAATCCCCTATCGGAGGACCATGAGGGGCTTCTTCCATGACCTCGCGCTCAATGGGCTCTTGCTCCACTGAGTGACTGCCTTGGTGTTCTTCAGCCATCCTACAAACACCATAAATAACACCAACATCAGTACCACAATAAAATATATTCATTGATAAAATAAAATAATATTTTATTAAGTACAACACATACTCGATGAATTTCCACAATCCATCTCCTAACATACTCTATAAGAGTTTTCTACTATGGTTATTACCTAGGTTTTGCATTCCTAATGTTTATAACCTACGGCTTTGATACCAACCTGTGACACCCCCAAATCCAGGATCTCTAACCTCAGATTTGGTGCTCACGATCTATTATCATCATAAGCATTCTATAACTATTACGGAATAATAAACATACATTGTTCATTATAATAAAGGTTCATAACATGGTCCCAAGGTCTTCTTAACCTTAACTTAAACACAACATTCATATTACAAAAGGTTTACGTAAGAAATCCCATCAGATATTAATAATTAACATTCACTCTAAACTATTCCTGGATCTTGCCCTTGCCTTTGTCTTTGTCATTCGTGTTGGATCCTTCGGGCTTAACTGAAATAGATGTCATGATATAGCAAGGGTAAGCAACTAATTTGCTTAGCAAGTTTATATACAAGGGAGATATATCATGACTGGAAAGAAGTTTTGCTTTCAATGTTCAACAATAATATAAGATTGTGAAGGAACATGAATTAATAATCAACAATTGAATATTCGAATAATTGAATAACATGAACTGAGTGGTTTTGAAATAACCATGAACATTTGCCAAGGTTCTCAGTCATTCAAACTGGACCTCTTAATAAGTTTTGGTATTCAAGGGGATCAGCCTTTCATACCCCATGATTTATGCATAAATACTTAATAATCCGGCATCGATATCATGCCTTAATCAAATTCGTCCTTTTCTCAGTCAAGAGTTCTTATCATATCAATTTAATAAGAATAGCTTTTTAAAACACATTTAATTTAACAAATTTAAACATGCTTGATCTAGTTGATACAATTAGCATAGATCTATCTCATAAACAGTTCATGAATGAAAGAACTTTAATTTAATTCACAGTTCAATAATAATAGAGCAGGAATTCAATTACACAAAGTGCGAATTTCAATAATCATTATAGATGTTAATAATCATCAATAATTATTCACTAACATGCTTTGAAAATAATAACTCGAGTTTGAGTTAGAAAACTTGCCTCGTTTGTAGGTTACGGCTACGCAATTAAATCTTATCCGCTAGGCAGTTTAATTATCTTCCTTTCAGAGACCTATAGTTAATCTTTCAATTAGCCATAGCATAACATTAGACTATGTGATCACATAGATATTATATATTACATTTAGTTCTTGAAGCATTATATCCTTTCGATAATGTTACTATTAAATAACAAATCTAGTTAATTCACTTAATATTATTAATCTTGGTAATATTTAATTCACCTCTTAGTATTATTAGTTCACTAATAATACTTTTATTCACTTTTACTAATATTATTAATATCTTAATAATATTTTAATACTTTACTAATATTATTAATCCTCTTAATAATATTTTAATCATGCATTAATATTATTACTTTAATAATATCTTACTTATGCTTTAGTATCATTAATCAATTAATAATACTTTTAATCATTTTACCAATAGTATTAATATTTTATTAATTTACTAATATTATTAATTATTTAATAATATTTTATTCATTTACTAATATTATTAATCATTTAAAATATTTATTCCTTTTACTAATGTTATTATATTATTAACATTTTATTTAATCTTGAATATTATTATTTACTTAATAATATTTTAATCATTTAATAATACTTTAATTTAATATTATTAATCTTTTAATAATATTTTAATCTAAGATTAATATTTTAATCTAATATTATTAATCATTTAATAATACTTTAATTATTTATTAATGCTTAAATTAAATATTATTAACCATTTAATAAAGTTTTAATCTTAATATTTTTATTTACTTAACAATATCTTATTCTAATATTATTAATATCATAATAATATTTTAATAATTTATTAGATCAATAAACAATTTATTCTAATTGTTCACCCTTTATAAAACCACTTATTAAATATCCATAAAAGGTCATAAATAATATTTCTTATTATAAATTACCAAAATGCCCTAAAATAGTTATAATATAATATATTAGGAGTATTCAAGCATTAAAATCACATTTTTGTTATTTAAGACATCATTTAACTATTTATTTCCTTTTATTTATAACTTCATCATTTTTAGAAAAAATAAAAAACTGATTCCAAAAATTCTTCTTTTCTGGATTTGGATAGTATATGGCCCAACCATGATTCCAAAAATTTTCTGGAATTTTAGAACATGATTTACTAATTTTAAAGTGCCCAAAACACTCGTATCTTGCTTCATTTTTCATAAATTGAGTTTTGCTCAGAAAAATCTAAAAATTTCAGGATATACCCTTCTCCTTTTGAGTATCGACTATGTAAGCTAGATACCCTACACAGCCCTGACTCAATAACTTTTTGGCCTGCATCATCGTCAAACATTTCATTTATCTAGGAGATTTGCTACCATGAAAAACTACCTTTGATGGAGTCATAAGGTTTACACACATCTTTTGGCAGTCAATTATCGCTCCATAATTGAATAGCCAATCCATTCCCAAAATAACATCGAATTCTCTGAGTTTTATCGGGATTAAATCTACTTTCATAACATTACCTTTTATATTCACCCTACAGTTCTTGTACACGAACCTAACAGGAATCACTTCCCTATTCGCAATTTCTATGTTTAAAGGGAATTTCAACTCTTCACAAGGTATTTCTAACTTCTTAACAAATTCATCAGATATAAACGAGCAAGTAGCACCCGAATCAAATGATACATATGCATTTATATCATTGATTGGGATAATACCTGACACGACATCTATTGATTGCACCGCATCCTGCACCATCATGTTGAAGGTTCTGGCTGTGGGCTTATTTGTTGATGTTGGTCCTGTAATAGACAGCGCACCTCCACTAGTATTTCCCTTGCTCCCATTTGTCTCACCAGATCTCTTCTTAGGGCATTCACGATCAAAGTGATCCTTGGATCCGCACCTGAAACACACATTCTTCTTAGCTTAGTGCAATTTGGGGTGATGTGACCCTCCTGGCCACAATTGAAGCATACTCGCTTCCCCATCAAACACACACCCTTGTGAAACTTTCCACACGTAGCGCATACTTCGAACTTCATATTTTGCTGGTTTCTTTGCTGATTTCCAGCTCCCCCATTCGCATTCCACTTCCTCTTCAAATTGTTGCCATTTTCGCCGTTACTACCACCACCATTCTTAGCTTCACCTTCACTTTTCTTCTTCCTCTGCTCTTGATTATGTTTTGTTACTGCCTCGCCTCCACTTTCAGTGAGAATCGCCTTCTCCATCACTGCTGCAAACGTCTTCAACTAGAACAGAGAAACCCTACTGTACAACCAGGGTTTTAGCCCCTGTTCGAACCTGCTTGCCTTGCGCTCGTCTGTACTGACTTGATATGGCGCAAACCTTGCCAACTCGTTGAATTTTACGGCATACTCAGACACCGACATTGTTCCCTGCTTCAATTCCAAAAACTGTACTTCTAGCTGACTTTTTAAACTTTATGGGAAATAGGTCTCAAAGAACATCTCCTTAAACCTTTCCCAAGACATAATCCCTTGACCTCCTTAGGTTTTATTGGCCTACCACCAATAACTAGCCTCTGCTTTCAACATAAATGTTGCAAAAGCAGTCTTCTGATCCTCCCCTACTCTCGCAACATCAAACACTTTCTCCATCTCTATGACCTGTGTCCAGTGCGTGCCTAAACCGGGTTCATGGTTCATTGAATTCTCGGTGGTCCAACTTGCTTGAAGTCCTTAAGCGTTGTACCTTGATTACGTGGTTGATTTCTCAAAAGCACCCTTGAAGAACGCGTCACTAGTCTTGAACTAGGTTACCTTCCTCATTATTGTTGTTGGTTTCCTCAGTGGTTCTCTGTCGTGGTGGTTGACGTCTTGGAGGCATTTTTTGTTAAAAATATATCCATTAGCTTTTATTCAACCTTTTAAGTATTATATACTTAAGTTGCACATCATAAAAGTTTATCACATAACACTTAACACTTTTGAATAAAATAATAACTTTTATTCATTTATCATCTCTAAAAAAAACATCAAAACAATAGCATCACTGCTATTTCCATTACTTTCCTGAACTATAACAGTTGCAGGACTACATCCTCAACATCCATCCCATTAGTTATATCATACTTGGGATTTACATCTTATTTACTCACTAATCACACATATCACTACGATGTCCTACTAAGATACTGCGTAGCCTTACGGCGCTCCTCCTCCATAATTCAGAACATTATTCGGTGATCTAATATGTATGATGGTAGCGTCTCGAACTGAATTGGATAACCCATGACCCAATCCTGAGCTCGATTGATCACCGTGTTGAATACGTTGTTCATTTCTTCCATCTTCCTCCTCTTTGCTTGTGCGTCTTTCTCTGCCATTCCGGCTCGTTGATAAGCTTCATTGTACGTGTCTTCAGCTCTTGCCCTCTTGGTGGATTCCTCCTTCAGTTTATTCTCCAGTTCTGCAATCTTCTCCATCAGTTGCTCGTTTTCCCCTTCTGTGTGGATCAGCTTCTCTTCAATGTTGTTCCATCGTTCTTCTCGATCTTGGATCTCATAATCTTTCTGTGCCATCGAGATCTGTTGTTCAGCTACTATCTCCTGTAACTCCTCGACGGTATCTTGAAGTTCCACATTGCGATCATACACCTCGTCGTACATACGAGCATCTATCGAGTTAAGTGGAATCTCTTCCTCCTCGTCCTCCTCATCCGACTGTGGCAGCTCCACGGGGTCCTCCTCGCCCGTCTCTATCTCATCATCCTCATCAGGCACTCTCTCCTGCTCAACTACTGTGACCGACAGAACTGTTTCCCGTGGCAGTAGTTGTTCCCAAATTACCTAAATATCTCGAGGCTCATCCTCTCTAGGCTGACTGGATCCTCCTATATTAGCCATCCTGTCAACCAAATTTTAAGTTTTAATTACTAATCATTACTACTCGACACTCATGAGCACATAAGTTGTAATCACATAAGCACATAAGTGTTTTACTATGTTATATTAACCTTAACATTACACTTTTAACATGCTAACACAATTTCAGACCATGCCATGTTGCTATCTCAAATCTGCAGCAACAGCAGAAACCAGAATCTCAAACCAAGGTATGGCAATTATTGCCATACATAAAAACTCTGGACCTGGCAATTGCTATGCTGCTTTTATAACTTAGCGTGGCAAGCTTGGCGTGTTCGATAGACGCAGAGAAGGCTAATGAACAGTAGCCGACTTTAGCCCAACAAACACAATTTTCACCCGCCAAACAGTGATAATAACACGTAAAATAATTATACAACTATCCTAAACATGATTGCTCACCTATTCAATCATTTAGCATAATTTTACAAAAGCTAAAACCATTTTAATTTCTCAATTTTCATGTTTTCATATAAAACTCCATTTTTGATATCCATCCCAAAAATCATCACTGTGAATTGTTTACATGATCAAATCATCTCATTCAAATTACATTATATTTGTATCTCAATGAAATAACATATAAAAGCTTCAATTTATACTTTCACATACAAATTGGCCATTAAAATTGATACTTACATAGCTACATATGAAAACATATATATACTGACAAAATTTCTACTAATATCCGAAATTAGCATGAATTTCTCGTTTAAGCACAATCTCCAGTCATCATATACTCATATAATCACAAGTAATCCCATTGTATAGCAACAATTCAACAATTTGAAATTCACAAATTATATAAAAGTTTATCGTAATACTCATAAACACACACACACACACACACACACACAGACACACACACACACACACACACACACACACATATATATATATATATAATACTAATGTTGTGTAAAAAATACCTTGAATTTGCTTGCAATCCTTGTTAGCTCACTAAAATTTGCCGTGAAAATTCTTGAGACTCTCTCTAAATTCCCTCACAACTTCTCTCTCAATTTTATCTGAAGCTCTCTAGGCTAGCAAACTAGAATGAAAGCTCTGATAACCAATATGCGTATTAACCAAAATACAAAACTGATAGCCAGCGTAGGAAATAAACTGATAGTCTTAATACACCAAATTAATTAAAATAGTAGTTACAAAACTAACGTATATATTATAATTATTATTCTTATTTATTTTATTTGATTTTCAAAAACTAGAAATCAAAAAAGCCATAGGTCTTGTTTGGCAAACCATTTAAATTTTAAAGAATTAAAATACTTAAGCCTTGTTTGGCAAAAAAAACTAAATTACATCCTTTTTAATTTATTTTAATAAACACTTTAGTTTATAATTTTATAATCACATATTATTTATTTGGATCTCCATGTCCAATATTAACCAATTAAATTAATCACATACTATATTTTAATTAAATATAGTATTTTAGCAAATATCACAAAATTATAATTTTCATTATAACTTTATTTTAATAATTTAATACACCATCTAAATTATTAAATCAAAACAATAGTATAACATCTCATGTTATTTTACAGCTCTCTAAATTATAAATTAATTTAATTTAGAAAAAAATTCTCTAATAAATTTAAATTCATCAACCATCACATCAATAAAATATTTATTTAACAATAAACACCTCAAATAATATTTATAACTTAATAAATATTTAAATTACAATTTGAAATTTTGGATCGTTACATCCTTCCCTCCTTACAAGGATTCTATCCCCAGAATCACAATTCAAACAATCAAATAGTCACATTCTCCCCTACTTATAAAGATTCTGTCCCCAGAATCGAAGGCATAGACTAAACAAATAACTCAGGGTAATTCTTCATCATATCAGCTTCGATTTCCCACGTAGCCTCTTCGACATTGTGGTTCCTCCATATCACTTTTCACAGAAGGTATTACTTTATTCCTGAGCACTTGTTCCTTCCTGTTAACTATCTGGATAGGAATCTCTTCGTAAGACAAATCTTTACTGAACTGCAAAGGTTCATACTCAATTACATGTTTGTAATCGGGTTTATCTGATCAATAACCGGCTACATGAAAATATTGTGCACATGCTCTAATTCTGGAGGTAAAGCCACCTCATAAGCCACCTCTCTCACTTTTCGTAATATCTCGAAAGGTTCAATAAACATTGGGCTGAGCTTTCCTTTCTTGCCAAAACGAAATTTCCCCTTCCAAGGAAAAACTTTCAGGAATACGAAATTTCCTGCTTCAAACTCACGATTCTGCCTGTGTTGATCAACATACTTTTTCTATCAATCTTGAGCAGCCACTAGTCTTTCTCTGATGAGTTTGACAACTTCAGCGGTCTGCTGAACCAGTTCTGGGCCTAACAGTTGCCGTTCTCCAACTTCATCCCAGCATAGTGGAGTTCTGCACTTCCTGCCGTATAACGCTTCGTATGGCGGCATACCAATGCTTGCATGGTAACTGTTGTTGTATGCAAATTCCACCAACGAAAGATGATCATCCCAATTTCCTTTGAAATCCATTATGCATGCTCTAAGCATATCTTCAAGCGTCTGGATCGTTCTTTCGCTTTGCCCATCGGTTTGCGGATGATATGTTGTGCTCATCTTTAGTTGCGTTCCCATGCATTCTTGTATTCTCTTCTAGAAATTTGATGTGAACCTCAGATCTTTATCTGATACAATTGATACTGGAACTCCATGTCTTGAGACGATCTCTTTAACGTATAGTTTTGCCAGCTGATCAAGATTAAATCTAATCATTATTGGCAAAAAGTGTGGAGATTATGTTAATTTGTCCACTATCACCCATATCGTATCGTATCCTTTCTGAGTCATTGGAAGACCTACCACAAAATCCATTGTGATATGCTCCCACTTCCATTCCAGTATCTTCAACGGTTGAAGTAATCCGCTTGGTCGTTGATGCTCGGCCTTCACTTTCTGACATGTCAAGCACTTTGCAACGCATTCTACAACATCTCTTTTCATGTTCGGCCACCAAAAATAACGCCGCAAATCTTGATACATTTTTGTACTTTTCGGATGAATTGAATATCTTGAGCTATGTGCTTCCGTCAAGATTTCTTCTTTAATATCCTGAACTGCTGGAACCCAAATTCATCCCTCGAATCTTAGCATTCCCGCAGTATCGATCTGGTCCTTCGTTTCTTTACCCTCGACTACATTTTGCTTTATTTTCTTGCATTCTTCATCCTGTAGCTGAGCGTTCTTCACTTTGTGCACCAAAGTTGGACTAGCTTCTATCTGGTATAATTTTTCATTGGATTCTTCTGGAAATTTGATTTCCAGCTCTAACCTTGCCATTGCTGTAATAAGCTCATCCTTATCTGTTAACAACATCAACTTTTCTCTGCCTTTCCTACTCAAGGCATCTGCAACCACGTTTGCTTTTCCTGGATGATAAAAGATCTCATAATCGTAATCCTTTATCAATTCCATCCATCTCCTTTGCTGCATGTTCAGGTCCTTCTGTGTGAAAATATACTTCAGACTTTTATGGTCTGTGTAGATTTCACATTTCTCTCCTTTGAGATAGTGTCTCCATATCTTCAGTGCGAACACAACCGCCGCCAACTCTAAATCATGAATCAGATACCCTTTTTCGTAGTCTTTCAGTTGCCTTGATGCATACACAACAACCTTGCCGTTCTGCATCAGGACATAAACTAATCCTTTGTGTGAAGCATCACTATACACCATAAAATTTCCTGTATTATCCGGTAATGACAACACATGTGCCACACTGAGCTTCTTCTTTAATTCTTGAAAACTTTCTTCACATTTCTCCGTCCAAACAAACTTTAGAGATTTTCTTGTCAAATTTGTCAACGGAGTGGCAATCTTGGAAAAATCTTGAATAAACTGTCTATAATAGCCTGCCAATCCCAAGAAACTTCTTACTTCTGATGGAGTTCTTGGTTGTTCCCAATTTATCACAGCTTCAACTTTTGATGGATCCACGGAAATCCCATCCTTATCGATTACATGCCCAAGAAATTGTTCATGTTCTAGCCAAAATTCACATTTAGAGAATTGCGCGTACAACTTTTCCTTTCTTAACGTCTCCAACGTCAGACGTAAGTGTTCCACGTGTTCCTCTTGAGTTTTAGAGTACACCAAAATATCATCGATGAACACCACCACAAATTTGTCCAAAAATGGTTTAAACACTCTGTTCATCAAATCCATGAACGCTGTAGGGGCGTTTGTCAAACAAAATGACATCACTAAAAATTTGTAATGTCCATACCTAGTTCGGAATGCCATCTTCGGTACATCCTCCTTCCTTACTTTCAGTTGATGATATCCACTTCTCAAATCTATTTTTCGAGAAATATCTAGCACCCTTCAATTGATCAAACAAGTCATCTATTCTTGGCAATGGATATTTTTTTTTAATAGTCACTTTGTTCAACTCCCTATAATCAATGCAAAGACGCATTGACCCATCCTTCTTCTTCACGAATAACACCGGTGCTTCCCATGGTGATTGTTTGGAAAAATCTATATACGCACAACACGCAAGTATACGTGGTCAACAAGTAATAAAGTGATGAGTAGAGTATCGTTCCCACAGAGACTAATTAGCAATAACCTTAACTTACAATTACTAATCTTCTATTAACCCTAATTTTATTAAACAAATCAACTCAATAATTGAAATTAACAAAACTAAAATTAAGAATAATTAAACTATCACAAGATAATCACAAGTATCAAAATCTGGAATTTCAAACAATTAATGGAGAATTAGACTTATGATTTCACCCTAAGCTTCACTCTGATTTTCACACCTTTATTCCAATTCAATTCACTATTTTAGTTTATTAATCAAGAACATGAACGTAGTATTAACCACCTCTCGATGCACTAATACCATATTAACGTCAATCCATAATTAAGATAGAAATCCGTTAAACACCTTAAGAAACTAACTCACTATATCTCTATGTGAATTACAATTGAAGAAGGTTGAAGAATAAGTTCTCTATCCGATTACATGAGGTGTCAAACATATCTCTACCTTAACACTCATCAAGTTTAAGCTATTACCAAAATCCTGAACACATGCTATATCAACTAGGTCTAGATTTAAATATTCTCTCTCGATTCCATCCAACTCCACAAAGAATTGTTGATCAGGCAATTCATAGATTCAAGCTCAAATTAATATAGATAAACTGAAAATAGCTTATTAAATTGGAAATCAAAGTTTACAAAATCATAGATTCACTTAAGGATCCATCACAAGCCTAAAAAAGGAATTAGTTCATAATAAACGAAATAAACACTGAATAAATCATGGAAATCATTCTTTCAATTACAAATAATAGTCTAAGACGAAGAATATTGAAAAACACCCTTCACGTAGCCTAGAATTACAATCATCTTGAAAATCTCCTTGAAATACTCCTCCAACGCTTGCTTAGAAAAACTGAAATTAATCTTCGTAATTTGCCTTGTGTGCTATCTAATCTCAGTGTTTGTTGTTAATTATATACTTCAACATGTATTTTGAGTACAATTCCCTTCCAAAACAAGTCCCAAGTGATCACCATCACTAAAACTCCACACTTGTAGCACTAGAAACCAACTAGGAGACGCTTGCTACCTTTCTGCTATTGCTCCCAGACCCCAAGCCCCGGCTGGATCCCAAGGCACAATAGGGCTAGCCCCGACTTGCCCCCAATCTGCCAATTAATTTTTTTTCTCAAACCTCCTCTGCTAAAACTGCCATAACTTTTAAACCGGGAGGAGTTATGGGGCCCGCGACCTATCAAATCGAAACTATCGACGAGATCTACAACTTTCATTCTTTGAACTTTCAGAAATAACAAACGGATGAAGGTCGAAATTGTAGTGGACGCAGCTGCTACTGTGTAATAACAACCGAAACAACTCTTAACTTTGTCTTTGTTGCTAGAAGGCCATACTCTCACATCCGAACTTCTGATTAGAATGATGCAAGACGTACTAGAATGCCAAGAAAGAGTTCCTCAACATAATCCAAGTTCCACACCACGAACATGAAATGCACATAAAATGACATGAAGGCCTGAACGATATCCGGAATTTCTTTTTATTGCATTATCATACCAATAGTTGCTCAATCCACTTCCAAACATATAATCTACAAAATGAAACAAAATGCATAAAAAGTAACTAAGAAACATGAGATTAAGCAAATAATTCAAGTAATAGATGCCGGATAAGTAGGTATAAAACCTATTTATCAGTGATACACTCGGTTGAATATACTTCTTATCTAGCAGCTCTTGCAGTTGCACCATTAGTTCCTTCATTTCCACCAGAGCCATTCTGTACAGGGCCTTCGATATCAGAGCGATTCCTGGCGCTAAGTCGATTACAAACTCTATTTCTCAGTCAGGCAGAAGTCCTGGAAAATCCTCCGAAAACACGTCCACGAACTCCCTAACCACCGGTATTTCCTCCAATTTCATACCCTTCTCCTTTTAAGTATCGACTATGCAAGCTAAATACCCTACACAGCCCTGACTCAATAACTTTTTGGCCTGCATCATCGTCAAACATTTCATTTATCTAGGCGATTTGCTACCATGAAAAACTACCTTTGACGGAGTCATAAGGTTTACACACTTCTTTTGGCAGTCAATTATCGCTCCATAATTGAATAGCCAACCCATTCCCAAAATAACATCGAACTCTCCGAGTTTTATCGGGATTAAATCTACTTTCATAACATTCCCTTTTATATTCACCCTATAGTTCTTGTACACGAACCTAACAGGAATCACTTCCCTATTCGCAATTTCTATGTTTAAAGTGAATTTCAACTCTTCCCAAGGTATTTCTAACTTCTTAACAAATTCATTAGATATAAACGAGCAAGTAGCACCCGAATCAAATAATACATATGCATTTATATCATTGATTGGGATAATACCTGACACGACATCTTTTGATTGAATCGCATCCTGCACCGTTATGTTGAAGGTTCTGGCTGTGGGCTTATTTGTTGATGTTGGTCCTGTAATAGACAGCACACCTCCACTAGAATTTCCCTTGCTCCCATTTGTCTCACTAGATCTCTTCTTAGGGCATTCACGAGCAAAGTGATCCTTGGATCCACACGTGAAACACACATTCTTCTTAGCTTAGTGCAATTTGGGGCGATGTGACCCTCCTAGCCACAATTGAAGCATACTCGCTTTCCCATCAAACACACACCCTTGTGAAACTTTCCACACGTAGCGCATACTTCGAACTTCTTATTTTGCTGGTTTCTCTGCTGATTTCCAGCTCCCCCATTCGCATTCCACTTCCTCTTCAAATTGTTTCCATTTTCGTCGTTACTACCACCACCATTCTTAGCTTCACCTTCACTTTTCTTCTTCCTCTGCTCTTGATTATGTTTTGTTACTGCCTCGCCTCCACTTTCAGCGAGAATCACCTTCTCCATCACTGCTGCAAATGTCTTCAACTAGAATAGAGAAACCCTCATTTGTACAACCGTGGTTTGACCCTATTCGAACACGCTTGTTTTGCGCTTGTCATGCATCTTGACTTGATATGACGCAAACCTTGCCAAGTCGTTGAATTTTGCGGCATACTCAGACACCGACATTGTTCCCTACTTCAATTCCAAAAACTGTACTTCTAGCTGACTCTTTAAACTATTTGGGAAATAGGTTTCAAAGAACATCTCCTTAAATCTTTCCTAAGACATAATCCCTTGACCTCCTTAGGTTTTATTGGCCTGCCACAAATAACTAGCCTCTGCTTTTAACATAAATGTTGCAAAAGTAGTCTTCTGATCCTCCCATACTCTCGCAACATCGAACACTTTCTCCATCTCTATGACCTAGGTCTGTGCCTAAACCAGGTTCATGGTTCCATAGAATTCTGGTGGTCCAACCGCCTTAAAGTCCTTAAACTTTGTACCTTGATTCTGTGGTTGATTCGCAGCACCCGTCGAGAACGCCACTAGTCTTTGAATCGGGTTACCTTCCTCATTGTTGTTGTTGGTTTCCTCAGTGGTTCTCTGTCGTGGTGGTTGACGTCTTGGAGGCATTTTCTGTTAAAAATATATCCATTAGCTTTTATTCAACCTTTTAAGTATTATATACTTAACTTGCACATCATAAAAGTTTATCACATAACACTTAACACTTTTGAATAAAATAATAACTTTTATTCATTCATCATCTCTAAAAAAAACATCAAAATAATAACATCACTGCTATTTTCATTACTTTCCTGAACTATAATAGTTGCAGGACTACATCCTCAACATCCATCCCATTAGTTATATCATACCTGGGATTTACATCTTATTTACTCACTAATCACACATATCACTACGATGTCCTACTAAGATACTGCGTAGCCTTACGACACTCCTCCTCCATAATTCGGAACATTGTTCGGCGATCAAATATGTATGATGGTAGCATCTTGAACTGAATTGGATAACCCATGACCCAATCATGAGCTCGATTGATCACCGTGTTGAATACGTCGTTTATTTCTTCCATCTTCCTCCTCTTTACTTGTGCGTCTTTCTCTGCCATTCCGGCTCGTTGATAAGCTTCATTGTACGTGTCTTCAGCTCTTGCCCTCTTGGTGGATTCCTCCTTTAGTTTATTCTCCAGTTCTGCAATCTTCTCCATTAGTTGCTTGTTTTCCCCTTCTGTGTGGATCAGCTTCTCTTTAACGTTGTTCAATCGTTCTTCTCGATCTTGGATCTCGTAATCTTTCTGTGCCATCGAGGTCTGTTATTCAGCTACTATCTCCTATAACTCCTCAATGGTATCTTGAAGTTCCACATTGCGATCATACACCTCATCGTACATACAGGCAGCTATCGAGTTAAGTGGAATCTCTTCCTCCTCGTCCTCCTCATCCGACTGTGGCAGCTCCACGGGGTCCTCCTCGCCCGTCTCTATCTCATCATCCTCATTAGGCACTCTCTCTCGCTTTCAACCATCGTGACCGATTTAAGCTGTTTCCCGTGGCAGTAGTTGTTCCCAAACTACCTGAATATCTCGAGGCTCCTCCTCTCTAGGCTGACTGGATCCTCATATATTAGCCATCCTGTCAACCAAATTTTAAGTTTTAATTACTAATCATTAATACTCGACACTCATGAACACATAAGTTGTAATCACATAAGCACATAAGTGTTTTATTACTTTCTCTTCCCTAAAACTCGATAAGAGTTTATCATTACTATCTTTTCAAAGGTTACTTCCCAAGGCTTTTCCCCCACCTAAGGTTCATAACCTAAGGCTTTGATACCAACCTGTGACACCCCCAAATCTAGGTACTACATTTCCCACAAGATTTGGTGCTCACTATCCATACATTTATACTATCTACCCAAATAAATAATATTTAAACCATAATCCTCCCTTTCAATAGGGTTACATCATTTAATCCAAAACATCCCAGGTTATCTAACCTTAAAACATCATTCAAATGCGGAATTAAATTATTGCATTACATCATTATTAAAAATCTATGATCATAACAGTAATCAAAAGTACAAATCTGCATCACTTGTACATTTTTCCCTTTCCTTTGCTAGTTAAAGGATCATCTACCTTCTCAACTTTAGCTGCAATGAGTATATAAATATGCAAGAGTGAGCAAAACAATTGCTCACTGGATATAATAATGAATCAACAGGAGAATAACAATAATATCTGCCCACAAATAGGCTCATCAAAACTGGATAGTACTCTAACAATGATAATCAGGAACTTGAATTCCAAATTATGGAATATACATAACTGAGGGTCGTAAGACCATGAACAATGTCCACAGTTGCGAGTAATATTTCAACTCCAACTTTAATAGTTATAAGACTATAAGGACTCCTCGTACTTAGGGGGATCAGCCCTTCATACAATGTATTGTGCACAACATTTTAACGCTAAGCATAAATTATCCCCTAATAATAATAGGGTTGTTCATCTCAGTATTTAGAGTACAAGTCCGCACCAAAGAAAGTTTGATTTGGATAAGCTTTCAAGGGTGATTTGAAGTTTAACGAACATCAACTAGAGGACTAGTTGAATCAATAGTGTTTGATAATCACAACATAACATAGACAATTGAGAATCATAGATGAATTGGATATACATATTAAACTCATGCTTGAAATAACCATAGAGTATAAGTATTAAATAAAAATGAATAAAATGGTAAACCTTTGCTTAAACAATAAATAAGCTAAGGTTGGAGTTATAACATTAGAAATGAAATTACTGAACATACATTAACTGACAGTAAGCTGGAAACTAAACACTTGCCCAACATGGTATTAAATTCAAGCAAGGATTAAAAACAGTTCAAAAATAAAGACGAGAGTTCAAACTGTGTTCATTATACACGAATGTAACTTAAGAAACTTGCTTAACTATAAACAAGTTAGAATGAATCAACCAAATGAGAATTCAAGTAACATTAGAATTAAAGTTTGCTCGAATGAACTCTAGGGATAATTGACTTATTCAATCAACAGTTGAAATAGAAAGCTTGCTTAATCAAAGAATAAAGCTACATAATGTAATAATGGAACTAGCTCAACGAAAGTAAAGAATTAGGAAACTTTCTCAATATAAAAGATAGAGTTTAGAAACTTGCCTTGAGCGTAAGCTATAAAATTAAACTCATGATCACTTACACATAATTTTAGAACCACAATACCTATTAGATATGCTAACATACCATAACATGTTCATTTCTAGCTAAACTTATAATTTAAGCACAAGTCTTTCCTTACCATTTATATTTCAAAAAATCCAAGTGTTTTACTTCGCAACACTTGTCTAACGCTCACTATGTATACTAAGTTACCACATAACACGTTCCCGACTAACCATTTTGCAAATTTAAACTTGCTAAACCCAATTCACTATGTTATATTAACCTTAACATTACACTTTTAACATGTTAACACAATTTCAGACCATGCCATGTTGCTATCTCAAATCTGCTAACAATGGTGAAACCGTAGAATCTCAAACCGGTATGGTGCGTAGCTCACGCCATACAAAGGCTCAGGACACCTACTGCAGTTGCACAGTTTATGCCTTATGCCTTGGTGCGGCAAGCATTGCTGCCAGTGTTCAAACAGACGCAGAGAAGGCTAATGAACAGTAGCCGACTTTAGCCCAACAAACACAATTTTCACCCACCAAACAATGATAATAACACCTAAAATAATTATACAACTATCCTAAACATGATTGCTCACATATTCAATCACTTAGCACAATTTAACAAAAGCTAAAACCATTTTAATTTCTCAATTTTCATGTTTTTCATATAAAACTCCATTTTTGATATCCATCCCAAAAATCATCACTGTGAATTGTTTACATGATCAAATCATCTCATTCAAATTACATTATGTTCGTATCTCAATGAAATAACATATACAAGCTTCAATTAATACTTTCACATACAAATTCGCCATTAAAATTGATACTTAAATAGCTACATATGAAAACATATATATACTGACAAAATTTCTACTGATATCCGAAATTTGCATGAATTTCTCATTTAAGCACAATCTCCAGTCATCATATACTCATATAATCACAAGTAATCCCATTGTATAGCAACAATTCAACAATTTGAAATTTACAAATTATATAAAAGTTTGCCGTAATACTCATAAACACACACACACACACACACACACACACACACACACACATATATATATATATATATATATATATATATATAATACTAATGTTGTGTAAAAAATACCTTGAATTTGCTTGCAATCCTTGTTAACTCACTAAAATTTGTCGTGAAAATTCTTGAGACTCTCTCTCAATTCCCTCACAAACTTCTCTCTAAATTTTCTCTGAAGCTCTCTAGGCTAGCAAACTAGAATGAAAGCTCTGATAACCAATATGCGTATTAACCAAAATACCAAACTGATAGTCAGCGTAGGAAATAAACTGATAGTCTTAATACACCAAATTAATTAAAATAACAGTTACAAAACTAACGTATATATTATAATTATTATTCTAATTTATTTTTATTTTATTTTCAAAAACTAGAAATCCCAAAAGCCATAGGTCTTGTTTGGCAAACCATTTAAATTTTAAAGAATTAGAATACTTAAGTCTTGTTTGGCAAAAAAAACTAAATTACATCCTTTTTAATTTATTTTAATAAACACTTTACTACTTTAGTTTATAATTTTATAATCACATATTATTTATTTGGATCTCCATGTCCAATATTAACCAATTAAATTAATCACATACTATATTTTAATTAAATATAGTATTTTAGCAAATATCGGAAAATTATAATTTTCATTATATCTTTATTTTAATAATTTAATACACCATCTAAATTATTAAATTAAAACAATAATATAACATCTCATGTTATTTTATAGCTCTCTAAATTATAAATTAATTTAATTTAGAAAAAAATTCTCTAATAAATTTAAATTCATCAACCATCACATCAATAAAATATTTATTTAACAATAAATTCCTCAAATAATATATATATAACTCAATAAATATTTAAATTATAATTTGAAATTTCGGATCGTTATAGACTTGACCTGCTACCTGATGGCTTTACCTGCTACTATTGTCACCCACCACATTAGATATAAAATTTGAGTACATTTCTCATCAACCAAAAGTGGGGCCCACCAATTCTAGAAATTTCCAAAATGTTTTATCATTTAAGCAATAATCAGAAACTTCAATAATTCATACTAAATAGCCCTTTTATCAGAAAAATACGAATTTTATGTCCATTCCATAGGAAATCGAATTCCCTACAATTTTGCAGAAGAAAGTTTTTCCAAATTCCAAACAGAAAATATCCAAAATCCACATACGGACGATTTTTAATACCTCCATTCCGACAAAATACTGATAAAACACCAAAACTTTAATTCCTTCATTTATAACCACATAAAATAAATAAATATTTCCTTATCATTTATATTCACATAAAATAAATATTTCCTTATCATATAAATCAATAATTAATTATTCACAAATAATATTACAGAATCACAATAATGACAACCAGGCCGTTCTCAGGAAAGAGGGGGCTTTCCGATAAGGATTTCTCCTTACTGGCGCACAATTAGGTGACCAAACCTCTCCTTGATAGAACTTTCTAGACATTGCCAATAATGATATCTAATAATATTATTCAAATAATATGAATTATTGTTCTGATAATGGGAAATACTGTGCAGTGACACTTATTAAAACAATAATAATATAAATATCAACGCAACAATTATTGAATCAATAAAATAAAATATTGAACAGTAATTACTGTAACAATTATTGAGTAGTGCCTTCTTACGTAACAATCAATAATTCATAAATACTGTGTAATAACATGTGCTATTGTGCAACCATGCGTATTACTGTATTTTAACCACCGGGTATTCCAACAGTGTTAACGGTAACGATTACGCCGTTATTTATAAAAACTCAAACTTGTCATTTACTTCATCCAACAGTTATTCTGTTATGGGGCCCACAAATGGCTGCGCCGTCGTACGAATATTCCCCAACAACAAGAATATTCCATGACCAAACGAATATTCCCCGACAACAATGAATATTTTATAACCACTTGCTTATTTTGCAATTTTTGCACATTTCACCCATAACCAAAGTATTATATCAAATTATCACCTTATTATTTCAAGATAATAAATAAAGGAAATTCAATTTTATTTATAATAAGTTGGGGTCTTACACGCATTGTATGTGAATGTATGTTGTGTGGTCTCTCCACCAAGAGGCTATCCTATCGGTGTTTGATTATTAGACTCGTAGGGAGACTAATTCCAACGAGGCTTAGGAAAGGAACCTTCCTGTCGAGTAAATTGCGATGATTTGGGAACTTTCATGCCAAAAAGCCGCGAGAGTAGCCTAATATAGGTCAGCCTCTGATAAACCAAATGCGGAGGGAAGTCTCTTTATACCTTCCCATTTCGATTACTTGTAATTTCATTTCCATGGCAATCTCAATGTTATGGAAAATATAAAGGAATATGTGTACATGCATTCCCTTTTCATATCAAAACCTATCATGCTATAATGTCTTTAAACCCACTAACATCCGTTTGTTGTAGGATAATACTCCTAAAAAACGGACACAACACATAGCATGTAACATTGCCACATTTCCCTAATACTAAACTACATAAGTCTTTTTATAGGGAAGCAAATGGTCCGGTAACCCGTTCCAAATCCAAAAAGGCAATAAGCCTACAGTCAAACATGGCTACATCCAGCCAGTCTAATCCTACTCCTGTCTCTCACGAGGAGTTCGAAGGATTAAGCTTTCAAATTATAGAGTTGACTGTTCTGCTCAAAGAACTACATAAGTCCTCTTAGGGTCCACAAATACCCATCCACACAGAATATTCTGCACATGGAGGAACCCAGGGTCCAAACAAGGAAATTCTAGCACCTGAATCTCGGTCTGATAAGACCAACAAAACCCCTGAAATCACCCATCTCAAAGAAGATCAAGACACCGATGATATTAGGAAGATGATCCTACAAATGGAAGAGACCATTCGGCCTATGGACCCATCTTCCCGGCTTCATACAACTTCTTATCCCATGTCATTGTGTAGCTCTCAACAACATCATTTTGAAAATGTATTATATGCCTCAATCGGATGCCCGGATTGAAAGTTATGAAGGTTCAAGCGGGCAACGCATTGCATATATGCACGTACTTCTAGACGGAAGGGCCCACGGAGCTTGGGGAAACTTGGGTAGCCGTAGGTGGACATGCGGCTTCCCCCTTTATCAATAGAGGGCTTGAGGTGGCTATTTTTAGAAGAAAAAAGGCGAGGAAGCCCTGTCCATTTTGCTCTGTACACACTTTAAACTAAGTGCTTTCTTTTTCCAAACACCTGTGAGTTTGTGTTTTACTATATTTTACCGGTGGAAATAGAGTAGTCATTAATTTAAAGCTATCTGAAGTCTTCTTGGCAGCCCACTATAAGACATCTCAGATTTCTTAAAGCCTTTCTCTACTTTCATTCACACATACTTATTCACGTTGAGAGTCGTGTTGTGTGCGTATGCCTGGATGAAAGTAGTATGCACACAAGCCAATCATATTGATGATAAAGCATATACTTTGTAACAATATTATTCATTTATTAATAAAAGGTATTAATTTATTAAAGGCTTTTAATTATCTACATGATGTTATTTTATAATATGTGATAAACCCATAGTCTTAAGCAATGCTTTTAGAATAATGATGATGATCATTCTAATGAGATCTAAATTCTTAGAAAGCTTAAAACTAAAATAGTTCCCAATCGTTGGATTACTAAATTGGGGATTAGTGAATCCAGATAGATTGGTACATACGTTGTTTGCTCATTGGATGAGGATGATTGATCTCATGATCATTTGTGTGGAGACACTAAAGCAAGTATGTAGGTGCTTATTAGAGAATAAGTTCACTGAACGTGGCTCGCTAAGGAATGCCTAATGGAGTTTTACTTACCTGTCAAGGAATTCCTGTAGTGATAGTAGTACAAGTGATCATTGGACTTGAGATCATCATAGTATCTTGTGTATGAGGAGTTATACTTTGACTTATTCCTTAAGACCCTTAGGGTATATCAAAGGGTATGCTTGGGTATAATAAGTTGTACATGGAGATAATGTATGATCAATAAAGAATCTACCACTTCTAGTAAAAGAAGAGAAATGTCTTATGTGATTCGATAAATGACAACCCAGTAGTCCTTGGCCAAGGCAGAATGAAATTAAAAAGGAGTTTCTAATTTGCATTATTTGGAGTTGTACATTTAAGAGTCGAAATACATATAATTAAATAAAATAAGACTTGACAGTAATTCCATGTCTTATATTTAATTGGGACATTGTATGGTGGAAGGATTGAATTGTACGGTAACTATTTACTCAAAGGTTCTTTTATGATGAATGTTGAAATCTATATTATCTGAAAAATCGTTAATCGCTAGGGAGGCTTATCCCTGTTGTAGAATAAATATTATTTATTTAAATAAATAATAGTTTAATTTATTTATTTAAATATGATTAGAATTGTTCTAATTGATTTATTCACAACCGGTTTAATACGGAGAACCTAAAGGGCCACACCATAAAAGGAAGAATAATTATTTAAGAAGTTAATGACATAATCGTAATAATAAGTTAAATATATTTAATTTAATCTATTGTGATAGAATAAATTAAATAGCTTAATATTTATTATTTAATATTTTGAAAATATTAAATATAAATTAATAAGAGGAGTTTTATTATTATTTAATTCCTAAAAGAGTTTGGGAATTAATTAATAAAAGTACTCTCATATATTCCTAGTAAGATTAGGACGTTAAATTAATTAAAAGAGTTTAATTAATTATCCCTAATAAGATTAAGGAGCTTAATTAATTAAAGAAATTTAATTAATTAAATAATACCATATTTTCTAATTAGATTAGAAGGGTTAACTGATATCTTTATAAGAGGAGTCTTATATCAGATATCAAGATACGTGATTCCAATTGTTGGAGGGTACGCTCTTTTTCTATAGAGATAGAAAAACTAGGGTTTAGCCAACCACCCATCTTCTTGAATCTTTCTTCTTCCTTGGTGGATCATCTCTAGAGGCCAAACACTTGGGTGGCTAACATTGATCAAAAGAAGGAACCAAACCCGGTGAATTCAAGTTGAACGCGAAAAGATTGGAGGTGAACTTGTACCTGAGGAAGCTTGAATCTTCAAGGGTATGATTCTTGTTCTTCATATTTTTTGTTTAATTAATAATTGTGCATAAAAGATGATCCGGGTATATGATTTGTGTGAGACCCTGAATTTTATGAAATGAAAGTATTCAATTTTCTTATAATTATTATTTTATTTAATAAATGGTTAAGTTGATAAAAGGTTAAAGTTTAGGGTGATATTTAAAAATTTTGCAAAGTAAGCAAGTTGATATAAAATATTCGTTATGCCGGGGAATATTCGATTGGCCAGGGAATATTCGTTTTAATATGCAATATTCGTACAATGACACAATCATTAGTGGACAGCACAACGGAAGTATTGTCGTAGTTAGAAAACGACAGAAATATCTTTTTATAAAAATAACGGCGAAAGTTTTACCGTTAAACTGTTTAGATACCCGTTGGTAAACATACAGTAATACGCGTGGTTGCATAGTAGCACACAATATTGATTATTGATGCTTACGTAAGAAGCCACTCAGTTTACTCAATTATTGCTACAGTAATTATTGCATAGTATCTCACATTATTTAATTCAATTATTGTCACAGTATCATCTGCATAATATTTTATATTATTAAGTCAATAATTGAGACAATACATTTATTCATATTATTATTTATATTATTGATAATATTTAGAAAGTTCTGTCAAGGAAAGGGGTTAGGTCATCTAATTACGCGCCAATAAGGAGAAATCTTTATCAGAAAGCCCCTTCTTACTTGGGAATGATCTGGTTGTCGATATTATAAGTTATAATATTAATGATGAATAATTGTTGAAGTATTAAAAATGTGTTTATTGAAGATAAGTGAATTACAAAAGTTAGAGGAGAATAATGTAAACGTGAAAAACTGTAGGGGTACTAAAGTGTAATAAATAAACTAATCTAGACCATTGATGGTGGTTTTAATAGTTAATCAATCTGGACCGTCGGTGGTGGTTTTAATAGTAAATCAATCTGAACCGTCGGTGGTGGTTTTAATAATAAATCAATATGGACAGTCGATGGTGGTTTTAAAAGTAAATCAATCTGGACCGTCGATGGTAGTTTTAAAAGTAAATCAATCTGGACCGTCGGTGGTGGTTTTAAAAGTAATTAATCTGGATCGTCGGTGGTGGTTTTAAAAGTTAATCAATCTGGACCGTCGGTTGTGGTTTTAATAGTAATCAATATAGACCGTTCGTTCTAATAGTAAATCAATCTGGATCGTTCATGAATTAGTTACTATTTAGTCATTTCTCCTATAAATAGAAGCTTAATTTTTCTTTCATTCTCATCAATTCACTGATATTCACAAGAGAAGTTATAGAGAGAGAAACTATAGAGAGAAAGAAGAAAAGTATTCTGCTACTTCACTATTGCAGTATCTAGTCTTCTACTAAGGTAAGGGATGTTATTTTTGTATGGTAAAGAATATTACTTTTGTATTCGTAAGGGATGTTATTTTCATTTAGTAAGGGATATTATTTGTTGTATTCGTAAGGGGTATTATTTCTTTCGTATTCATAAAGAATACTATTTTTCGTATTCATCCTTTAATATATCGGAATAACTTGTCTACGTGGATTACGTACCGTATGACAGGTGAAAATCCATTTGCAGTTTCATGTATTATTTCTTTTGATATTCTTAAATCTAAACTTACTATGGTAAGTATTGCTTCTATAATCCTTGAAATTAGTGGAATATCCTTGAGTTTTGCGCTTCATCCAGTATCGTTTTATTGGAATATTGATATGAACTTTCTTATTAAATATCAATATTTTCACCCGGTACTATTATTCACAAGTTACTATTCACACTGCATTCATTATTCACTCTAGTATTATTCACTGGTATTATTGAGCACTTTTTGTCTTGGGAGTACTATTCACGAGTTACTATTCACCCGATTACTATTCACTATAATATTATTCGCTCGGGTATTCGGGGTACTTTTTATGTCGAGGTTACTATTTACGGGGTACTATTCACTCGAAAAATTTATTTCTTTTCTGTCCAAATTATTTTGATACATGGATATTATTCTTGAATTTTACTCCACAAAGCAGTATCATGTTGACAATTTGGATATTTTTAAACTCTGGATAAATTTAAAGTCTTTAATATTTATCCTTGATCTCACTTGATTGAATCTTTATATCATTGTCATCATTCTCATGCTTATATTGTGTTGAAAGTCATCTTTGGCCCATAGTGCAAAGATGGATTATTGATTATTTGTTTTACAGTTATATATCTTTGGCTTACGTGCAAAGACGAACGGTTGATTATTGGTTTTACAGTTATATATCTTTGGCTTACGTGCAAAGATGAACTGCTGATTGATAGCTTTGGCCCGTAGTGCAAAGATGGACAGGTGTATGATATGATCATGACCACTAGTGATGCTAACGAATATCCTTGGCCCGTAGTGCGTGGATAATTCGATAATGAATTTGGCAGGATCATGACCATTAGTTAAAAGTTGTATGTCTTTGGCCATAGAGCACTGACAGATAATTGATTGGTATGATCATGATCCTTGGTTTTATAGATGAATATCTTTGGCCCGTAGTGCAAAGATAGACAACTGATTGGTATGATCATTCTTATTACATTTGAATATCTTTAGTCTTTGGGGTAAAGATATTGAGTAAACGTTCTATTAAACCTTTGTGGCAAGGAGGAACTGTTGATTCACATTATTATAAACATGAATTGTGAATTTAACTATAATCTTTGGTGGTTCAGGTGAAGACAGGTGATGAAAGTTCTCTTTGTCTTGGGTATAACAAAGAACTGTTGATGAGTATTACAGGAATGAAATATTAACGATGGACTTTTAATTTGGAGGAGACAGTAGACATTATGTTCTACTTCACTCTTCTAATGGATTGTTGATTCCGCTGTAATTATGGTTGAAAACTTTTATTATCTACCATATGTTCTAAATCTCTGATTTATTCTGATGAAGGCTATTGATAAATTAATTATCTTAGCCATGATATTCTTTTCTGGGCTATTTGTGCTCACCCTTTTGCTTCACAATTCCTTTTCGTAATAAGAGTGTATTTGGGTTGAAATGGGATAATGAGGAAATAGTGTGATGGTCCGAGACTGTCGAAGTTTCTTAATACATTATAAAACGGCATGACATGCAATATATAATTGTATTGAGGACCTAAGATGTGTGTGTCGTATTTTATACGTCACTGAATAATTGATTTTGGTGAACAGTAATAGGGTGATGAGAACTCGACTTTAAAAGCGTCAAAAGTGCACCTCATTAGAATGAACATGATAGAAATCTTCTCGTTCTTCTTTGGGGTCTTAAAATATTTGTTGTTGTATTTTATATGGCATTGCAATAATTTTAGTTTGGATATTGTCTATGAGACAATATTGTATTAAAACTCACAGTGTAACTGTGGTCGTATTCTGTACGATAGTTCAACAGTTGTATAAATGAAGTTTGTATTTAATTTCTGTAGTGTGATATCTGGCGACTCAGAATGGGTCGCGTGGACCTGTTTTGGGGGCGTCACAGTTTGTAAAATTTTAAAACTCTAACTTTCCATGCTTCCACTTATTTTGTGCAATTTGATTGTATCCATGAATATTACAAACCTAACAGTGGCATCAGAGCCAAACCTTTATGCAAATTATTAATTGTTCAGATTTGATATGTATGTTGGTATGTGTTTAGAATAATTTAATTAGGCATAATTTGTTGTATAAATTTTTTTTTTTTTTTTTTTTAAAAAAAATCGTGAATCATGGACGCGATCAAGTAAATGGGATAATAACTTGAGGAGAAAGTATATATATATATATATATATATATATATATATATATATATATAAAGTTATATTCAATGCATATTTTATTATTATATATATCCTCCTTATTCACTGCTTTTGTGATTCACACTTAGTATAACATATGTTACACGAGATTCACGTGATTTCATGCAAAGGGAGTATGATTACTTATTTTTTATATATATATATATATATATATATATATATATATATATATATATATATAATATGTTCTTAATTATTTTATAATTAAAATAAAAAGTTTATTTTTAATCTTAAAATAAAAAGTTTATTTTAATTTTAAAATTGGATTTTATGCTAACTAATTAGAGTTGGAATTGGATTCCATGATAACTAATTGGAGTTGAAATTGGATTTCATGTTTCCTTAAATAAAGGAGTTTATTTAGATATGAAATAAGATTTCATATTATTCAAAATATAAGAGTTTATTTGTGAATAAGAAAGAGAATCCGTATTTTCTTAAATAAAGGAGTTTATTTAAATATGGAATAAGATTTCATATTATTCAAAATAAAGGAGTTTATTTGTGAATGGGAAAGAGAATCCATGTTTCCTTTAATAAAGGAGTTTTTTTAACTTGGGATTGAATTCCATAATTAATTAAAATAAATGAGTTTATTTTGATTAAAGATTTTGATTAAAATAAAATAGTTTATTTTATTCAAAATTGGATAAATTAAAATAAAAGAGGTTTATTTTAATTTAAATTTGGATCAAAATAAAGGAGTTTATTTTGATTCAAAATTAGATTTTATGCTAACTAATTTTGCCCATTAAATGATATCAATATATATATTAAATATTTATTATTCATGAGATGAATTTATTCATTGATGTATATGGCGATATGTATGATAATAAATAGGATTGATTATGGACTATTGACCAATGTGATTGAATTTTATTTTAGTTGGATGCATGAATGTATGTGTTTTATTAAATGGGGTCTGCGTACCTCGTCTTCTCTAATTTTTCTTAACGTAAATTCTATCTCCCTCCTATGTACTTCTCCTTGACTGCTGATCAAGGTTTCTATTTATTTTAAATAGTTTTGTAATATGAATAGTTAGAATTAATTTTGAAGAATTGGAGATCAAGGAGCAAGGAGCACTTGAAGATCCGTTTGTAATAGAGCCCAAGTTTAAATGTAATAGTTATATTTAAATATTAATTCTTGCACCCTAGGTTTGACTTTTTGGTTCACTTGGTGGCTCTAGTGAACCAAACTAGAATAAATTCCATAATCAATCCGGGTAGAATATAGTATTCTATATGTGCATGCTTATACTATATATATATATATATATATATATATATTATGCAAACATACTTCACGTGTTAATTAATATGACGCGTATTTTATACATATATGTGCATACGCGCTAAACAAGATGAGACAGATTAATAACAAACCCCTCAAATATTTTATATTAAGTTGTAACGTTCAAAGATATTTTGAATATCGAACGCCGCCTTCTAGCATGATAGAAACAATAGAATATTGAATATTTAATATGAGTTTGTTGTACACACACAAGGCAAGTATTAAATATTTAAGATGTTGTTTTTATTAAATATGATGTTTATAAGGAATTGAACATTACTGCTTTGTTGTGCACACACAAGGGCTATAGTTTTCTCTTCACTTATATGGAAATGATGGGTCTAACTTAACTTAAATCATTTTAGTTCGGATGTGCACACACTTGACCATTATGATTTAAGAGGCAAAATACAAGGAGTTGCATAGTTGATGTAATTGACAAGAGTTGTCTACCTATTTATTTATATATAGTTTGTTGTGCACACACAAGGCTATATACATTTGAAATGGGATCCTTATTCTCACTAGCATATCTTTAATTAGATATTGCAGAACTATATAAATTGAGGGTAATATAGTTTGAAGAAAATAGTGGGAGATACCAATTTAAAACAAGACCTAAATTATTTTAGTAATTAATAAAAGAATGTATGCTAAAATGTTGTTAAAAACAAATTCATTTACAGAATTTTACAATGTCTAAATTACTATCACTGCGTAGCATATTAGATGCTAAATTACTATCACTGCGTTGCATATTAGATGCTAAATTACCTAGGAGGTATGGATTCATCATATATGATGATGATGAGGTACACATCATAGAAGATGGTGATCTAGTTACATATGATGAGGTAAGAGTTGTAGACACTCAAAGAAATGGATTGAAGAAAGCTTCTCAAATATGGAACATTTGTTTTGATGAAACAATCAAAAGAGTTTGATTTTATCAAAAACAAGAATGAACCTAGTGTGTACAAAAGGGTTAGTGGAAGTGTCGTGACATTCCTAGTATTATATATTGATATACTACGGATAAGGAATGACATGCCAATGCTAGAATCGGTAAAGATAAAGATGTCAAAACATTCCTCCATGAATGATTTAGAAAGAGTATCATAATTGGGGATACAAATCTATATAGATAGATTTAAGAGGATGCTCGACTTAACCCAAGGAACGTATATTCATTTTATGTTAAAGTCGTTTAGCATGACAAACTCCAAGAGATGTCTTATGTTGATGAGCCATGGAGTGTATCTCTCTTAATAGTCCCCATAGACTCCTAAAAAGAGAGATCGCATGAGTGACAATCATGTATACAATGAAATATACAAGACCTGATGTTGATCGGTCGTATTCTGGAGAAGATCACTGTCTGACAGTGAAAAACATCTTAAAGTACTTAATCAACTCTAAGGATGTGATTAAAATTTATGGTGGGTCTAAATTAAAACTAGAGGGCTTAACAGACTCAAGTTTTTCAGACAGACCAAGAAGACAGAAAATCCACTTTAAGGTAAAGGGTTACCTTAAACGGTGGTGCAGTGAATTAGAAAGGTTTCAAACAACAAAGAGTTGCTGGTTTAGTGATAAAGAAAGTATATAGCTATAAATGAAGCTACAAGTTGATTTTTTGAATGAAAAGTTCATTACAGAACTAGGAATAGTTCCTAAGTCTCATCTTGGATCTAAACATGTGTTGTGACACTTTCATTTGATTATAAGAATCATTAAAAGATGGGAAATCACTATAGAGATAGTGAAATCTCAATAACAACATTACACATCCATTTACTAAAGCTTATCCAACAGCAGGATAATCGTCACTTAGAGAAGAAGAGTATGAGATACCATGACGATTGACTTTAGTGCAAGTAGGAGATTGAAAGTAGTATACACACAAGCCACTCATGTTTGATGATAAATCATATACTTTATAACAATCTTATTCATTTATTAATAAAAAGTATTAATTTATTAAAGGCTTTTAATTATCTACATGATGTTATTTTATAATATGTGATAAACCCATAGTTTTAAGAAATGCTTTTAGAATAATGATGATGATCATTCTAATGAGATCTAAATTCTTAGAAAGCTTAAAACTAAAATAGTTCCCAATCGTTGGATTACTAAATTGGGGATTAGTGAATCCAGAGAGATTGGTACATATGTTGCTTGCTCATTGGATGAGGATGATTGATCTCATGATCATTTGTGTGGAGATACTAAAGCAAGTATGTAGGCGCTTATTAGAGAATAAGTTCACTGAATGTGGCTCGGTAAGGAATAACTAATGGAGTTTTACTTGTCTGTCAATAGGAATTCCTGTAGTGATAGTAGTACAAGTGATCCTTGGACTTGAGATCATCATAGTATCTTGTGTATGAGGAGTTATACTTTGACTTATTTCTTAAGACCCTTAGGGTATATCAAAGGGTATGCTTGGGTATAATAAGTTGTACATGGAGATAATGTATGATCAATAAAGAATCTACCACTTCTAGTAAAAGAAGAGAAATGTCCTATGTGATTCGATAAATGACAACCCAGTAGTCCTTGGCTAAGGCAGAATGAAATTAGAAAGGAGTTTCTAATTTGCATTATTTGGAGTTGTACATTTAAGATTTGAAATACATATAATTAAATAAAATAAGACTTGACAGTAATTCCATGTCTTATATTTAATTGGGACATTATATGGTGGAATGATTGAATTGTACGGTAACAATTTACTCAAAGGTTCTTTTATGATGAATGTTGAAATCTATATTATCTGAAAAGTTGTTAATCGCTAGGGAGGCTTATCCCTATTGTAGAATAAATATTATTTATTTAAATAAATTAATAGTTTAATTTATTTATTTAAATAAGATTAGAATTGTTCTAATTGATTTATTCACAACCGGTTTAATATGGAGAACCTAAAGGGTCACACCATAAAAGGAAGAATAATTATTTAAGAAGTTAATGACATAATTGTAATAATAAGTTAAGTATATTTAAATTAATCTATTGTGATAGAATAAATCAAATAGCTTAACATTTATTATTTAATATTTTGGAAATATTAAATATAAATTAATAAGAGGAGTCTTATTATTATTATTATTACTATTATTATTATTTAATTCCTAAAAGAGTTTGGGAATTAATTAATAAAAGTACTCTCATATATTCCTAGTAAGATTAGGAGGTTAAATTAATTAAAAGAGTTTAATTAATTAAATAATACCTTATTTTCTAATTAGATTAGAAGGGTTAACTAATATCTTTATAAGAGGAGTCTTATATCAGATATCAAGATATGTGATTCCAATTGTTAGAGAGTACGCTTTTTTTCTATAGAGATAGAAAAACTAGGGTTTAGCCAACCACCCATATTCTTGAATCTTTCTTCTTCCTTGGTGGATCACCTCTAGAGGCCAAACACTTGGGTGGCTAACATTGATCAAAGGAAGGAATAAAACCCGGTGAATTCAAGTTGAACGCGAAAAGTGGAGGTGAACTTTTACGTAAGAAAGCTCGAATCTTCAAGGGTATGATTCTGATTCTTCATATTTTTCGTTTAATTAATAATTGTGCATAAAGGATGATCCGGGTATATGGTTTGTAAAATTTTAAAACTCTAACTTTTCATTCTTCCGCTTATTTTGTACAATTTGATTGCGTTCATGAATATTACAAACCTAACATATATATATATATATATATATATATATATATATTATTATCTATTTTGAGTCGATTGAGCCTGGGTGTGATATTCGGTACGTTTACAACTTATATATATATATATATACGCTGTAAATATATATATATATATATATAGAGAGAGAGAGATTTTGTATATATATGTAACTGTTTACAGCTTTTGTACACATTGCATCATCATGTGAGCCTAGGAATCATGTGATCACAGATTCAGTTCCTGAATCTAGATTCGGTTCCCGTGATGGACATTTTAAGTCGCATGATCGATTTTGTAAATTATTCACGATTATGCGAATTTCACGAGATGGCTCTCATGCTCACAAGGAGTTTGGCGCTGTTATGTATCTTTGTTTCTCGATAATGCCTCGCATCTCAAAAATAATAAAAGCAATCAAGCCAAACATATAATAAAATAGAAGTATCAAAGGCCTTAATTACTATTGAGCACAAGGGTTTGAAAAACCTATTTTATAAAATATCATTGCCATATTTCATAAAAATTGAACTTTTATACAAAA
Organism: Panax ginseng; assembly: GCA_020205605.1. Classification (NCBI taxonomy): domain Eukaryota; kingdom Viridiplantae; phylum Streptophyta; class Magnoliopsida; order Apiales; family Araliaceae; genus Panax; species Panax ginseng. The sequence continues at coordinate 100,294,051 of CM035139.1, forward strand.
TTCAAACCCTTTGTATATAGGTGCAAATGAGGCATATCACTACTTCTATACAATAACACATAGACCTACACACATATTTAGATAAAAGTTTAAATTGAAAAGTGGCAGTAACCGTGTCACCACGGAAGTTGGGGGGTGCCTAACACCTTTCCTTCGCTTAATCAAGCCCCCATACCCTAATGAATTTCGGTTTTGTAGACTAGTTAAACAGTGTTACATCACTAGGTCTATGTGCAAACCATTTCTCGGTTGAGTAGGTATAACCATTTAAAAATACCAACGGGCGACTCTTGCAGGCAAATCATCGACATATACATATCGGACCTTTTTTTCAAACTTGTTTTTTCAAACAAATCTCACAAAATATGAGAACACCAAAAGACAAGAACAGAAAGGGACAAATAAAACTGGGGAACGAGCCCACATGATTTCCAGTAAGAGAGCTTAAGTCGCTATTCAAAACTTTTTATCTGTTTGTGTGTGGATGTTGCATTTTCATTTGAATGAATGTGTGCTAATGAATTTACTTACTGCACTTAGTTCTTCGCACCATATCTACCTGTGATATTAGTGCTTCGCACATGTAATTATTTCCATACGGTGAGACGTGTTGTATGTGAATGTATGTTGTATTGTCCCTCAACTAGGAGGGTATCCTGTCGGTGTTTGATTACTGGACTCGTAAAGAGACTAATTCCAACGAGGCTCAGAAAAGGCACCACCCAGATTCGCTTCAGTTGAAAGAACGAATTAACTTCCCGTCGAGTAAATTGCTATGATCTGGGAACCTTCATGCCAAAAAGCCGCGAGAGTAGCCTAAGATAGGTACACCTCTGATAAACCAAAAGCAGAGGGAAGTCTCTTCATACCTTCCCATTTCGATTACTTATAATTTCAATTACTTGTAATTTCATTTCCATGTCAATCTCAATGTAATGGAAAATATAAAGGAATATGTGTACATGCATTCCCTTTTCATATCAAAACCTATCATGCTATATTGTCATTAAACCAACTGACATTCGTTTGTTGCAGGATAATACTCCTAAAAAATTGACACATCACAAAGCATGTAACATTTCCACATTTCCCTAAGACTAAACTACACAAGTCTTTTTATAGGGAAACGATTGGTCCGGTAACTCGTTCCAAATCCAAAAAGGCAATAAGCCTACAGCCAAACATGGCTTCATCTGGCCAGTCTAATCCTACTGATGTCTCTCGCAAGGAGTTCGAAGGATTAAGCTATCAAATTACAGAGTTGGTTGTTCTGCTTAAAGAACTACATAAGTCCTCTCAGGGTCGACAAATACCCATCCACACAGAATCTTCTGCACATAGAGGAACTCAGGGGTCCGAACAAGGAAATTCCAGCACCTGAGTCTCAATTTGATAAGACCAACAAAACCCCTAAAATCATCAATCTCAAAGAAGATCAAGACACCGATGATATTAAGAAGAAGGTCATACAAATGGAAGGGACCATTCGGTCTATCAAAGGAATTGGAACACACGGGAGTGTTTTATTTTCAGACCTTTATATATTCCCCGGGGTTCATTATCCAGAAAAATTTGAGACTCCCGATTTTGAGAAATAGGATGGATTGGGAGATCCCTACACCCATTTAAAGGTATTCATTGGAGAGCTCGTATCTTATGCCTAGAATGAAAAGCTCAGAATGTAGCTGTTTCAGAAAAGTCTAATTGGATAAGCCAGAGCATGGTATACCAGATTAGATAGCTCCAAGATTCATAGTTGGGAGGAGTTAGCCCATACTTTCCTCAGTCAGTACAGTTTCAAAACTCAGATGGCTCCAGACCGTTACCAAATTACCAAGGTCAAGAAAAAAGTCAATGAGTCTTTCGGAGAGTATGCCCAAAGATGGAGGTGTCTGGCTGCTCAAGTTATTCCATCTATGACTGAGGCTGAAATGGTGATGATCTTCATAGACATTCAAGAACCTCTTTTTTATGAGAGGGTCTTAGCTAGCATAGGCAAGTCATTCTCTAAAATGATCAAACACGGAGAAATGGCTGAGATGAGATTAAAATCAGGGAAGATTCAAGACCTTGCCACTTTAAAAGCTATAGCTGAGCACATCCAGTTTGGAAGTTATGGTAACAACCCCCAGAGGGTCTATAAGAAGAAAGAGGAGGATGCTTAATTTCCTCGATACTTCAAGGACAAAAGGGCAATCAAAACATGCCTATTCAGAGGAGAAACTATTCCTCTTTCCAAGCACAGTCTTCAAACCCTCTATTGCCAAAAAGTGAAGAAGTCAGACGCACTCGAGTGTTCACACCCTTAGGGGACTCACTCGAAAACATTCTAAAACTTTTGATAGCTCAGAAGAAAATTACTCATCTTCTTCCACCAGCTAACCCAAGTGGGAAGAGTTTCAATGCTAGCAAGAAGTGTGCTTACTATACTGGAGATCCAGGCCATGACACTCAAGATTGTTAGGCCCTTAAGCATAAGATCCAGGATTTAATTGACAATGGTGAGATCGTGGTGACTAAACCCATCCAACCCCATGTTCAAGACAACCCTCTCCCTCAACACAAGGAAGATGAGATTAATATGATCAACAGAGGAACTGGAGAGACCTCCAAGTACCTCAAGTATGTGGGTGGATCATCCCAAACCAGCAAGGACAGTGCTGACAGATGGGATTATACACAGTTCTAATTTATGATGGAACGTGAAATGAAGGCTCTTGGCAAACAGGTCAATCAATTGGCAGAACTGGTGGTTCATCAGCATCAAGTCACACGTCAATTGTTCAGTCAGTAGCATGCTATCCTCTTTCCTCTTATTTCAAGTACTCTACCACTTGCTCCAGAAAGTGAAACACTGGAAGATAAGACTGGAAAAAGAGCAAAAGCTAAAGCCCATCGGGAATTCGCCAATAAAAGGGAATTTACCTATTTAGGCCAACCGATGGAAGAGATATTGCAAATGCTGATTAATGAGGGAAAAATCATAGCACTGCTACCTCCAGTCAACCCACACTCAAGACGGTTAGATTCTAATAGAGTATGTCAATACCACTCCCACTCTCGCGGTCACAACACTGAAGAATGTTGGGCACTCCGCCATCTTATTCAGAACATGATTGACATCAGTGACCTGCAAATGGAATACAATGATGTTGTATTACTTGAGAGTGGGGACACATTTCCTACTAGGTGGAAGTAAGTCGTAGCAGTTTTATCCATTAAAGGAGACTTGGCTGCCACAACACTTACAATACAACCCATTCAGCTCAAAGGTGTTTAAAATCCTTTTAAGGTGGCTGCACCAAAGCCAATCATATTGCCTTTCAGGTCACAATATCCTATTATCATCCTACAAAAAATGCCATGGAATTATGGAGAGGCTAAAGGATCTACATGCAATGCAACTGCTGCAGTGTCGAAAGAAAATCCAGTGTATCTTCCTCAACGGGTGATGAAGCCTACCATCAAGTCAAAAGGGAAAGTGCCCATGGAGAAGATTGAAGAATTCCTCCATACTATTGGACACAATGAAGCCAAAGTGGTTTTAAGCTTGAAAGAAGCTCCACAACAGATTTCTATACTAGACTTGGTGTTCTCTTCAGAAGATCATAGGAAGGTCTTACTGAGAGTCTTAGAAAAAGCCCACTTGCCAAAATTAGTGGATGTTGAAAAGTTCCATCATCTGGTTGAGCACATTTTCAACAGTAATGTGATATCCTTCACCGATGATGACATACCTCCCGAAGGGACAGGTCATTGCAAACTATTACACATAACGGTTGTGTCCTCCGGATATGTGGTAGGAGGAGTTCTGATAGATGGAGGATCATCCTTAAACATCTGCCCCTACACCACTTTGGAGAAAATGAATATTAATCTCAATAGGATCCAAAATAGCCATATAATTATCAAAGCTTTTGATGGATCCCGATGAAATGCTGTTGGAGAGATTGAACTACCTATGAAGATCGATCTACATATATTTTGTGTATCCTTTCATGTGCTTAAGATCACAACAGGATACAACCTACTTTTGGGAAGACCGTGGATTCATATGGCTGGAGCCGTCACGTCCACCCTTCACCAGCAGCTCAAATACATCATTAACAGTAGTCTGGTCACTATTAATGGAGAGCTAGAATTTCCTATTCAAGGAGATATACCACTCATCAGTTTCAATACAGAAGTTGAGCCTGTCAGCTTCCAGGCCCTAAAGGTGAGGAACACTCACTATCAACCCATTGGGGCGCCACCTTTGATACCAAGAGTTTCTGCTGAGGTAATGTCGGCAAGTCAAGAGATGATATCCTTGGGCTTTCAACCTGGACAGGGGTTAGTTAAGGATTATTAGGGCATCAATCTCCCAATTCAAGTTCCCAGTCAGACGGGACAGCCAGACTAGGCTATTCTTCTAGGTCCAGTCACAGGAACCCTCACAAGCATAAACCGGTTCCTTTTTCTACAAGGCTTCTGCCCAAACCTACAGGTGATACTCCTCTACGCCCTTTATTAAAGGTCCTTGCTCCTGTGATAGCCTTGCTATTTCCTAAGCCGATACCGATCAAAGGAAAGGAAGTCCTTATTCCAGACCCCGAAGCAGAGGAAAAGGAACGGAGATACAAATAAGACATTGCAAGGCAGTTATCAAACATACGCGTCTTGGTCCATAAGGAGGGTATGGACAGAGACATCCTAGATGATGATTGTCCAGATATTATTGTCATCATTAAAGAGAAGGAGGACGAAACCAGCCCCTTCATCACAGCTATCCACCAGCAATTCACCCTTGGCAATTGGAGCAGCACTCCTTGTATTTACCGACAAAGGTAAAAAGGGTAGAAACTCCCTCTGCCCTGTAGATAACCATAACTGCTTACTTTTGTTGTACAGTATTAGTAGTTATTTTTGTCATTTCATGTTAACACTTTGTATGATTGAACAGTTTCATATATTAAGTAAAAGCATTTTGTTTCAGGACTCTAAAGTTAGATGTGCCTAAACTTGCTGATGAGGTGCCTATTCTTCACAAGGACTATAACTTTGATGTAAAGTTGGACTCAGACTTGATGGAGATTGAACAAGAGGACTATTAGATACCTCAGGAGATCAAAGAATGGGTCGAAGATAAACCCAAACCAAATCTTAATCAAACCACCTCTTTTAACCTTGCAACCTCAAAAAACCCCAAATAAATCCATATTGGTATGGACCTTACTCCAAACCAATGGAACGACATGGTTACTCTACTGACCCAATTCCAGGATGTGTTTGCATGGTCTCATAAAGACATGGTTGGTTTGTCCACTGACATCGTTATTCATCGTATTCCCATCAAAGAGGGATTCAAGCCAATCAGGAAAAAACTCAAAGATTAAAACCTGAGTGGAGTTTAAAAGTTAAAGAAGAAATTGTGAAACAATTTCAAGCTGGCATCATCATGGTGTCAACATACCCTGAATGTCTATCCAGCATAGTCCCCGTGCCTAAACCTGGAGGAAAGGTGCGAGTTTGCTTAGATTACAGGGATCTAAACAAAGCTTGTCTAAACGATAGCTTTCATGTACCATTCATCCAGATACTCATTGATAATACTGCTCAGTATGACATGTACTCCTTCGCTGATTGCTTTGTGGGGTACCATCAAATCATGGTTGCTGAAGAGGATCGTGAGAAAACTGTATTCATCACTCCTTGGGGAACCTTTTGCTATAGACGGTTGTCATTCGGCCTCATCAATGCCGGAGCTACCTATCAGCGAGCTATGATGGCTCTTTTTCATGACCTAATGCACAAAGAGATAGAAATCTATGTTGATGACATTATTGTCAAGTCCCGAAGGGAGGAAGACCACCTAGATCATCTCAAAAAGCTCTTCAACAGGTTGCGTAAGTATAACTTTAATTTGAATCCAGCCAAGTTCGCCTTTGGCGTTAAATCAGGCAAGTTCCTAGGACTCCTAGTCAGCCACAAAGGGATTGAGCTGGATCTTACAAAAATCTATGCCATCACGAAAATGCCCATACCTCAGATAGAGAAGGAAATATGGGGAGTTTTGAGAAGAATCAACTTCATTAGCCGATTCTTCTCTCAACTCACAGCAACCTGTGAGCCCATTTTCAAGTTACTAAGGAAGAACTCCTCCGTGAAATGGAATGATGAGTGTTAGAAAGCCTTCCTTATAATTAAAGAACAACTAATCAAAGCTCCTGTGTTGGTACCTCCCAGGGATGGTGTTCCCCTGTTCATGTACCTGTCAATCAATGACCATGCCATGGGTTGCATGCTTGGGCAGAAAGATGATAGAGGCTAAGAAAGAGCTATCTATTACCTCAGCAAAAGATTCAACACTAGTGAAAACAAGTATACTCTGATTGAGAAAACTTGTTGTGCTTTAGCATGGGCTTCCATGAGATTACAACATTATCTCCATTGTTACACAACCCATCTCATATCCCACGTGGATCCTCTCATATACGTGTTTAACAAACCCATGTTGAATTTTTAACTGTCCAAATGGTAGTTGATCCTACAACAATTTGACATCATCTGTGTAACTCAAAAGTCTATCAAAGGTCAAGGAATTGCGGATCAACTGGCCGCCTCACCTTCTGGGGATTTCAAACCCTTGGAAACTTACTTCCCCTATTAAGGGGTAATGACAGTTCAGTAACGCTATCAGAGCAATACACACCAACCATGGAAGATGTATTTTGATGGAGTTGTAAACATGGAAGGATCTAGAGCTGGGACAATTCTAGTATCCCATACGGGGGAGCAGTATCCCGTTGCCTTTAAATTGTAGTTTGTCAGCACCAAAAATACAGCTGAGTATGAAGACTGTATCATAGGGCTAAAACTAGCCCAATCCATGGGCATCAGGTGGTTAACTGTCTTTGGATATTATGAATGGGTAATCAGACAAACCACTACGATCTATCACACCAAAGAGATACATTTGTTGCCTTACCATCGGCAGGTTATATAGATGGCTTCAGAGTTTAAAAAAATATCCTTCCACTACATTCCTCGAAATAGGAATGACTTTACGGATGCACTAGCAACTTTGGCCTCCTTAATCAACATACTTGATAAGGAAAATATGCCAAATATCACATTTGCCCTGCAAAAGGCTCCAGCCTATAGGAACTATATTGGAGAAGTATCAGATGAATTGCCTCCCATCCAACACGTTTGGTATCAACATATCAAAGAGTATCTGTGAGATGGATCTACACCCGCTAAGGCGAGTCAGGCGGAAAGAAAGAGGATCCATCGAATGACTATGAACTTCTACCTGAGAAGAGACACACTCTACAAGAGAGATGTAGGACTAGGTCTCCTCAGATGTCTAGATAACGACCAAGCTTAGAGGCTCATGGATGAAATATATGGTGGAGTATGTGGCCCACACATGAGCGACCCTCTACTTGTCAAGAAAATCCTAAAAACAAGGCATTACTGGCTCTCTCTCAAGGCTGAGTATGATGATCACGTCAAGAGATGTTACCAACACCAAATTCATGGGAATGCTATCCACGCCCCTCCAAGGGACCTCCACAATATGAGTTCACCTTGGCCCTTCTCAATGCGGGGAATAGACGTGATCGGGCCCATCGATCCCAAAGCCATTAATGGTCATCGATTCATCTTCACCATGATCGACTACTTCACTAAGTGGGTGGAAGCAGCCTCCTCCCCTAGGGTTACTAAAGAAGTTATCATTGGTTTCATCAAAAATAATGTCATTTATCGATATGGGCAACCAGAGGTGATTATGTCAGACAATGCTAAGAACCTCAACAACCAAATGATGGAGGAGTTAAGCATTAAATTCCACATCAAACATCTCAACTCCATTATCTATCGTCCAAAGATGAATGGTGCTGTTGAACCAACTAATAAGAATATCAAAAAGATCATGCAAAAGATGTTCGCCAATCACAAAGGATGGCCTGACTTATTGCCTCTAACTCTGTTAGCGTATAGAACATCAATGCGCACTTCCACTGGGGCAACCCTTATGGAATGGAAGCAGTGCTCCCTATAGAAGTGGAAATGGAATCTCTCAAAGTGTTGATAGACGCTCAGCTGGACGAAGATCAATTGTTACAAGATAGGTACCACCAATTGTCTCTAATAGATGAAAGGCAGGCTGTAAATATTTTCCATGATCAGTTATATCAACAAAAGGTCGCTAGATCCTACAACAAGAAAGTCCAGCTACAGCAGTTCAAATAACATGACTTGGTCTTAAAGAAAGTCCTTGACAACCAAGATCAATCCAAAGGAAAATTACCCCCAAACTGGGAAGGCCCATTTGTTGTCAAGGAGGTATTGACAGGAAGAGCCCTCATATTACAAGAAATGGATGGCGATGAATTTCTACAACTCATCAACTCAGACACCGTGAAAATGGTACTATGTCTGAAGTTACCATCAAGCAAGCATCTTGATTTTGGATCACCAGATCTCCAATCAATTCAGTTTTTCTAAACCTCTCACTACATCTAACCTTTTTTCACATCAGTTTGCTTCATCAGGGAAAAACACACTTTCCAACCAGCAGCCTGGTTTCGGATCATCAGATCCTTTACTCAACTCAGGTTTTCAAAACCTTTCACACTTTCAGTTTTGTCCCACTAGGGATAAAACTTTTCACATCTTTAGGTTATCCCACCAGGGATTAAACCTTTCACACCTTCAGTTTGTCCCACCAGTGATCAAACATTTCACACCTTCAGTTTTGTCCCACCAAGGTTAAAACTTTTCGCATCTGCAGTCTGTCTTATACACGGGGAGAACTACGCAGACCTGATCTCCCCAACACACGAGAATACGTAGGCAGCCATTTTTATGGTCCGGTCTCACAAAAAAAATAACAAAAACATGTCTACACCCTTTTCACCACTTACAACTTTGAACCTTTACGCTAGGTTCGAACTACGTAGACCTGATCTTTCCCTCATCAATGGGAGTATGTAGGCAGTCATTCATGGTTCGGTCTCACCCCTACCAAAATACAAAAACTTGTCAACTAGTACTTGGATCATTTTAAACCATACCTCATCGGCTTAAGACCAAAGGGATGAAACTACCTAACCTCCCCACACCAATGGGAGAATCGGCGACCATCTAAGCTGCGATTGAGTCCTTAAAGAGAAACACTAATCCATAAGAGATGGAACTACTTGGGCTCCACCATACAAAGGAGTACCGGTGACCATCTGTGGTGCGGTCAATCTCAAAGAGGAAAGCCACACTCTTCTCTAAACCACATACAGAAAATAGTCCCAAGACACCAAAGGCTAGGGGATACACACAGATCAACAATCCATTCTAAAAGATCCAGAGACATCTCAATGTCCATCCATCAAGGGGGAGTTCAGAATACATCAAGATCACAAGCTCTGAAGAAACATGAAAATATCAAGCAAGTAACACGGCATAACTAAAAGGGAAGTGAATCAAAATATATTTCCCTGCCATATATAATGATGTTTGATATATACAATATGTACTGTACATGATAAAAATGGCTAAGCTAGTCTGTGCAGTAAAATACAAGCCCATCTACAAATCAGTGTATATGCGCGCTATCAAATCCAACATGGCATCCCTCTCAAAAGAAGGGGGTAACGCTGTGAGCTCCTTCCAAAGGGTATCTACACGAGCTAACAGATCCATAGCCAACTGCATGGTGACACTATGCTCATCAATATATATGCTCATCTCTGTAATGATATCAGTAGTATAAGACCTCAATGCAGTACTATCTGCAATAGCGGCATCTCAGGTAGATATAACGCCATCTCTCTCAATAACAACTGCATCTCTAGATGATCTGGCCTCGTCCCGCTCAATAATAGTGGTGTCTCTATGAGCTAAATCATCATCTTTCTTAATTAGAGTGGCATCTCTCCTAGAAAGAGCTATCAGCATCAAGGCCCTAGCCTGATCTCTCTCAAATGTCATCAGATGCAAACTCTGTTCTAAATACTCTGCCGAATGCTGGGTCACAGTAGCCATCATACTGGGAGAATCAATCAAAGTTGCTGTCAAACCAGCAAACAGCTCATCCTTTATGGGAGAATCAACATCCTCCATGCACTCCCCACTGTCAAAATCAATCCCCGGACCTGTGGATACAACCGCAGCCAATGTAATCTTTGCCTCCATCCATGCAGAATACCCTGTAGAATGGCCCAGATGGCTAACAGAAAACTCAGCTCGCTCACGCTGAGCCCAACAGGCATAAACCTTGGATTTATCCTCTCCGAATAAATGCTGAGAAGACAAACGCTGACTCAATGCTCCCTCAAACGGATGAACATCCTAAAACTAGTCAAACTGTACCATCACAGCCAGCGGATGATAAGTGGTCATACCCCTTAAACCAGCCAGAGGAAGATAATCCATGCCATATGCATGAGTAATGAAGCTGTAGGGAGAACTAAGCCCTGAACATAGCAAAATATCAAATGGATCCTCGTTCCCTGCCAAAAACACCGACCAGGAAGCAGCGTCTGTACACTCCGCTAGCTGAAAGGAGTAAAATATGGCTATCTTATGGGAAAAGAAATACACATGACGTTGGAAGGTGCCAATCGGTTTCAGGTGTGACCTAAACCACACATACAACAAGATCGAGCTGCCTGTAAATACCCTTACAGGATGGGTGAGGTAATAAGTGGCTAATCTTAGTGCCTCTGCCATAATCATCGATACAATGGTATGTCCCTCCCTGAGAGCCCTCACTGCCATAACAACACTGATGTTCAAATGATCTATGTACAGTGGCATGTACAAATAAGCCACTACATACATCATGAGTACGTATACTCTGGCCACACACCACTAATTTTCCAACGTGGTGAAATCCCCAGAGTGTTGTGCGTAGCTGTCTAATGAGCCAAATCTGTCTATCAGAAAATGTCAGGACATTACATTCCTGGAGGTGATCTCATCCTGGGCTACTCTACGCCTCAAACCAGTGAGGGTCATAAACTATTGGCTCATATCCCCTACAACCATCCGAGCGTAAGGCCTGTCCAGTGACAAAGCCGTCAACCGCTTATACTCCTTTAAGGTATGAGTCAACTCCTGGGCCTCAAACCGGAACACCTGCTTGTCTGGTACCCAGTGCTCTAGTATGCCCTCTACAAAACCCAAGGGAACCTGGAACATCAGGAGGGTCATAGAATGCTACAACAGCTGATCTAAAGTCACCCGGTCTGGAGGTGACAAACTATCATACTAGGATCTCAGAAATGAGGCTACCAATACTGGTGGGGTGTGATCGATGCGGCTAACTGTCGAGGAAGACATCTGTGTAGGCTGTATCATAAGACCATCCAGGGGTCAATGCTGAACATCTCTGGACATACATATGTATAACATAATACATGCATGATAAACAATAGATGGCAATATGGTGTAGGGAATGGAAACCAGTACATACATTCCTAATTACATAATCATCTAATACATCATCTCTGTATATAGCTACAAAATACAGGGAAATGGGGCACAACTGCCCAACAACTAATAGAGGCCTATCAAAAGATATAACGAGAATGGGGCACAACCACCCAGTATCTAACAGAGGCCTATCAAGATATAGCTAGAAAATACATCAGAAGAAGTCGATAGTGTTGATTTTGATATCATCCAACCTATCCACATGATGTAACTCCTCCTGAGTCACTGGATCTCCGTCAAGAGGGATATAAGGCCTATACAATGGAGGATCTGCACTGACAAAACCATACAGGCCAACCCCTAAGCTGGAAGGATCAAAAGTATCTGCCTCTGAAGGATCTCTGCCCAAGTACCGGATGAAAAAATATGCCCAGTCCAACTGTCGGGTCAAGCTATCAATCTGTGTCAAATGAGTAGGATCTCAAGCGCAGGCCATCCAATCCATCATCATCACGGATCTAGGAACCATATCCCTTATGAACTGAGTAGCGCATGTTTGGGCTCCGATGGTACGAGGGGACCATCAACGGTAGAATGCCTCCTGAGTGAATGGACCCTTTGATGAAGTAAAGCTGTCAACTCCCATTAACGGGATATCACTGACAGGCGATTGCGACACAGGAAAATAACGCCTGGTAGGAGGACATATCGGTACATAAATCTCTTCTGTAATGCTCCTGATAGTGTGCTCTCCTAAATAGAGCTCCCATCCTCCATCTGCAAAGAGGGGAATCCGACGGGTGGATATCACATGCTCGACACCAGTCGAAAATCCATCCTCAAAGCCAACTATCAAATGGTCCCCAGAATAGGGAACCCATATAATGAAATCGGCTGTCAATAACTCCAACTGTAGGCGACAATGGGTGAAACTCTCAGCTACAGGAACCTTCAATAACATGGAGTGATTCCATTGTCGTCCTCATGGGTAGGTATCTAAACCTAACACACTAATGGGACGCAAACATGGAAGCCTCTCATAGGCCCAAAACTGCTAATACAAGGGCAAACATCTGCGGTCAGTCCACACTCTTAACCTGTACATGGGAAATCAAAAGAGAAATACTCACCAGAAAAAATGGATAAAATCTTAGCCAAGCCTCTGTCAAGCCCTGCAAATGTATCCGCATTCCCTTGAGGAAATAGGAAAAGGTATAGGAGCCCCAATTATACTCTCCAATATGGTCCACCTCTCGTGTGGCACTAACTAAAGCGAACGACACCGTGGAAGAGTTATCCGCTATGAAATAACCCCGAAGGATGACTAGGAACAATCGCCAAAGAATGTGATCCCTGAATCTCACGTCATCGGGCATGGGCTCACTCAACACCCCACTCATAGCATCTATACTCAAAGGACCAGCGCGGACTGTCCTATTCTTGAACGCCTCAGCCGAGACTCCTAGAAAGGATCTGACGGTAGTCGGGGTAATATTCGCCACACAAGACACTAGCGCCCCTCCTAACTCCATACCGATGATAAACTGCCAATCCATCGACGTCATCACCACCTCGCAGTCCAGCAAATAGAGAGACTAAGTCTGGTGAAACCAACGCTCAGATAATGCCCTGAGGAAACCCTAAGGATAACGATAGGGAAGGATGGAAAAGAACACATCAAAGCCCCAACCATGCATAATCTCTCGATACTCTAGATGAAGAGCCTGATATAGAGAGTGTATGCTAAACTAGTTCCCTCGAGTCTACGTAAAGCTGGGAACCTGTACCACAAATGCAAATAAACATCAAAACCTTTGTTCCTCGTCAATAGGAAAAGGGAAGATCAAACCCAGCTCTTAACTCGTTCGCATGCAAGTAGACCGATGGGTGGCAACTCAAATCATCCAGAAGCTCTAGAATAGTCACATTAATGCCTGGAAGATCCCTGCGGGGAGCATGAGCAGCAGGAGTGGGAGTCGTAACTGGTGCATCCTCCTCCTCATCCTCAACATCCGGCACCTCAACTCGGATAGGACGAATCACCACCTCTACCAATCGACAAGGTTGTTTGACTGAACGAGGTTGAGGCACATCTGAAGCCCTCATCCTCACACCTGAAGTGGTCCTACGGGAGCTACTCGGCTAATCCGGATCCATATATCTGGACACAAGTCTCCAAATCACCTCAGAAGGGGTGTGGTAAATTTTAACCTGGAGCTTTTTAAATGCATTTTATGACTATATGAATGCATGCAGTACTTTAACATATGCCTACAGTAGATTTAAAAATGCATGTCTACCCAATGCCTAGGTTCAGGAAATTTTTTGCCAGTCTCCTTTGTAAAAAGGATAATCCACATGCACATAGGCATGACTAGGTGGCCATTCAGTAGCACACCAACTCACAGTCATAAACATCCTATATGCATAAAAATGTTAAAGATTGTTTTACAACCTTTGCTCATTTGTCCTCAAATAGGATAAGAAATAACAGAAAAAGGTGCCAATTTGACTGTTTCAAAAGTCCAATTTTTTCACATCATTATGATCAGCATGGTTAAATACTAACATTTACTATGTTAAATATTTTTTTATCAAGTCATATGAGCATGCATAATCACTACTATGTGTTTAGAAGTATTTCATGTGATAACCTATTTTTTAACAGACAAAAACTGGAAAAGAAGACATGTATACATTACTAGGATAGTGTGGAACACTTGTACAGTGACAGATTTTGCAGAAAGCCACCTGAACTCAGAAGATCTAAAGAAGAACTCTTGGATTCTCTGTGTGGCGCAACTTGAAAATGACTTATGAAAGTAATAGGAGCCTTAAATACACCCACAGATGGCCACAGGTGTATCTGGGACTGCCGCAAGTGTACCTGTAGCTGTCCTAGGTGGGTCCCACCCCTCCAACTAGGTTCACTCTGAGTTGAAAAGGAGGTCTCACAAGCTGTAAAAGTCAAATCAGGAAAAAGACGCTACGCGATTAAGCGGAAAAGCCTAAAATCCTGAGTTTCAAAGACCAAACTGCGGGTCTACATATCACTCATTGGTATTCTCCCAGACACAGGGTTCACAACATCAAAGATTACAGCTATTGCAAATCACGCGCGATAATACCTCACAAAGGTCCAATATCGTCCGTTCGGGGTCATAAACTTCAAAAAACCTATCCCCAGCAGATACTTCATACAACTTCAACCGTTGAATCACATTTCAATGAAGGTCAAGCAACCTTGACATTATTCCAGCCATTGGCAAGTAAATCCAGCGAAGCATCAGAGGTGGTGCGATGGTATTCAGCCGTTGAAGCACATTTCAACGGAGGTCAAGCAACCTTGATGTTATTAGCCATTGGCAAGTAAATCCAACAAAGCATCGAAAGTAATTCGATGATTTCATCCGTTGGCAAGTAAACTCAACAAAGCGTCAGAAGTAATCCGATGATTTTAGTCGTTGAAGTGCATTTTAGCGAAGGTCAAGCAGCCTTGAAATCATCAATCGTCGGCAAGTAAACCTAGCAAAGCATCGGAGATGGTCCGGTGATAGTATCCATTGAAGTACATTTCAATGAGGGTCAGGCAGCCCTGATAACACAAACTGTTGGTAGTAACTCTAGCAGAACAATGGAAAAACTTGGCGATACAAACCAGGGAAGGCCATCCTCATCAGGGAGGACCGATGATAGAATCTGTTATATAACTCTTCATCAAACGAAGCACAATTCCCCAAGAGTCTCTCGTACATGAGAAGCACATCATCAGTGGAAAGTCTGTATTCAAGATTAAAGATTTTGGTGATAAACCCAAAGTCAAAAACTTGGAGGTTCCTTTGAGCTTTTGATTAGACATTCAAGCAGTTCATCAGGATCATTAGTGATAACTCCAGTCCCCATCAGAAGTCGTGGGAGCAGACAGTCATCACATCCCGTTGGAAAATGGTCCAACAAACCACATTCATCATACATTTACATCATGTTGCATTACATTACATCATGATTATCTTGTTACATTTCAAGTGTCTAGTATTCTTTATCCCATTCATGCCATTAAATTGCATGAATATGATAAAGAGGGGCATCTGTAGACACTTAAAATTTTGCATTCTTGTTACTAATCTTGCAGGAGGGCAAAATCATCTTCCAGAGATAACCCTAGAAGTCAAATACGCTTAATCCCAGAGAAAAACCTGGGATACTCAACTTTTTTATCTTGGAGACAACCCCAAGATACCCATTTCAAGTCCCAGAGATAACTGTAGGAGTTTCAGTTCCAACCTCGAAGACAACCCCGAGGGATGCAGTTCTAGTTTTAGAGATAACCCCGAAGAAGTCAGTTTTAACCTCGGAGATAACTCTGAGGCACTCAATTTCAACCCCGAAGATAACCTAGGAGGTCAGGCACACCTCAGAGACAACCCTGAGGACATTCAGTATTCATAGCAGCCCAATCTCAAAAATAACCCTAAGCAACGACTGCTAAATCAGCCCAAAGCTAGAGATAACCCTGGTGAGGGGAAAAATCATCATTTTCCCACCTCGATCCCACATACATGCCGTCTTAACAACATTCTATACCATATTCTACACAGAAATTTCCTATAAGAATCATAGCTCAAAATCCCGAGTGACTACTACACAAGATATCACACATGATAGAATTTGAAGACCTGAAAGTCTGGTCATGGACCCATCTTCCTGGCTTTGTACAACCTCCTATCCCATTTCATTGTGTAGCTCTCAACAACAGCATTCTGGAAGGGTATTATACACCTCAATCGGATGCTCGTATTGAAAGTTATGAATGTTCAAGCGAACAACACGTTGTATGTGTGCACATACTTCGAGACGACGGAGCTCGGGGAACCTTGGGGAGCCGTAGGTGCCTGCGGCTCCCTCCACTATAAATAGAGGGCTTGGGGTGGCCATTTTAAGAAGAGAAAAGGCGAGAAAGCCCTGTCCATTTTTCTCTGTACACATTTCTAAGTGCTTTCTTTTTCTAGACACCTATAAGCTTGTGTTTTGCTATATTTTACCGGTGAAAATTGAGTAGTCATTCATTTAAAGCTATTTGAAGTCTTTTTGGCAGCCCACTGTAAGACATCTTAGATTTCTTAAAGCCTTTCTCCACTTTCATTCATACATACTTATTCATGTTGAGAGTCGTGTTGTATGTGTATGCTCGAATCATCGATCTGTGGCTTTTATTGCTTTTATATATATACTTATGTAACGCCTGAGAAAATCAGATTTTTATGTGAATTAAATTTTTATTTGATTATTTAAATTAAATAAATTTAATTATTTATTTATGTGAGAGTAAGCTGTTTGAAGGTCGTTCTATGACCTATAGTGTGCGGATGTGGTTAGGATTCTGGCTATGTGCTAGGATTAATTTTTTTGAACTTCTAAGACAAAAATAAAAGTTTTTTGAGAAAATTTCGTAAAAAGACTATTCATCCATTTCTGCTCGGGAATTAATTATGAATTTTTGAGAAACGCATAATGATAGAATTCTAAGACGAGATGGAATATCCAATAATATTTCAGTTATGGAAAACGAAGTTTTCACCTGCGGACTTAATACCTATGGGTTAAGGAAAGTGAGTTCGAGAATAAAATGACTATGTATAATGATTAGGGTTATTATATGTGAGAAATACGAGTATGATACTAGTTATTATACGAGTATAGTATGAAGATTATTACGACGTATAATACGAATATTGTATGAATACTATACCAAGAGAATACGAGAGTTATATGAATAAAATAGGATGAAGTCTTAATGGACTTTAGCTATTGGACCTAGACTTTGTCAAGCCCAATTAGTAAATGTATGAAGCCCAAGAATGAGTCATATCAAAGCCTAATGTTAGGTTAAATTAAGCCTAAAGATAAGCCTAAACCAAGAAACCGAACCGCGAATCAACCCGATGGATCACCACATGGGTAAAACCCATGGGGGCAGCCCATGTGGGACCCAAAAGGCCATGTGGACCGGCCACTTCATGGCCAAGTAAAGTGGTTTACTTAGTTTCTAAGCTATGAATAGTAAGGAGGTGGGACGATTGACCATTTTGCCCTCCATTTGGTTTTTCTATATAAGGAAAGGTAGGGTGGTTAATTTGGTTGTTTCACCAACTTTGACCAATATATATTGAGACAGAGAAACGAGTAGTAACATGTAATCAAGAGCATCCAAAGCAAAACATCCAAGTTTTATTCAAGAACATGAAGAACGTTAAGGTAATAATACATAAACCTTTATCTTCGATCCTTTTCTATTTATTTTTCATAAAGGAGTATGAATTGGTGGAGCATGTCTCTTTCGGAGTAATAAGGATGTCTATTATTGAATAAAAACATTGATAAGCCATGTATAAGTAAGAATCATATGAGTTTAAGTGAGTTTAATCGAAGAAAACCATTATGCGTTAATTTGGTTGTTGATGAACAAATTGAAAACCATCATGTATAGGGTATGTGCATATTTCTTGGTTAGGTTATAGATAATGAATCAATGGATTGGTTCCATTTGATTTGGCGTATAAAACTCGAGTAACGAAGTTATGGCGAAATTTACGAGATTAAGCGTTAAACGTTGAAAGCGTAAAAATTTTGGATTAGTAGTCAAAACTCGCCGTTTAATTCGAAAACCCTAGTTTTCGATGGCGTAACTTATACCAACGTATTTAAGAGTCGTGGACTCAAGAATGGTCGAATTTTGACTTAAAACGAAGAAAACAAGTTATAAACGCTCACGAATGTTAAACGAACGCGTAATAGAACGTTAAATAGTGAATTCATTGTTAATGTATTTAAAAACTACTTTTATCCGGATGGAATCGAAGTACATGGAATGTGTAAGATAACGGATTTTGAACGAGCCAATTCCTACTTATAATGACCAAATTATGAGTCCGGGAAGAATTAAATTGGAAAATATAAAAAAATTTAAAGGCTCAGGGTAGGCGCCGCCGTGCCACCCCAAGCATAAAGCACTTCTGACCATGATCTTTGGGTTGAAGATAGGCTCTTGTTAGTTGGCACCTTATGGCGCCTTTATATATAGTAAGTCTCGCGTCGCATTGGCTTTGAGAGGCGAGGGCTTCTCTTTATCGTTAGTTAGAAATAGCAATGGCCAATGTAAGACCCTGAATTTTATGAAATAAAAGTATTCATTTTTTTTATTTAGTAAATAGTTAAATTGATAAAAGTGTAAAGTTAAGGGTGATATATGTAAATTTTTCAAAATAAGTAAGTGGTTATAAAATATTCATTGTTGTCAGGGAATATTCATTTGGTCGTGGAATATTCTTATTTTCGGGGAATATTCGTACGATGTGGCAGCCATTTATGGGCCCCATAACAGAATGAATGTCAGATATAGAAAGGGACAAAAATAACCTTTTTATAAAAATAACGGTGTTAAAATTGTTGAAATACCCGGTGATAAAAGAACAGTAATACGCGTGGTTGCACAGTAGCACACGGTATTTCACAGTATTTCTAATTATTGATTCTTACGTAAGAAGTCACTCAACAATTGATACAGTAAAATTGCACAATCTTTCATATTATTGGTGCAATAATTCCTACAGTGATAATTGAATAGTATTTTGCATTATTGATTCAATAATCGTCATGACACAGTAACTCATATTATTGAATTAATATTATTGGATAGCATTATTGATAATGTTTAGAAAGTTCTGTCGAGGAAAGGGGTTAGGTTATTTAATTGTGCGCCAATAAGAAGAAATTCTTATAGGAAAGCCCCCTCTTTCTTGGGAACGATCTGATTATCAATATTGTGAATCTATAATATTAATTAGTAATAATTATTGAGGAATTGTAAATAATTGATGAATATGATAAGTAAATATTTGTTTAATTTGTTATAAATGAAGGAATTAATGTTGAGATGTTTTATCAGTATTTTGTCGGAATGGAGGTATTACAAATCATCCGTATGTGGATTTCGGTCATTTTCCGTTGAGAATTTGGAAAAACGTTCTTCTACAAAGTTGTAGAGAATTAAATTTCCTATTGAATGGACATAAAATTCATCTTTTTCTTATAAAATAGCTATTTATTATGAATTATTGAAGTTTTGAAAATAAATATTTTTATTAAAAATATGGGTGGGCCCCACTTTTGGTTGTTGTGGAAAAATGCTGAATTTGGTGGGCCCCATTGGTGGTGTGCTGAATTTGGTCAAGAAGGTGCACGTAGAAATTTTTTAAAGAATATTAATATTTTATTAATTTAGTCTGCTTAGGCGTTCTAGCATTTTCCTATAAATAGGGTGCTTAGTTAGAATTGAAAATCACACCAGAATCTGAAGTTTTCTCTCTATAATATCGAGCATATTTTGTGAGTATTTAGATACTTTGAGAGTTGCTATTCAGTGCAAGTTCCTTCAGTATTATATCCAATATTTCAGCAAGAAGTATTAATCTTTTGAGGTAAGGGATGTTATTTTCTTCGTAAATGATATTATTTCTTTCAACATCATTATACCGAAATATTGGTATGAATTTTATTATGAAATTTTTACCTTTTCATGTCGGGGTTACTATTCACGTATACGTCACTATTCACGTATACGTCACTATTCACGAATATGGTACTATTCACGAAGTATGATTTTTCTTGTGAAATTTCTACCTTTTCGTGTCGGGATTACTATTCACGTATACATAACTATTCACGTATACGGCACTATTCACGAATATGACACTACTCACAGAAAAATAAAAAAAAATTATTTGTCCAAGTTGTCTATTATGGTTACTATCTTTGATTGTATCCATGTTTTGATCTTCATTCTTGAATTTTGCTCCACAATTGTTTATTATGGAGTATTTTTAAAGTTGGAAAAACTAAAGTACGAATCCCTAATCATTGTCCTTTTATCTCACTGGATTCGTTTTCTTTAAAATATTTTCATCATTCTCAATCCTAAATGGTGATATAACTGAATATCTTTGGTCTGTAGTTCAAAGATGAATGATTACCTGATGAATATTTTTGGCCCGTAGTACAAAGATGGACAGGCGTTTTGATGAACATGACCAACTTGTAAGACTCCAACTTATTACAAATGTGACAACCCAAGAATTTAAACAATTTTATAAAATCTTAAAAGATTGAATAGGGGTTAAATAATAAACCTAGACAGAAAATAAGTGTATGTATTTAACATTTTTAGGAATGAATTTTGTGAATTTAAAAACTTTTGGTGAAGGTCTAATATACTTTTTGTGAATTTTGAACATATACTTTTTGTGAATTAAACTTTTGGTGAATAAGTGTATGTTAGGAGTCTACCCTAGAAAAGGTCTAGGGTAGTGTGTTAGTTTTTATGGCATAAAGTATTATGCCTAGTCCTTTATGCGATGCCTCACTATACACCACAAAATTCCCTGTATCATCAGGTAATGATAACACAGGTGTTGTACTCAACCTTTTCTTCAATTCGTGAAAACTTTCCTCACACTTCTCCGTCCAAAAAAACTTAACCGCCTTCCTGGTTAAATTTGTCAACGGGGTCGCGATCTTGGAAAAGTCTTGAATAAAAGCGCGTGTGGTAACACCGCTTGACCTAAGAAACTCCTTATCTCTGACGGTGTCTTCGGCTGATCCCAGTTTACTATAGCTTCAACTTTAGATGGATCTACCAAAATTCTGCCTTTATCAATAACGTGTCCGAGAAACTATACACGTTCCAACCAAAACTCACATTTTGAAAATTTTGCGTACAACTTCTCTTTTCTCAATGTCTCCAACGTCATTCTTAAGTGTTCAACATGTTCCTCCTCACCAGGATATCATCAATAAACACCACCATAAAATTTATCTAAGAATGGTTTAAACACCATGTTCATTAAATCCATGAACGCTGCAGGTGAATTGGTTAAACCAAATGACATAACCAGAAACTCATAATAACCATACCGAGTTCTGAATGTTGTCTTCGGTACGTTTTTTAGCCTCACCTTCAGCTGATGATAACCACTCCTCAAGTCTATCTTTGAAAAATACCTCACACCCTTCAGTTGATCAAACATGTCATCGATTCTGATGAGATACTTATTTTTAATCGTGACCTTATTCAATTCTCTCGTAATCAATGCGAGAGCGCATCGATCTATCTTTCTTCTTAACAAACAACACCTAAATTGCTCCCCATGGCGATACACTCATTTGGATATACTTCTTTGTCGAAAGCAACTCTTGCAATTGCACCATCAACTCTTTCATCTCTACTGGGCCCATTCTGTATGGTGCCTAAGATATCGGGCTCGTTCCTGGTACTAAATCAATCACGAACTCGATTTGTCGATCTGGCGGAAGACGCGGTAAATCGTGCGGTATCGTCCGCAAAATCTCTTATGATCGGTATCTCTTCTAACTTCGCACTCTTCTTCTGTGTATCGACTATGTAGGCTAAATATCCTACACATCCTTGTCTTAACAACTTTTTAGGTTACATCACCGTCAGACAACTTGCTTGTCGAGGTGACTTACTGCCATAAAACACAACCAACCTTTGACGGAGTCATAAGGTTAACACATTTTCTTTGGCAATCAATTACTGCTCCATGATTGAATAACCAATCCATTCCCAGTATAACATCAAACTCACCAAGTTTAATTGGTATCAAGTCTACCATCATCTCTTGACCCTTAATAACCACTCTACAATTCTTATATATAAATCTAACAGGAATCACTTCCCTATTTGCAATCTCTATGCTTAAAGGATAATCTAATTCTTCTTGAGGCAAATCTAAATTGCAGGCAAATTCATCGGATATAAATGAACAAGTAGCACCCGAATCAAATAGTACATAAGCATTAATACCATTAATCGGAATAGCATCCTGCACAGTCATATTGAAAGTTCTCGCAGTAGGTCGGCTTGACTGCACAGGTCTAGTGATAGTTTTAATTAAACTTTATTATAACTAACATCACATACTAGACACCACAAAATTCAATACTAACATGTTATACTTAAAATAAGACTCCTCTATGTTATGCGGGAATTGTAGGTTGTGGTGTTAGTTGCCTACCCTACTGGTAATTGACAACGGTGCCTAACCTGCTGGTAGTTGACAATAGCGCCTACCATATTGGTAATTGACAACAGTGGCTACCATGCTGGTAGTTGACAACGGTGGCTACCCTGCTAGTAGTTGACAACAGTGGCTAACCTACTGGTAGTTGACAACGGTGGTTACCTTGCTGGTAGTTAACAATGTTTACTACCCTGCTGGTAGTTGACAATGATGCCTACCCTGATGGTGGTTGACAATGGTTTACCTCATCGGATGATCTCGATGCCTACTTGAACAGTAGTTTACATCATCGGATTGTCTCGATGCCTACTTGAATGGTAGTTTACAAAGATTTACATTACCGAACTGTCTTAGTGCCTACTTGAACAGTAGTTTACAAAGGTTTACATCACCAGACTATCTCGATGCCTACTCGAATGGTAGTTTACAAAGGTTTACATCACCGGACTGTCTCGATGCCTAATCGAATGGTAGTTTTCAACATTGAATTTTTTTTCTCAAGTTTGGGCATTTAATATGCACACATATTTAACTCTACTGGGGATGCATGCTTAACTTTTAAATGGAGATGTGCGGTGATATAGTGCAGTTGCACATGTGCAGACCATGCATGATGTAATGATCTAAATTTATCCTTAGGAGTCTATTTTCCTAGGTTGATGCACATGCTTAATTGAATTGACTAGATGTAGAAACATACCTCACCCGATTCTTCCCCGATGCTACACTGGATTGATGCCAACAGTTTACAATATCAGACATCCTGATATCTTCGCTGAAGTAGTGTCCAACGACTTGCATCATCAAATCCTTCCCCGATGCTACGCTGGATTGATGCCAACGGTTTACAATATCAGATCTCTCGATATCTTCGTTGAAGTAGTGTTCAACAACTTACATCACGGGATCTGTAACGCCCCCAAATTCGGGTATCTGTTACCTCGGACCTGGTGCGTCACGATACTATCTTTGTCTAACTATTAACAGCTTTCATTCATAATTTAATGAATACAAATTAACTTTTATCCTAATTAATATATTCATTCCTTTCTATTTTTAGGATCTATGAATCAATCCCAAAACCTTCATAAGTCAATTCCCGATCTTGATCATTAACCATTCTTGTTCTTTCATTATATTTGATGTTATACTTAATAAGATTCGGAATAATTAAAACATTTCTGAGTTCTTTATTCACTTCCCTGGATCACAACCTTCATCATTTACATATCTCTGAATCAAATTTATTCTATGCTTCGATTCATCAGAGTTACATTATAAAATTTACATCTTAATTCGATGTTCTTTATGTGTCGAATAGTATGACTACACAACTCTACAAGAGTTAAACAACTATCAATTACATCATCTAAAACCTAAAACAAGGTTTGAGATTTTAACTTCAGGTAAACAAATCAATCTTCTTGTGATACTATTGAACTCTATCAACCAAGTATCACGTAACTTTACCGTGAGTCCTTAACCTGTAAAAGTGGTTATTTGCAAGGGTGAGCTCGACAACCCAGCAATTCTAACAGTTTTCATGCATCACATAACACATATTATCATACTCAGTTTATAAAATCATAAGCATTTAAACATATACACATGCTGCTTCTCATATAACAAGTATAGAGATTAACTTACAAAACATATAATCGTAGATTGAATTTTAATCTCATATATATCTCATAGACATTTCCACATTTCGTGGCATAACATCATTCATTTCATACATATCTCATATACATTTTATATATAATTTATCATTTCATATCATAGCATAAATCAATCAATAATTATCAACATTATAGAGCAAATAGGAACTGAAAGACTTGTCTGGCTCGTAGATTATCAACTACAACTTAACTGCTTATAATTATCTCCACTAAGTGTATTCCTACACAATTGTATAATCATGAATTCATACCCATTAGTCATACATTTCTTTACATTCTCAATGTAATAGCAATCGTTACATTATTTTCTAACTCAGTTCTTAAAACCTTCGTTTCACTTTCTTATCATACTTTCTTAGGATAGTTATGTATGTATAAGTATACCGTAGCCACATTTACTTAACATCAACATTCATAAACCTTTATCACACACTTAACTAGCTATGTGTTCGCACACATTTAAAACTCATAGATGCATGATTCATATTAGTCTTTCATTTTGTAATTCTTATTAAAACTTAACAAATCTAGGTTTTATATAACCACTACATGCTCATATACTTAAAACATCACTTATGTCAAGTATTATAACTTAAGACATTCATACACACATGTTTTAAGGTTCAAATTACAATTTAAAGCAGGTTATGCAACAACGCCTCGCAGTAAGTAATTCAAGATTTGTAGTTTGGCTTTAGGATGGGGTATGACTATGCCGTCCCCCGCCTGACTAGATTTAAATCTTTATTTCCCAGTTTACACCTCATTACATAACATGCTAACATATAACACATACACACGTTAAGAGGCCTTGGTCAAAGTGTGGTGCCTCTTATGTTTTACTTCAAGTTATTTTTACACTTTATAGCTTTATTGCCATTTATTTCACCGCTAAGCAATTTCATGCAACAAGGGTCTAACTATGTAACTAATAATGATGTTAAACAACTTTCAATACACATGCTCACATGTATTCATCCTATCTACATATGACTAGCATAGTTTATCACTTGAAAACTTATTTTATAATCATGCTCTAATGACTTTTATTGTGTCAAATTAGATAAGTGCACTTATAGGCCATGTTTAATGACATAAATAATACTAGCATGCGATCCTACAAGTTCATAGGGTAGGCAACACAATGCTCATAAGTATTAGTTTATAAGGCATTCAAGTTCACTTTTAAAAGTTATTCTAGGCCAAGTTAAAGCAACTCAGTGAAACTATAAATCTCATTTCATAGCTAACTAAGCCATGTACGTATGTTATCACGTTTAGAACTTTAAGTACACAAGTTACTTTAAGTTTGTTCTCAAGTTTCAAGTTTTATTTAGAAATATACACTAAAGTGACTAAAAGGTTCATGGTATTTAAAGGGGCTTGAAACCACACATCATACCTATTTCCATGCATAACTAGGTCAAACTAATCATGCAATGCAACTTTGAAACACATGTCATACTCATTTATACATGTTTCTACACATGCTTATAAGGTCAAAATATAACCACTCCATGTTTATAACACTTAGTTTGCAAAAATATCTGAGTTTGCCTTTGAAATCGTTTGAACCCAAATCAAAGCAATCTAACACATACAATACCACTTTGAATCTTATATCATGCATAATTAAACTTCGTATACATGCTATCAAAGTCAGAAATTAAATGACTCAAAGTTCGTCAAGGTTTATTTTCCAAAATCTTCAAGTTTCTTTTCGAAACACATGCTAAATCATGCTAAAGAAATCCCTTATAATTAAGGTAACCTTAACTATATGTCATGCCTATTACCATGCATATTTAAGCCAAACTAACATGCTAAAGATATCACATTTCAACAAAATCGGGTTTCTCTTCGGTATGCAGTAGCAATTCTTATTTCATACATCTTGTGGAAGTAGAATGTATTCTTATTTGATACATCTTGTGGAAGTAGTGCGATTGCATTTGATACATCTTTGTGGAAGTAAGCTGGCAATTGCTTATTTGTCCCAAAATAGACACAGAACAACATACGACGCAGCTGCGCTAGAATGAACTACAGAATGGGTTCAACTGCGCCCTTCCTGGACAGTTTCAGGAATGGCTCTGATTCTGCAGAATCTAAACCCAAACATGAAATTCTTCATGCAACATGCTTAAATTCAGCCACATTACTTTTATACATATATATAATACATAACTAACATGATAGCAATTCTCAGTTCACATTAACAACCAATTTGATTACTCCAATTCAAGAGTTTTACTATTTTCCCATAATTTCACATGTTTAGGGAATTTCATCACTACAGATTCGTTTCTAAACCAAATCCTTAGCCATCAATATCTAACAACAATTTATGGATAACAACAATCCTTAGCCATCAATTTTTGACTCAAAAGCAAGTATTTCTTGACATTACTAAGAAATTGCAAACCTTAGGAATCAAGTGCATTTATGTTCGTATGATTACCTCTTGATTGCTTGAATTTGCTAACTATAGCTCTTCAATCCTCCCATTGGTCTCAATTCTACTAACCTTCCATAGCCAATTTTCTTAGATAATTTAATCATCAGGAAAAGAGAAGAATGAGGCTCTATTTATAGAGATTGACCAAACAATGGCTTTGCCCATAGATTTAAACCAAAAGGAAGAAGAAGAAGCTATTGGGTATTGAAGAGTTGATCACCAACTCCCTCTTCCTCCATTCCTTTCTTCATCATTAGCTCTATTTAGCCTTCTCTATTCCCAGCAATTGTAGAGTTAGGCCAATGGCCTATTACACAGTTATTATAATAAGTGTGACACTGATTTTGGGACAAGGCTTATTCTCTCTAATTTATCAGTAAAATGGGTCTCATTTTACTAAGGTTAATTCTTTTTGGGCTTATTAAATCAATTATAATGACTTAACATTACTACATTAAATTAAGTTATGGGCACATATACACATATATATGTACATAACCACATATAGGAAGTATACTTATATTTTAAATATACACCAATATAATCTTATATCACAGGTACATTGTGCTAGTCCAAATAATATTTTAATTGGGCTAAATATATTTCAGTTGGTTACTCTCAACCCATTAATTCCTATCACACATAAATATCACAATGATCAATATCAAACATTTATTTTCTTACCACTAATTATCTTTTAATAATTTCAGCTAAACCTTTACTCTAGTTTAAGTTTAATGCTCATGCCACACAAGGCTCATTTATCCCACTTACAAGAGTTATATAACTCAAGCTCATAATCTCAACCATAAAATATTAGGGGTCTAGGCCACGTTTAGCTTTTCTCCAATTCCACGTTATTTTACTATTCATTTAATATAAAGTTTGTTTGACACACTTTACCTTAATGCTAAACTATTTAGCTTATTTTAAATAATTGCACACTTGTAATATATAGAACTACTATACTAGGCTGTATGAATTTTATACTCATAACACCTTTATTTTAAGATAACCATTTCCTTAGAATAATTAGTATGTACAAAACTAATTATTATACTATAATTCTTCAATTCCTTTTCTTCCATAAATTATCCCAACACATTTTCAGTTAGCCATAACTTAAATATTAATTTAATGCATAAATCTCTAACCAATATTTATTTATAATTATATTAGTTCTCTTCTTTTATTAATCACTTATCTTTCAAATATTAACCCTTTTATATATTACAATACTATGTAATATATTTAAAATATCAAATTAACATATTCATTTCATCCTCTTATGTAAAACACATATATTAATTTTGTGACGCCCCCAAATTCGGACCTCCACTCGGTCACTCAAATTCGGTTCATCACGTGCTCATGGCATACAAAAAAATAACTAAAATATCACTTTCACAACGGAAGATCAAATTTAGAATAATATATAATGATTTGTTATAATTATTCCCTCAAGTCTCGCAACCTACGGTACATAATAGATTACATAATAATATCGACTATAGACTTATTACATAATCCTACTTAAGTTTAAACATAATCTTAATACAACACATAAATTTTAATGTAAAGGAACAAGCTAGTCGGTAGCCTTGCCCTTGCCCTTGTCTGTTCTAGAGACACCTCCCTGTTCCGCCTTAACTAAAAGGTTTTAAATAAGCAAGGATGAGCACAAATTGCCCAGCAAGTAATATACAACAAGGGTAAAGAATAAAATATCACAAGTTTGAATTATCAAAGTATCATCTCTAAGATAGTTCAGAGTTTCAGAATAATATCATGAATAGTGAATATCAATAATTCTTGGAATAAGAATGATAATTCAATATAAATCAACAGGTATATATGAATTCAAAGACTATCAATGTATCCAACTAGATAAACAATTTATACTGAGTAGTCACTAAGGACTAATGAACATCTACTAGAGTTACCAATATTAAACTGATAACCCAAAAGAATCGAGTACTATAGATGATCAGTCTATAATACTCTAAGTTATGCATAACACCACAATAGTACCCATTTATGTGTTGGGGTTTCCAACAACATACACTCCCCTTACTATAAGGGTTGTTCAACTCAGTTTTCAAGATTTCTGCACCAATCAAGTGGTTTGCACAGTTTTATAAACATGCATATAGTCTAGCTGAATCAAATGGCATTGACTCCTTCACAATATTCAAGAACAATACCAAGTTCAACATGAATAATAGTTTTCACAAGAGTCTAAACATACTGGTTCAATTGAACGAATAAGTAGAATAACTTGCATTCGAAGAAATAAGGTTTAGATACTCTGCTTACGGTATTCGTTGCACAAAGTAATGCAAAGATACTTGCACAATAAGAGTAGTATACTTGCTCAAGTAAAAGAGTAAGAATTTAGGAACTTGCCTTAAGCGTAGTTTATCTAAGTTAATAAATCAACACTTTCAAATCCTAGTATAGCGTATTATAAGTACAAGATGCTCATTAGCTAACACATTATTAATCAAGTTTAACACGATTCAAGTATACACATATGGTACAAATCAGATTATAAATTCATCATGAATCAAATACCTAATCATTTCACAAGTAAATTAAGAATACCCAAGGTTAAGTCCTTTTTACCCATCGACCTTCCTATTACGAGGCAAACGCCATCATATCATTTAAGCATCACTTATATACATGTATCAATAGGTTTTAAACTACTTTTAGTAATATAGGCTTCACACAAGTTAGTTGTCCAAAGATCAGATTTCACTATCTCAGATTCTAGACTGGCACAACTGCGCCATGGCTAATCCTATGATCAGCGCAGCTGCGTCGTCCTCTGGCTAAGCCAAGACTCAGCTGCTGCCTTGTGGTTTCTGTCCGGCTTGAACACACAATTATACATAATATAGTTTGTCATGTTAAAGGCCTTCTCATTCCTCTCAAGTCAATCTAGGTTCTTCTTTCATAATAAAATTCTAAATTGATCATTTCAACAATTTAAGGCCATTCAAGGTCATGAAACCACAAAGTCTATCATGCTTGCTCTCTAAACATACAAGATATTATAAAACTCATATTAGGCATGTGTGCGAGTATTCATAACACCTATGTGAAATTAGCATCGCTTTGGTTGTAAATATGCTTCGTTCATGCTTTTCTTGAAATATGATACATAAGCATGGTGTCTATACATTTATGCTACATGAGTGAGTCTAAGAGTATCATCAAACACGATCACCATTATCAGATTCTAACCCTCAAGATATTTTGACAATATTAACATTCAAAGCATACATCATCAGGTGAGCTACCATAAAACAACACGATTGCTTAAGCGATGAGCTACCATAAAACACTACCTTAGACTTATTCGGAGTCTAAAGATTCACACATTTGTTCTGACAGTCAATTACTGCTGCATGGTTATATAAAAAATCCATCCTCACTATTACGTTAAATTCTCCTAGTCTAATAGGAATCAAGTCTACGCTTAGTTCATGTTCTCTAATGTTTGCGCGATAATTTCGATAGACGTATTCTATAGGGATTATTTTCTTATTCGCAACTTCTATGTTCAAAGGATCTTCTAAATGTTCTCGGGGTGTACTAAGTTTACTATCAAATTCTTCGAATACAAATGAACAGGTGGCACCCGAATCAAATAATACATAAGCATTTATATTATTGATTAGGATTATACCTGACACCACGTCCTTCGCAGCTACTGCGTCCTGGACGGTCATGTTAAAGGTTCGGGAGGTCGATCGGTTGGGTTGTGTAGGTCCACCAATCATTAACTTACTTCCTCCTCCCTGGCCTCCACTAGTTCCATCGCTTCCTTTCTTCGGGCAATCCTTTATCTGGTGCTCTGTTGATCCACAAGCAAAACATCCTCTAATCTTCTTCTACTTTGGGAAATTTGGCGATATGTGCCCCTCTTGGCCGAAATTATAACACGTGTGTTTTCCTTTCCAACATTCTCCCTGATGACTTCTTCCACATTTGTTACAAGCTTCAACCCTTTTCTTAAAGTTTTCCTAGTGACTCCCACCTTGATTATTGCTTCTGTTGTTATTGTTTTCCCATTTCCTCTTTCTGAAGTTACTCCCTCCGCTGCTACTTCCATCACGATGCTCACTACCAGTGTTCTTGTTCTTCTTCTCCTTATGCTATAGATTTAAGGCCTCACTGCCACCTTCCGCAATGATTGCCTTCTCTAACAATGTCGTAAAGGAATCAATCTGGAAGACTGATACCTTATTATACAACCACGACTTTAACCCTTGCTCGAAGCATCTTGCCTTTCTTTCCTCATCCACAACTTGGTGCTCCGCAAATCGCGCTAGTTCATTGAACTTAGCTGCGTATTGCGCCACCATCATATCTCCTTATTTTAACTCTAGCAACTTCACTTCCATCCTACTCTTCATACTCTTCGGGAAATAGTTCTCAAAAAACAGAGTCGTAAACCTCTCCCATGTTATTGTTCCTTCTCCCGCTCTCTGCTGATTAGTTTCCCACCAATAGTTCGCTTCGCCCCTCATCATATATGTGGCAAATACTATCTTCTAGTCTTCACCCACGCGAGCTATAGTGAAGGCCTTCTCAATCTCCTTGATCCAGGTTTACGCAACTATCGGGTCAGTGGTTCCCGTGAACTCCGGGAGTCCTACAATCTTAAAATCTTTGAAGGTTGTTACTGGGACAACTTGGGGAACGGGTGGTACGGTTTCGTTTCTTCCCCTTAGAGCTTCTCCCAATAAATCTACCAGTCTCTGTATCGGATCTACTAGACCTCTCTCATCATTAACTGACTCTTCTGGGATAGTTATTGTACGTCTGGAGGCATTTTCTGCATCACAAAATTTTTCATTTTATTATCTAATTATCATATTTAGACATTTCTCAATAGAAAAGAACTGGAGGTTTAAAACACGTTTCTGAAGTAAGACCATTTATATTCATATGCCAAATGGTTACAATACATGTTCTTTTCTAGCATACTTCTATAAATGATATCACATATCCCCTAGTATCACAAAAGACGGGGATAACACTAGCTTACTACCCCTCTAACACTTTTCAAAAGTTGGGGTTACCATCATCTCGCCTCTTACATAAAAGATTGAGATTTACAACAACATATTAACAACACATAAATAAAATACTACACTACTGAGCTTGTCCTTTAGACTTAATCTAACATCCCATGCTCCACGGCGCTCTGATATTCCTTCTGGGTGATGTGCACCACCATATCTCGACTTATGGTATACCGGGTCTGTCCTTGCTCAGCTGGTAATAATTTACCCCATCGATCAATCTCTCCATGGTCGTGCGTAGAGCATAGCCCATCTTGTTCATCTTCCTCCTCTTGCACCGCAACTCGTCGTCTAGATAACCTACCCCATCATTGGCTTCCTCCCACTTCTCCTCGAAGTGAATTCTATCCATCACCTCCATCTCTAACTGAGTTCGGAGAGTCTCCTTCTCCATTCTCTCACTCAAAACCCTCTGCTCCATTTCTTCTAGCTTCCCTGCCAACTCAACATTTCTCGCCATCGATCGGTGAAACAAGGTCCCCATCTAGATCCCTTCCTCCATATGGTGAGAAATTTCCACCTCCATCTCTTGCATCGCCAATTTTCTTTGATGGTCCTCGTCCCTCAACTTCTGGAATGCAGAATCCCTCTCCTTAGCCTCAACCTCAAGCTCCTCTACTCTACATCCTAATTCTAAAATATGCTCCTCATACTCCCCTAACATCTGATCCTCAAAAGTAGCCTCGTCGGAGTCCTCCAAAGGCTCGGGCTCCTCCTCCGGATCAGACTCCACCTCCTCCTCATCATCATCGTCATCGTCAAGGACCACTACTGATATAGGTTCTACTATCAAGGGTGCCTCATAGACTACGTCGATATCACGCGGCTCCTCCTCTACTACTCGGCTAGGTCCTCCCATGTCAGTCATCCTACAATCACCAACATAAGACACCACAAACAACAACTCCATTAAAATGTTAAATAAACATAAGTTCATTGTATAGAATGAAGTTACATTTCATAACACACTAAGTCTCTCAAGGAAAACCCTACATGAGTTTTATCTCCATACTAACTTCTAAGTTCTCCTAAGTTATAATCTAAGGACACTCGCTCCTAAGGTTTATAACTATAGCTTTGATACCAACCTAAGACGCCCCCAAATTGGGACCTCCACTCGGTCGCTCGAATTTGGTTCATCACGTGCTCATGGCATACAAAAAAATAACTAAAATATCACTTTCACAATGGAAGATCAAATTTAGAATAATATACAATGATTTATTATAATTATTCCCCCAAGTCTTACAACCTACGGTACATAATAGATTACATAATAATATCAACTACAGACTTATTACATAATCCTACTTAAGTTTAAACATAATCTTAATACAACACAAAAAATTTAACGTAAAGGAACAAGCTAGTCTATAGCCTTGCCCTTGCCCTTGTCTGTTCCAGAGACACCTCCCTGTTCCGCCTTAACTGAAAAGGTTTTAAATAAGCAAGGATGAACACAAATTGCCGAGAAAGTAACATACAACAAGGGTGAAGAATAAAATATCACAATTTTGAATTATCGAAGTATCATCTCTAAGATAGTTCAGAGTTTCAGAATAATATCATGAATAGTGAATATCAACAATTCTTGGAATAAGAATGATAATTTAATATAAATCGACAGATATATATGAATTCAAAGACTATCAATGTATCCAACTAGATAAACAATTTATACTGAGTAGTCACTAAGGACTAATGAACATCTACTAGAGTTACCAATATTAAA
The DNA here is from genome assembly GCA_020205605.1 of Panax ginseng. NCBI lineage: Eukaryota > Viridiplantae > Streptophyta > Magnoliopsida > Apiales > Araliaceae > Panax > Panax ginseng. The sequence goes on from CM035139.1 coordinate 100,327,530, forward strand.
CTGATAACCCAAAAGAATCAAGTACTATAGATGATCAGTCTACAATACTCTAAGTTATGCATAACACCACAATAATACCCATTTATATGTTGGGGTTTCCAACAACATACACTCCCCTTACCATAAGGGTTGTTCAACTCAGTTTTCAAGATTTTCGCACCAATCAATTGGTTTGGATAGTTTTATAAACATGCATATAGTCTAACTGAATCAAATGGCATTGACTCCTTCACAATATTCAAGAACAATACCAAGTTCAACATGAATAATAGTTTTCACAAGAGTCTAAACATACTGGTTCAATTGAACAAATAAGTAGAATAACTTGCATTCAAAGAAATAAGGTTTAGATACTCTGCTTACGGTATTCGTTGCATAAAGTAATGCAAAGATACTTGCACAATAAGAGTAGGGTTCGGATACTTGCTCAAGTAAAAGAGTAAGAATTTAGGAACTTGCCTTAAGCGTAGTTTATCCACGTTAATAAATCAACACTTTCGAATCCTAGTATAGCGTATTATAAGTACAAGATGCTCATTAGCGAACACATTCATTAATCAAGTTTGACACGATTCAAGTATGAACATATGATACAAATCAGATTATAAATTCATCATGAATCAAATACCTAGTCATTTCATAAGTAAATTAAGAATACCCAAGGTTAAGTCCTTTTTACTCGTAGACCTTCCTATTATGAAGAAAACACCATCATATCATCTAAGCATCACTTATATACATGTATCAGTAGGTTTTAAACTACTTTTAGCAATATAGGCTTCACACAAGTTAGCTGTCCAAAGATCAAATTTCACTATCTCAGATTCAGTGGCTGTAGCAATTGCGCATGGTGGCTAAGCTTTAGGGCCAGTAGCAGTGATTATGCAAATCCTCCTGCTAAGATAAGACTCATTTCTTTGTCTTGTGGTTTCATGTCATCTTTGAACACACAATCATACATAATATATTTTGTCATGTTAAAGGCCTTCTCATGCCTCTCAAGTCAATCTAGGTTATTCTTTCATAATAAAATTCTAAATTGATCATTTCAACAATTTAAGGCCATTCAAGGTCATGAAACCAAAAAGTCTATCATGCTTGCTCTCTAAACATACAAGATAGTTATAAAAATCATATTAGGCATACGTGCGAGTATTCATAACACATATGTGAAATTAGCATCGCTTTGGTTGTAAATATGCTTCGTTAATGCTTTTCTTGAAATATGATACATAAGCATGGTGTCTATACATTTATGCTACATGAGTGAGTATAAGAGTATCATCAAATACGATCACCATTATCAGATTCTAACCCTCAAGGTATTTTGATAATATTAACATTCAAAGCATACTAGTAGTTTGTTCATGCTTCCTTACTAATCACATAAACACAAGCAAATGGTTTATTCATGCATTTCGAAGCCATACTTACATGCTCGCAAGGTTAGTATATAAACATGTTATTCATACACATCAAGTTTGTTTCTAATGTCATAAAGTCATTTTAAACTCCACACTTTCGTTATTCATGATAATCTAGTCTAAACATGCTCATATTAGGTTAATATATCTATGTATACCCCTTACACATGCTTGCATACTAGTATATGTCATAATATTATAACAGATTATAAAATAGAAGCTCAAATCGGCGAACTGGGGTAAAGGCAATTGCTACTGCGCCTCGATGTTAATCTAATAAGAATTGGTACTGCAAGTGTCTGGTTCGAGCCAGAACAATCAAGGTCTACGAGAAAACTAGGCCAAACACAGAAATTATTCACCATTTCGATTCTAACCAGCCACGTATCAATTGAAACATGCTTATATGGTTATATAATAACTATTTAAACATTACCCAACCTCATCATCATCTAATTCCACATAATTAAGAAATTGAAATTCAAGAACTCAAGAATTCATTTGACATAAACTAAAAATGGAAGAATTTGATACCTCTGCAATTATGAATAAGCTTGCTCCTAATGAACTCCCAATGTCTTAGAAAGCTCTCAATCTCGTACTTAGCAATTTATCAGACAACTCAAACAACATAGAGAATGAAGGGAAGTGTTCCTTTTATAGGAAATTCATTGACCATGCCAAGCAATTGTCCAAGAAATCAAACCAAAGGATGGAAGAATTTCATGAAGGTTAACAAGGAGTTGGTAATTGGTTGTTGATTCATCATGAACACCACTCCCCCGTAATCATCAGCTAGGAAGCTTGGAAGAAGAAGAGAGGAATAGGCCTTAGCCTTTTTGCTACACACGTGACTGAGAAATGAGGCAATTGGATTTTGGGACAATTTCCAAATACTCAGCATTCTTGCAACATTAGATCATATACTTATACACAACTCTTATTCTTATGCTATATTGTATACACATATCAATCATACATTATAACTTAATGTCACAATATGATTTAACATTTCAAGGTAGTAGATGTTATGCAACATACATATAATTCATGTACATTTTATCACACCGGTACACTTTATTAAAATAATACTTTACAATATGCTCATTGTATATTATTTTAATATATACCCACATATATATTGTCATATACACCTTTCATGATGTATTCATAGCATATACTTTCAATAAATCTTAATACATGGTTACTATATATGATATAGTCACATAAGTGTCACACTACTCTATATGATATAGTTGCTTTTTATATTTTAAATTATTGCTCATATGCACATAACAGTCAATATAATCTTTTTATATTAATAACTTACTTATTTGTTTTATGTCAAATAAATAAATTATCCACTTCCTTGATTAATGTATTTATGGATCTCCATAACCATTAATTATCTATATAATTCTTATTATATTTATAGACATATTAAAATTAATAATAATAATCACATATTATTAATTAATTACCCTTATCAATTAATCAATATTCTACCATACCATTAACACATATTATTCATTAATGGCTCACTTAATAATTCCTTCGTTGAACATAACGCACTTTGTTCCATGGTTTATTAATGTTACACATATCATATAATTGTTCCATTTAATTCCTAAAGTAGAAAAATTAATTTTTTTTTCTCCAATCGACCACGACCACGACACACACTTTCCGATTTGTCTTTCTTTGGGACGGTAGCAATTTACTGCAAATACCCTAACGATTAAGACCTGGTTTAGCAAGCTTGCCGCGTTAACTTTCATTGCCAAACTTGTTTTACTCGACATGAATTAATGTCCACAAGAGTGATATTACAAGTTTAAGAGCGTATTGATTACTTATATGAAATCGCATGATTTTACACGATTAATCTTCCTAATTCCCGTTTTAACTCGCTTAGTGAATTTCCTCGTTTCACATTATGCCACACAAGGCATTTCACAATTCTCATTGTCAATTCACATTTCTTAATACGCATTGATCTAAAACGAATCAATTGAATTAATCGACTCATAAAACAATAACACTTATATTCACATAAATATTATTTCCATTAATATATTCATTAAATAATACGTGGAAATTCTCGGGTATTACATCCTCCCCCCTTATAAAAATTCCATCCCAGAATTGCTACAAGGTTACACAAATAGATGGGGATAATCACTCATCATTCTATTTTTAGCTCCCACGTATCCTCCTCGACATCGTGGTTACGACAAAGTACTTTTACCGAAGAAATGACTTTGTTCCTTAAAGTTTGCTCTTTCCAATCTAGAATTTGGATAGGAATTTCTTCGTACGCTATGCTCTTCTCCATTTGAATGGGTTCACAAGAAATCACGTGTTTGAAGTCGGGCTTGTCCCCAGAATCGAAGACACAGACTAAACAATTAACTCAGGGTAATTCTTCATCATTTCCGCTTCGAGTTCCCACGTAGCCTCTTCGACATTGTGGTTCCTCCATATCACATTCACAGAAGGTATCACTTTATTCCTGAGCACTTGTTATTTCCTGTCAAATATCTGGATAGGAATTTCTTCATAAGATAAATCTTTACTGAACTGCAATGGTTCATACTCGATCACATGCTTGTAATCGGGTTTATATGGTTATAACACCGACACATGGAAAATGTTGTGCACATGTTCTAATTCTAGAGGTAAAGCTACCTCATAAGCCACCTCTCCCACTCTGCGTAGAATTTTGAAAGGTCCAATAAACCTTGGGCTGAGCTTTCCTTTCTTGCCAAAACGAATTTTCCCCTTCCATGGAGAAACTTTTAGGAACACAAAATTTCCTGCTTCAAATTCACGATTCTGCCTGTGTTGATTAACATACTTTTTACATCGATCTTGGCGGCTACCGGTCTTCTTTCTCGATGAGTTTGACAACTTGACGGCCTCATTGCATGCAGCTTTTGGGCCTAACAGTTGACGTTCTCCAACTTCATCCCAGCATAGTGGAGTTCTGCATTTCCTGCCATATAACGCCTCATACGGTGGCATACCAATGCTTGCGTGGTAACTGTTGTTGTATGCAAATTCCACCAACGATAGATGATCATCCCAGTTTCCTTTGAAATCTATGATGCATGCTATAAGCATATCTTCTAACGTTTGGATCATTCGTTCGCTTTGCCCATCTGTTTGCGGATGGTATGATGTGCTCATCTTTAGTTGCGTTCCCATGCATTCTTGAAGTTTCTTCTAGAAATTTGAAGTGAACCTCGGATCTCTGTCTGATACAATTGACACTGGAACTCCATGTCTTGAGACGATCTCCTTAACGTATAGCTTCACTAGCTGATCAAGATTAAATCTAATCTTTATTGGCAAAAAGTGTGCAGATTTCATCAATCTGTCCACTATTACCCATATCGCATCGTATCCTTTCTGAGTCGTTGGAAGACCTACCACAAAATCCATTGTGATGTGCTCCCACTTCCATTTCGGTATTTCCAACGGTTGAAGTAATCCACTTGGCCTTCACTTTCTGACATGTTAAGAACTTTGCAACGTATTCTGCAACGTCTCTTTTCATATTCGGCCACCAAAAATGTCGCCACAAATCTTGATACATTTTCGTACTTCCCAGATGAATCGAATATCTTGAACTATGTGCTTCCGTCAAGATGTCTTCTTTAATATCCTGTACTGCTGGAACCCAAATTCATCCCTCGAATCTCAGCATTCCCTCAGTATCGACCTTATACTTCGCTTCTTTACCCTCGACTACACTTTTCTTTAGTTTCTTGCATTCTTCATCCTGTAGTTATGCGTTCTTCACTTTGTCCACCAAAGTTGGACTAGCTTCTATCTGGAACAATTTTTCATCAGACTCTTCTGGAAATTTGATTTCCAGCTCTAACCTTGCCATTGCTGTAATAAGCTCCTCCTTATCTGGTAACAACATCAACTTTTCTCTGCCTTTCCTACTCAAGGCATCTGCAACCACATTAGCTTTGCCCGAATGATAAAAGATCTCATGATCGTAATCCTTTATCAATTCCATCCATCTCCTTTGCTGCATGTTCAGGTCTTTTTGTGTGAAAATATACTTCAGACTTTTATGGTCTGTGTAGATCTCATATTTCTCTCCGTAGAGATAGTGTCTCCATATCTTTAGTGCGAGCACAACCGCCGCCAACTCTAATTCATGAGTCGGATACCCTTTCTCGTAGTCTTTTAGTTGCCTTGATGCATACGCAATAACCTTGTCATTCTGCATAAGGACATAACCCAATCCTTTGTGTGAAGCATCAATATACACCACAAAGTTTCCTGTATTATCTGGTAATGACAACACAGGTGCCACACTTAACTTCTTCTTCAGTTCTTGAAAACTTTCCTCACACTTTTTCGTCCAACCAAATTTTACAAATTTTCTTGTCAAATTTGTCAACGGAGTAGTAATCTTGGAAAAATCTTGAATAAATCGTCTATAATAGCTTGCTAATCCCAAGAAACTTCTCACTTCTGATGGAGTTCTTGGTTGTTCCCAATTTATCACAGCTTCAACTTTTGATGGATCCACCGAAATCCCATCCTTATCAATTACATGCCCAAGAAATTGTACACGTTCCAGCCAAAATTCACATTTAGAGAATTTCGCGTACAACTTTTCCTTTCTTAGCGTCTCCAGCGTCAGACATAAGTGTTCCACGTGTTCCTCTTGAGTTTTAGAGTACACCAGAATATCATCGATAAATACCACCACAAACTTGTCTAAAAATGGTTTAAACACCCTGTTCATCAAATCCATGAACGCTGCAGGGGCGTTTGTCAAACCAAAAGACATTACTAAAAATTTGTAATGTCCATAGCGAGTTCGGAATGTCGTTTTTGGTACATCCTCCTTCCTTACTTTCAGCTGGTGACATCCACTTCTCAAATCTACTTTTGAGAAATATCTAGCACCCTTCAACTGATCAAACAAGTCATCTATTCTTGGCAATGGATATTTGTTCTTAATAGTGACTTTATTCAATTCCCTATAATCAATGCAAAGATGCATTGACCCATCCTTCTTCTTAACAAACAACACCGGTGTTCCCCACGGTGACACACTTGGTTGAATGTACTTCTTATCTAACAGTTCTTGCAGTTGCACCATTAGTTCCTTCATCTCTACCGGAGCCATTCTGTACGGGGTCTTCAATATAGGAGCGGTTCCTGGTGCTAAGTCGATCACGAACTCGATTTCTCTGTCAGGTGGAAGTCCTGGCAAATCCTCCGGAAACACATCCATGAATTCCCTAACCACTGGTATTTCCTCTAATTTCACACCCTTCTCTTTTTGAGTATCGACTATGTAAGCTAAATACCCTACACAGCCCTGACTCAATAACTTCTTGGCCTGCATCATCGTCAAAAATTTCATTTGTCTAGGCGATTTGCTACCATGAAAAACTACCTTTGACGGAGCCATAAAGTTTACACACTTCTTTTTGGCAATCAATTATCGCTCCATAATTGAATAGCCAATCCATTCCCAAAATAACATCGAACTCTCCGAGTTTTATCGAAATTAAATCTACTTTCATGACATTCCCCTTTATATTCATCCTACAGTCCTTGTACACGAACCTAACACGAATCACTTCCCTATTCACAATTTTTATATTTAAAGGGAATTTCAACTCTTCACAAGGTATTTCTAACCTCTTAGCAAATTCATTAGATATAAATGAGCAAGTAGCACCGAATCAAATAATACATATGCATTTATATCATTGATTGGGATAATACCTGACACGACATCTTTTGATTGCACCGCGTCCTGCACCGTCATGTTGAAGGTTCTAGTTGTGGGCTTAATTGTTAACGTTGGTCCTGCAATAGCCAGCGCACCTCCACTAGCATTTCTCTTGCTCCCATTTGTCTCACCAGATCTCTTCTTAGGGCATTCATGAGCAAAGTGATCCTTGGACCCGCACGTGAAACAAACGTTCTTCTTAGCTTGAGTGCAATTTGGGGCGATGTGACCCTCCTGGCCACAATTGAAGCATACTCGTTTCCCCATCAAGCACACACCCTTGTGAAATTTCCCGCACGTAGCACATGCTTCAAACTTCTTTTTTTGCCAGTTTCTTTGCTGATTTCCAGCTCCCCCATTCTCATTCCACTTCCTCTTCAAATTGTTGCCATTTCCGCCGTTACTATCACCACTCTTAGCTTCACCTTCACTTTTCTTCTTCCTCTACTCTTGATTGTGTTTTGTTACAGCCTCTCCTCCACTCTCAGCGAGAATTGCCTTCTCCATCACTATTACAAACATCTTCAACTGGAACAGGAAAACCCTACTGTACAACCAGGGCTTCAATCCCTGTTCAAACCTCTTCGCCTTACGCTCGTCTGTGCTGACTTGATATGGCGCAAACCTCGGCAAAAACTCAGACACCGACATCGTTCCCTGTTTCAATTCCAAAAACTGTACTTCTAGCTAACTCTTTGAACTTTCTGGAAAATAGGTCTCAAAGAATATTTCCTTGAACCTTTCCCAAGACATTACCCCTTGACCTCCACGGGTTTTATTGGCTTGCCACCAATAACTCGCCTCTGCTTTCAACATGAATGTTGCAAAAGCAGTCTTTTGGTTATCCTCTACCCTAGCAACATCGAAAACCTTCTCTATTTCCATAACCCAGGTCTGTGCCTCAACCGGGTTCATGGTTCCACGGAATTCTGGTGGTCCAACCGCCTTGAAGTCCTTAAACGTTGTACCTTGATTCTGAGGTTGATTCTGCAAAGCACCCGTCAGTAACGTCACTAGCTGCTGAACAGGATTTCCTTCCACATTGTTGTTGTTGTTGGTTTCCTCAGTGGTTCTCTGTCGTGGTGGTTAACGTCTTGGAGGAATTTTTGTTAAAATACATCCATTAGCTTTTATTCAACCTTTTTAAGTATTATATACTTAAGTTGCACATAATAAAAGTTTATCACATAACACTTAACACTTTGAATAAAATAATAACTTTTATTCATTCATCATCTTCAAAAAAATAGCATCACTGCTATTTCCATTACTTTCCTGAACTATAACAGCTGCAGGACAACATCATCATCATCTATCCCATTAGTTATATCATACCCGGGATTTACATTTTGTTTACTTTCTAATCACCTATCAATTACATTCTCTACAATGTCCTACTAAGATACTGCGTAGCCTTACGACGCTCTTCCTCCATAATTCGGAACATTGTTCGGCGATCCAATATGTATGATGGTAGCATCTCGAACTGAATCGGATAACCCATGACTCGATCTTGAGCTCGATTGATCACGGTGTTGAATACGTTGTTCATCTCTTCCATCTTCATCCTCTTTGCTTGTGCATCTCTCTCTGCCATTCCGGCTCGTTGATAAGCTTCAGTGAACACGTCTTCAGCTCTTGCCCTCTTTGTAGATTCTTTTTCCAACTTGTTCTTCAACTTTGCAATATCTGTTTCCTTCGCTCGTTCTCTCCTTCAGTGTGGATCAGCTTCTCTTCAACATTGTTCAGTCGTTCTTCTCGATCCTGGATCTCATCGTCTTTCTATGCCATCAAGGTCTGTTGTTCAGCTACTATCTCCTGTAACTCCTCGACGGTGTCTTGAAGTTCCACATTGCGATCATACACCTTTTCGTACACATGGGCAACTATCTAATTAAGTGGAAGCTCTTCCTCCTCGTCCTCCTCATTCGACTGTGGTAGCTCAACAGGGTCCTCCTCATCCGTCTCTATCTCATCCTCCTCATCAGTACTTCTCTCTCCTTTCAACCTCATGGCCAAGCGAGAGTTATTTCCCGTGGCGATAGTTGTTCCCAAATCACTGAATATCTCGAGGCTCCTCCTCTACCTTTGGTTGGATCCTCCTATATTAGCCATCCTGTCAACCAAATTTTAAGTTTTAATTACTAATCATTACTACTCGACACTCACGAGCACATAAGTTGTAAGCACATAAGTGTTTTATTACTTTCTCTTTCCTAAAACTCGTTCATCATCACTATCTTTTCAAAGGTTACTTCCTAAGGCTTTTCCCCACCTAAGGTTCATAACCTAAAGCTTTGATACCAACCTGTGACACCCCCAAATCTAGGTACTTCATTCCCACAAAATGTGGTGCTCACTATTCATACATTCATACTATCTACCCAAATAAATAATATTCAAATCATAAATCCTCCCCTTAAATAGGGTTACATCATTAAGTTCAAAAACATCCCAGGTTATCTAACCTTTAAACATCATTCAAGTGTGGAATTAAATTATTACATTACATCATTATTAAAAGTCTATGATCATAACAGTAATCAAAAGTACAAATCAGCATCACTTGTACATTTTTCCCTTTCCTTTGCTAGTTGAAGGCTCATCTACCTTCTCAACTTTAGTTGCAATGAGTATATAAATATGCAAGAGTGAGCAAAATAATTTCTCACTAGATATAATAATGAATCAACAGGAGAATAACAATAATAACTGCCAACGAATAGGCACATCAAAACTAGATAGTACTCTAACAATGATAATCAAAAACTGAAATCCAAAATATGGAATATATATAACTGAGGGTCATAAGACCATGAACTATGTCCATAGTTGCAAGTAATCTTTTAACTCCAACTTTAATAGTCATAAGACTATAAGGACTCCTCGTACTTAGGGGGATCAGCCCTTCGTACAATGTATCGTGCACAAACATTTCAACGCTAAGCGTAAATTATCCCCTATAATAGGGTTGTTCATCTCAGTATTTAGAGTACAAGTCCGCACCAAAGAAAGTTTGGTTTGGATAAGCTTCCAAGGGTAATTTGAAGTTTAACGAACATCAACTAGAGGACTAGTTGAATCAATAGTGTTTGATAGCACAACAGTTGTTTAATAACAAAATAACATAGAACAATTGAGAATCATAGTGAACTGATTATACATATTAAACTCATGCTTGAAATAACTATAGAGCATAAGTATTCAACAAAAATAAATAAAATGGTTAACCTTTTGCTTGAGCGCAATAAATAAGCTAAGGTTAGAGTCTTATAACATTAGAAATGAAATTCTTGAAGCGTACATTAAGCGCGATAGCAAGCTGGAAACTAAAAAATTTCCCAACATGGTATTAACTCATGCAAAGAATTAAAACAGTTCAATAATAGAGACGATAGTTCAAAAACTATGTTCATTATACAATAATAGAACTTAAGAAACTTGCTTAACTATAAAAAAGTTAGAATGAATCAATCAAATGAGAATTTCAAATAACATTAGAGTTAAAGTTTGCTCGAATGAATTTTAGGAACAATTGACTTATTCAATAACAGTTAAGATAAAAAGCTTGCTCAATCAAAAGAATAAAGTTACACAATGTAATAATAGAACTAACTCAACGAAAGTGTAGAGTTAGAAAACTTTCTCAATGTAAAAAGATAGGGTTTAGAAACTTGCCTTGAGCGTAAGCTATAAAATTAAACTCAGGATCACCTACACATAATTTAGAACCATAATACCTATTAGATATGCTAACAAACCAAAACATGTACACTTTTATCTAAACTTATCATTGAAGCACAAGTCTTTCATTACCACTTACATTTAAGAAATTCCAAGTGTTATATTTCGCAACACTTATCTAATGTTCATTATGTATACTAAGTTATCACATAACGCATTCTCGATTTACTAATCATTTTTGTAACTTTGAACTTACTAACCACAATTCACTATGTTATGTTATCCTTATCATTACACATTTAACATGCTAACATAATTTTAGACCATGTTATGATGCTTTCCCAAGTCTGCGAGAACAGTAAACCAGAATCTCAAATCGTAGGTGTATATGGCAATTGCTGCGCCATACAAAACTTTGGGACTGCACAGCATTGGCCATAGTGTTTTTTTTAGTATTCTTGGCAAGACTTGTGGCAGTGTTCGAACAAGAGAGAAGGCTAATGAGCGAGAGCCAACTTTAGCCCAATAAACTCAAATTTCACCCACTAAACAGTGATAATAACATGTAAAATAAATATACAACTATCATAAACATGATTGCTAACATATTCAACCACTTAGCAAAATTTAACAAGAACTAAAACTATTTTAATTTCTCAATTTTTATGTTTTCATGAAAAACTCAATTTTCTTGACATCCTTTACAAAATTCATCACTGTAATCTCTATACTTGGCCAAATCACTTCATTCGAATTACGTTATGTTCGTTTCTTAATGAACTAAAATATACAAGACTCAATTTACAGTTTAACATATGAATTGGCCATCAAAATTGGTACTTACATAGATACACATGAAAATATATACACTGACAGAATTTTTATACTATTAACTGTAATTAGCATATAAATTTTGGTTTAGCCATAAACTCTAGTATTATAAGCATGTATAAACACCAAAACTAGTTACATAACAACAAATCGGAAGAAATAGAATTCACAGAGCATAACAAAACTTTGTCGTGATACTCATAAACATATATAATATCAAAGTTGTAAAACATACCTTCAATTACTAATACAATCGCTGCTAATCACTGGAATTGTTGTGAAAATTCATAAGTTTCCTCTCAATTCTCTCAAGCTCTCTATCACTTCTCTCTGAACCCATAGCCAGTATGCGTAATAACAAAATACAAAATTGATATAGCCTTAATAGCTATCATCAGTTATCAAAATAACGTATATACTATATTTATTATTTTATTTATTTTATTTAAATTTAAAAAAATTAGAAATTCAAAAGCCATAAGGCTTTGTTTGACAAAACCCTTTAATTTAAAAAATTAAAATACTTAAGCCTTGTTTAGCAAAAACTAAATTAAACCCTTTTTAATTTATTTTAATAAACACTTTAGTTTATAAATTATAATCACATATTATTTATTTGGATCTCTATATCCAATATTAACAAATTAAATTAATCACATAATATATTTTAATTAAATATACCATTTTAGCAAATATTACCAAAATTATAATTTTCATTATAACTTTATTTAATAATTTAATATACCATTTTAAATTATTAATCACAATATAACACCTCATGTTATAATACAAATCTCTAAATTATAAATTAATTTAATTTAGAAATTTATCTAATAAATTTAGATTTACAAATATTTATTAACGACCATCACATCAATAAATATTTATTTAACAATAAATAGCTCAAATAAATATTTATATAATTCAATAAATATTTAAAATTACAATTTGAAATTCCGGATCGTTACAGTTTTTTGTAATCCTTCAATCGTCATGTGATGATAATCTTGATGATTTTCTTAGTGTTGCATAAGCACACAACCAAGTCCTCTATGCGACGCATCACTATACACCACAAATCCTCCTGTATCATCTGGTAATGATAATACAGGCGCCTCGCTTAATCTCTTCTTCAACTCTTGAAAACTTTCTTCGCATTTCTCGTTCCATACAAATTTCACCATCTTCCTCGTCAGATTAGTCAACGGGGTCGCTATCTTAGAAAAATCCTGGATAAATCTTCGATAATACCCAGCTAACCCTAAGAAACTTCTCACCTCCGTCAGAGTTCTCGGTTGTTCCCAATTACTTACTGCTTTGACCTTTTCGGGGTCTACTGAGATTCCATTCTTATCCACCACATGGCCTAAGAATTGAACCTTCTTCATCCAAAATTTTAATTTTGAAAACTTTGCATACATTTTATCCTTCCGTAGTGCCTCCAAAACAATTTCCAGATGTTCAGCGTGTTCTTCCTCTGTCTTCGAGTATATTAAGATATCGTCAATGAAAACGACCACAAATTTATCCAAGTATGGCTTGAAAACTTGATTCATCAAGTCCATGAATACTGCCGGAGCATTAGTCAGACCAAATGACATTACCAAAAACTCATAATGTCCATAACGGGTTCGAAACGCAATCTTTGCTATGTCCTCATTCCGCACTTTCAGTTGGTGATATCCCGTCTGTAGGTCGATCTTCGAGAAACATTTCGCTCCCTTCGGTTGATCAAATAAGTCGTCTATCCTTGGTAGTGGATATCTGTTCTTGATCGTTACTCTGTTCAATTCTCGATAATTGATATACAGCCTCATTGATCTGTCCTTTTTTCTTAACGAATAACACTGGTGCTCCCCAAGGAGACACACTCGGTCGACTGTAACCCTTATCCAATAACTCTTGAAGTTGTATCATCAATTCCTTCATTTCTACTGGCACCATACGATATGGAGCTTTCAAAATCGGTGTCGTTCCCGGTGCTAAGTCTATTATGAATTCGATTTCTCTGTCTGGCGGAAGGCCAAGCAGATCGTCCGGAAACACATCCTGAAATTCACTCACTACGGGTATATCTTTAATCTCTACTTCCTTTTTTCGAGTATCCAC